>VXBL01000140.1:0-41601 GCA_013400195.1 Aramus guarauna | reverse complement strand
AAAAAAAAAGAGAGAGAAAGAAATTAAATATTTTCACACATGAATAATTCTCTGTAGACTTCAAAACTCCCTTTCACCATCTAGATCCTCTAAGGCCTAGCATTTCATATCCTCTTATTTTATATAGCTAAAACAGTGCATTGCACTAGAGAATACTCTGTGATTTATCATTGCTCGTTTAATCAGGGAACTGCTCTTTCAGATAAGCTGTTTGCCTGAAATGCTGTTCCTGATGGACTATTTAGTTAGATTGGAAAAACATATTAAGATTCTGTGGCCCTTTAAAGATTCTTTAAGGTTAAAAATCTGATAAGTTACTCTTTCTTTTTCCTTGTAAGTCCCTTATTAATAAATTTTTGTGTCTGCTTCTCAGATTACTATCCTGCTTAACATCTTGTCCTAAAAGAAGGCTTAATTAGCTGATGAGCTAAAGAGCTGAATAGATGCCTTAACACTCAAGTATTACATGTTATTCTAATGATATACATTTTTTCAGTCAATTCCAGAATGCTCACTAAAGGTAGGTTTGCCATGTCCAGTCTTGCCTGAGGTAAGATGCAGGTATTGAGACTGAAGGGTATAGATGTTGAAACTTTGATTTTGTTCTGCGATAAGGAAGCATTTTGTATTTTTGGTTCCCCAGATCTTGGGTAGATAATGGAACTGGGATTGCAGCTGCATACTCAAGGCATTTTTATAACTACACCATAAGTTCCATAGTGATGATACCAGAAAAAGATCAGTAGAAGGACATTTATGACTAAGATACCTTCATCCATCTAAGTGCAGGTGTATTTTTGTGGATGGTCACAGTCCTTTTATGCATGCTACTGCTGACTGCTTAAAAAATCTCAAGCATCCTAAATATTAATGGGGCAACAATCTTTTTCCATCTTGGTGTAGGTACCCTCCTTCTTAGCCAACATCTGATTATGTAAAGGCAACAGAACATACACTTTGTTGGTTTATATTTTTTGTATCAGAAATAATGTGGCTAGCAGGACTAGGGAAGTGATTGTCCCCCTGTACTCAGCACTGGTAAGTCTGCCCCTCAAATGCTGTGTTCAGTTCTGGGCCCCTCACTACAAGAAAGACAGTGAGGTGCTGGAGCACATCCAGAGAAGGGCAACTAAGCTGGTGAACGGTCTAGAGAGCAACTGGAGTTGTTTAGCTTGGAGAAAAGGAGGCTGAGGGGAGACCTTGTTGCTTTTAACCCAAAAGGAGGTCGTAGCCAGGTGAGTGTTGGTCTTTTCCGAGTAAGAAGTGATAAGATGAGAGGAAATGGCCTCAAGTTGCACCAGGGGAGGTTTAGGTTGGATATTAGGAAAAGTTTCTTCATCAAAAGGTTTTTCAAGCATTGGAACAGGCTGCCCAGGGAAGTGGTTGAGTCATCGTCCCTGGAGGTATTTAAAAGACGTGTAGATGTTGAGCTTAGGGACATGGTTTAGTGGTGGACTTGGCAGTCCTAGGTTAACGGTTGCACCTGATGATCTTAAAGTTCTTTTCCAACCTAAATGATGCTGTGATTCTATGATTTTATATTGTTTATCCATATGTCCAAATTTGATCTGCTGATACTTACTCACTAAATTCTTATATTGAACATAGTCTTGATATTCTTTTTCCTATAATCAGTACAAAGTGGGTTAAACTACCCATATATTCTTATTCCTTTTGAATTCAAAAATCCCTTACAGACACAATTTTCTACTTCTACTCCTGTAAGTGCTTCCAAAATTTCATTTAAATGACTAAGTAAGCTCTGGCCCTAAAATGTTTCTTTACGTGGACAAGATTAATGATTGGTGAGCTAAATGGTGTAAATGAGAGCTTTGAAAATTTCCCTTACTGCTTGTGAGCTTCATCTTGGTTCTGAGGGCTGGCTCAGTAACAAGAAAGTTTACGTGATCCTCTAGGTAATGAAGATTTTAAGTCAAATTTTTAACTACTGAAGTCTGGGAAACAACTTGCAAAGCCAAATAAACCCAAATGACTTCCAAATGCACACTCATATCCTCACTTTCACTGGGACTGACTTTGGTGTTAGAATTTAAATGAGTCCTACTTTTCTCACTTAGCTTTTAAAAGAGTTCTTTCAAATTGGTACAAGTCCCCTATGTAGATATTTTTCATAAGGTTTAACTCTTAATTATATTGATTTAGTTTGAAGAGTAAATTAGGAAATTAAATTGCTTAAAGGAATGACAAACTCTTTTTAATATATTTTCATATGGAATTTTGCTATGAAGTTTTGAAATCAAGTTTAAAATGTTTCAGCTCTTCCTGAATGAACAAGAGCTAAACGAGGCATAACTTTGTGGCACCTAGACCTACTCACACATGTGACTGATTTATGATCATGATGAGAAACATTTGAATTTACTGTTATTTTTGGTTTAGACATTCAAGAAAATACAGAAAATATGCATCAAGTCAAAAGCACAAAATATGTGCCAGATTTTTCATGTTGTCTTGCACAGAAAGCAAGCACTAATATCAGGCAGTGTGGCTTTTCCCAAACCTCCAGTAGCACGTCTGCCATCCAAATTGAAAAAGTATGTGTTGTGATATCATTTTGGACAACAATGCTATTGTCTGTAGAGCATTACTGTCTGTAAATTAGTTTCAATGATGCTAATAGAAGGAATTTTAATAATAATAAAAGTAGGTTTTTATTTTTTAAGAAACTGTATCTCTAAGAGATGCTTATATGTCTCCTGTGTCATCTCCTGCATTAATGTTCAGTGAAATATTTCATCTGACATGGTCTTGAATATAAATTACTCTTGTCAGCAAATTAAGCTGTTACTAAGGAATGGCAAAGTTTCAGGGGGGGGATGTAAGTGCAAACAAATAAGGATTTAGCTTTCTGTTCTAATAGAATCATAGAATCATAAAATTATTTGGGTTGGAAAGCACCTTAAAGATCACCTAGTTCCAAACCCCTTGCCATGGGCAGGGACACCCTCCACTAGACCAGGCTGCGCAAAGCCCCATCCAGCTGGGCCTTGAACACTTCCAGGGAGGGGGCATCCACAACCCGTTCCAGTGCCCCTCCACCCTCACAGTGAAGAATTTCTTCCTAGTATCTAGTCTAAACCAACCCTCCTTCAGTTTAAAACCATTATCTCTTGTCCTATCACTCCATGCCCTTGTAAACAGTCCCTCTCCAGCTTTCTTGTAGGCTCCTTTCAGGTACTGGAAGGCTGCTCTAAGGTCTCCCCAGAGCCTTCTCTTCTCCAGGCTGAACCCCATCAATCTCAGCCTGTCCTCACAGGAGAGGTGCTCCAGGCCTCTGATCATCCAGTGCCCTCCACTGGACACGCTCCAAAAGAGTACAGAATGATAGAATCAATTTGCGTGGCAGGGACCTCTACAAGTCACCTAGTTCAGTTCCCCCTTGCAGTGAGGAGGAAAGGGAGTTTGCTGAAATTGGTTGAAAGCAAAATAAGTCTGATGGAGTCACAACTTTATAAATGGGTCAAAGAATATGTCCTGAATTATGTGGAACAATGTTGTACTGAAATTCTGTGTAGAAATTGAAATTGGCAAATAGCTTGTAGGACTAAGATCAGATAGAGATGGCTGTATTTAACAAGAAAAAACTCATTGATCTGAACAGAATTACACTAGATCTGAAACCAGTGGTAGACCAGAAGTTATCAGCAGAATATTTTGTGAGAACATTGATTCTTATAAGATTTTAGTATTAAGCACATGAGGAAACTTGTATTTTTTTTTAACACGGTGTTCTCTGAGGGCTTAAGGATCCTCATTGTACTATTAACTGTAGAATGAACCTTAGACACCAGAGTGAAAATAATTAGAAAACTTTTCTTCTCTGGGCTTTGGGTTTTCAGTTCAATATCTTTGCTCCCACTAACACTGCACTGAGGAACATCGTGTGACTTCAGTGAGCAGTGAATCTGGTGCACCAATTGTAATATCCTTACAAGCATACTCTTTGCATTAACCTCTATAATCACCCCTGCATAGGTTTTTTTTCCAAACTTTGCCTCCTACACATTCTCTAGCTGTTCCAACAGCACTAGAAATACAACACTTGTCAAATTGATCTGTGAACGTAGTGGTAATGTAATCAGGGGCTAATAATTTTGGATTGCTACAAGTAAAACTGTTTACTAAAATAGAAGTTTTCATTAAAAAAAAAAAAAAAAGGTTATTTAGTTTATGTGATAAAAATGGGTGATCAGTTCCCTCCTATCCCACATACAGTTCTGCTCCTTGTCAGAAAAAGTACTTTCCTCAAGCCCCCTCACCTGGCTTTGTTAGCATCTCACTGCCTTTCCTGGAGGCTGTGTGGGAGCTGCTGTCCTGTTTTCTGCAGAGAAGCTCAATCCGGCTGTTGAATTTGGTCTCCATGGACAAGACTGCTAAGTTTCCTATGCCTTGGAGTTGTACTTAGATGAGAAAAAAGACTTCAGAAATCTACCAAGAAGAATGATCTAATGTAGTCGTAATAATGTTTTTTTCTTCTCCTCACTTGTACCGTTAGTTCAAATGCTGAGGGGTATTGGATGACTCAGACTCCAGGGAAGTATGCATGAGTTTCACGCCTCCTCTTTAAAGCATCAAAGTAAAAAGTTATTTGTTGCCTCATGCTCCCATCTCTCTCACTTTCTACTTCTCTTTCTCATTTTCTTCTCCCCCCTCTTTCCACTTGATATAGCATGACTAACTGGGAATAGATGAACATTGGACATCAGGAGCCTGAATGTCCAGTGCATAGATCACTGGAAACATAATTCACTCCTTAATAAGAACAAAATCTTTGCACAACAGCTATACTACAATAGACATATTTTTAAATAGATTGTCATGTTGCTAAAAGCATTAAAAGATACTCAAACCATATTTCAGCAAGAAATACATGTGGTTTTATAGACTTAAAGCAATACTGTGATATCAATTTCTGTGCTTTTATTGTGACTCAGTTCAGTTTTGCAACTCCTGCTAATCTTATGTAGTTATATGTTGTTAATTTTTAGTGTGCTTCCAGCTGTAATCACTCACACATAAAAAGTCAACTGCTACAAAGCTGGCATGCTTCTGCTGTTAATATTTTGAACCCTAACACACTCCACATGGGCTACTCCCATGCCATTGTCAAATATTTGTGCACAACAGAGATATGTGATTAATTATTTTTCCAGGACATCCATAAAACTTGAAAAGAAATCCTTCTTGAATGAAGTAGTATGAGTTTTTCATTATTAGCACCAAAACAAACAACCCCTGACCCAGATTCCATACTCCACGAAAATTTTCTTTCTAATTTGAGACCAAAAAAAAAATAAAATAATCAGTATCTTTAACAAAAGAAAATTAGTTGGTGAACTTACACAGTACTCATAAAATAACAATGGCTGCCATGTTACCAAATAACATATATTCATAGCATTTGTCTATGATTATGGAAGAACAGAGCTTCATGATCCTGCTCTGCTTCAGGAATTTTAAATCTAAGTATAAGAATGTTCTCAACCATCATGTTTTATATCCAAGATAGAGCTAGTTTAGGTCTTTTCTGTTAAAATTATTTCATTTTGTGTAAACTACTTTGATATTCTCTAGATCAGAGACTGTGTATCACATCTCTGGGATAAGTACTCTAAATACTATGTAACAGATGAATTATCTCACAGTCCTGTTTTATGCTTCAGTGAACATCTGAATGTTCTGTAAGGAGTTGAAAACCTCTTAAATGGACAAACTGTGAAAAACAGCTTAGAAATATTACCAAAGGCAGAGTCTTCAGAGTTAAGAGTTCAAATGACTGCTCTTACATAGATATGAGATTTGTATTTGGTATTTTTGCAACCTATTTTAGCACTTTAGCATCAATTTCCCTTGTTGGGAATGTATTCAGATTATGCATGAAAGTCCGCTGTTTCTGGAGTGCATCTGAAATACAGGAGACAGGGTTTCCTCTCTGAGCTCCAAGTCAGCAGAACAAGTTGAATCTGAGTATTTGCATCCAGTATGGATCCCATAACTCAGCTATACATATATTCTCCATCTTTTCCCTCATATGGTTACAAAGTTGTACAGCAGTGTCATGGAGAACAGCCAGCACACAGGCTCCATTCTTGCTCATGAATCCTGCAAAACCCTTGAAAGCAGTAAGGAATGAGATTTTGTTTCAAGACTAGAGACACAACCCTGAAAGTTTATACTCTGTTCCTCCACATTCTCCCTGCAGAAATCCATGTGGATTTAATCTTATCTGTCCATGGAGATGAAGGGCATGATACAGTTTTTTTTTTTTTTTTTTTTTTTTTTTTTTTTTAATAGGTCCTCATAAAAGTACTGTGTCAAATGTTTAAAAAACTTGGGATCCAATCCTGCTGTAACCTATATTGGTGCAGATTTGGAACCACTTTCAATGACAACACTAGGTCTATAAATTTCAGTAAGTGCCTGCAAGTGTGTTGTTTAAGAAAGAAAAATACAACCAGTCAACTAATCCTCCACTGTTGTCTCCTCTAAAAGAATTTTTGTTAGGCTATGTTCTACTAATAATTTAAGTAATATGCAGGAACGTTCTTATGCAGTTGAATGTGACTGTCTTTATTATCAAGCAGTAAGACTCTTTCCTGAGATTATTTTGGAAGATGTCAACTTGGAGAATTGTCCACTTGGAGAATTTCCAGCCATATTCAGGAGCTGGAACTTCTTGTGGACTAGTCTCAATAGTTTGTATAGAGCCTGCCTGTTTAGAGGTGAAGCTGTGGGTGAACACGGATGCAGGTTGTTCTGGGTCACCTGGACTATGTGCTGAAAAAGGATTCCAGAATGTGTTTAACTGAATGACTAAATTAACATGCTAAGGTCACATTCTACATTCAGAGGTCAGTTAAAAAATTCCATTTATTTATTGTCAAAAATTTAAAACCCCACAAAACCTAAAGTTTGGTGTGTTTAATGTATTTTCTAAAGAAAAATGATTGGAGGTTTTATAGCTATGTAGCATGTAATAGGTTTTCTGTGACTGCAAAAAGAGGAACAGGGAATCTATCCTTTTGTAATACAATTAACACTGCTACACAGCTTGTGGTCAGTTGATGCTCTCGAATACACAGGTGTGAGTATCTAGTGGCTTCAATAGGCATCACATTGGTATTTGAAGGACAGCAGCAATCCTCTCACAGTAACCTTATGGATGGATCTCAGTAAATGTGTAGTATAATATTTGAAGCACAATAATTCCTTCTCCTATGTCATTATATGAGATAAATTTAAGATAAATATGTATGAATGTGTTTAATTTAGTCTAATTTAACACTCTCTGTTAGGTATTCCTTCCAGCCTTCCACTGACAAGGCAATAAGAGGAAATGAAGGTCACTGATGGAGTGTTACAAGAAACACTTCTGTAATACTTCAGTCCTATAAAAACACATGAACAGCACATCATTTTATTATCCATTCAACTTCTTCCCTTAACACTCTAAAAGCAGAGGACAAACCTTAATTTGATGTTAATAGAACAGCTTTGTTTCTGTCAGCCAGAAGAGAAAGTTGATGTATTTGTAGGAATAAAATTGTTGGGTTTTTTTGTTTGGTGGTTTTTTTGTGTTTTTTTTTCCCTACAAGATGAATATAACATAACTGTATGGACATTAAATATCTGGTTTATGGGGATATAAAGGAAAGAGAACTCATAATCCATTAGGGAAGTGAGTCTTTTCCTGTTGAGGTAAGGGGATGCCCATGCACTCCCAGGACATCAGCAAGCTTCACTTCAACATCTGTCTGGCTATTCCACCTGTTCTCATACACACTCTGTAGCTATGTGGAAATGTCATTTTGTGCATTAAAGGCTCTGCCATCTTGGCCTTCAGAAATGATATAAGCCTCTTGCCTTCCTATAGAAGGATTCTTACTGGATTCTTGCTAGAGGCAGCTGAGCCATGTTTTTGGTGCACCAGCCTCTTGCTTGGCCACCACAATACCACAGAATCATAGAATCATAGAATGGTTTGGGTTGGAAGGGACCTCAAAGATCATCTAGTTCCAACTCTTCTGCCATGGGCAAGGACACCCTCCACTAGACCAGGCTGGGAAACAATTCACACATTTTCTTGGAAAACTCCTACTTTTCCTATGACTGTGTTACTGTATGTTTTAGTTCTTCTGAATCTCTGTGCTTACTCATGATTGCTTGTGTTCAACCATTTGAATGGAGGGTAGAAAAGGAGAGGTTATCCAATCTGTTCCCGTTAAGAAATGTAGCAGACGTGTCTAAAATGCTTTGAAAATTTTATCTATGATGTTGAAACAGACTACTGTAAGTAAACTTAGGTTTAGGAATCCCCTTGGCATCTCCAAGAAAAGAAAATATTGATGAAACAGCTCCTTCTGAAGCTGAAGAAAGACATATGAGAAAATAACTGGAATGAGGTCAAGTCAATGACCTCTTGCTCTATAATTGCTATGATCATATTTTTGTAAATCCTGTGGTAATTTACAGTGCAGTCCAAGGTAGTTGCCCATTGATGGTGTGTGAGGAGGAGAAAAAAAAGTCAGTAAGGGGTTAAATTTCTTTGTTTAACAAGAAAGAAAACTGCATACTGAACTTTATATACACACTTTTTTAATTTCTTCGTGAGCTTTTATGAACTACCCTAATGCAATGCATGATACAGTAGCTGCTGGCTTACTTGAACTCTGAGTGACTGAAGTTACGCATGCCATTTATAGAGGAGGTAAGTCTTTTCTGTACGATCCTTTGTAATTCTGGTCTTGCTACAGATATTTTTTGAAATTGGTGCAGTGGTAAAATGCCAGTCTCTTTTTGATACACAATACAAATGTGTTTAAAGTATGGTTCTAGTCTTTCTCTGAGTATCAAAGTCTAGGACAGCTAAAGATTCAAACAAACAATAAATATTTAAAAATGAGTATTCAGGATTTACTAAAATAATTAAAAGGTCTGGGTATGCAATTCCAGTTGACTTAATTGGGAACTTAACCCTAACCTTAAACTCTTTCATCTTTCATTGCTATTGTTTTTATCTTTAAAGGGAAATCCATGCCCCCCCCCCAAAAAAAAAAAAACAACAACAAACAAAACAAAAAAAACCCAACCAAAACCCAATCCCATTGAACTGACCATCAAAAAAACCTCTGTATCAGTTACAGCACAAAATATTATAATTATGATAACTTTCCCTATTGCAATATTGCTTTGTTTTTATGTTAGAATTTTAATAAGGCATAAAATGCTTTTAAGCATTACTAAAATCAGTAAATCTCTAAGATTGTAGAGGAACATGAAACTATGGTGCTGAGAGATTTTTCCAGATTTTTATCATCCTCCAATTTTCAAAGCCATACTGGAATGCCAAACATGAACTGAACAGTTTTCTTCATAGACTGCACTTTATTTCCACTTGTCTTTTCATATAGTACTTAATTGTCCCCAGCAAGCCAAAAAATGCCAGGTGACAGACAGAAGACATGAACATTAATATAGATAATTCCAAAGACAACTGATCAGAGTAATTTTTTATCCAGTCGTAATGAAAGCCACAGCAGTTACAAATAGAGATCTATGTTTATACGATAATTTATGTTTCTAATAATACCACTTATATGAATAGCATGTTTCTTATAAACTGGGTAATAAACTATATGTTAAGACCATAGCAAGCCAATGGCACATTAGTTCCTGAATTTTTAATCAAATGTGGCTCTAGGGGCTAGGCACTACAATCCTGATTTTACATCCCTTCATTGTTGGGCACGGGGCGGGGGAGGAAAGTCACCCCAAATCATAAAGGGAAAGTATAAAGCGATATAGCTTAGCCTGACCGCTCACTGAATCTTTCATTTCTATGTCTTTGCATCACAGGAAGGAGAATATAAAGAAGCTGTCATTTGGAAATGAATGACCTTTGCATTGAAGGGATAAAAGCAAAGCCCCTCAGAATCCTTCCAGATGAAAGATGCTATATAAAGGTATGATTGTTAGTAGTGGTTTTCACTTGCAGTGACACTGCTTAGTTATGAGTTATAGAAAAACTGAGGAGAGAATGAGAATATTTGTGAACTAAGTTTGCAAAAGCATTTTAAGACTATTATTGTTTAGCAAATCCAAACCTGTTTAGGCCATGGAATGGATGTATTTCTAAACCAATCTTTATGGAAAATAATTACTTTTGAATTTATTTATTACTCTATAGGCCTGTATATATCTGGAAGGGAAAAGGATGGATCATTTAGAAATGAAATATGTGTTTTGCTGAGGTTTTCATATGGAAAAAAATGGTACTCTGTCCCATCTTACTGCTCTGGAATATTTCTAATTCTAGTCCTGAGCTGCATTTTTTGAAAGTTACAGTAACATACATTCCGCTATAAAGGTTAGTCTCTTTTTTCTTTTTTTTTCCCCACAGATTGTCTACTGAAAGCACATTATTATCACCTAATACCCTTATTATTGTTTGACAGAAATTACTGAAAATAGTCTGATTGAAGAAACCATTCTCCAGAAAGAACTCAGTTCTGATGAAATTTTATTTTTAAAAGGGGAAAAAAGTACTGATTTTGAAATATTGCATCAGGATTTTCTATATTAAGATTTTCAGGTTTTAATTTCACAACCAATGAGGCAAGTAAGGTCTTGAAAATAGTTCAGTTTATATAATTGAACAGAAGGTGACAGCTAATCTTGTTCAAGTGTATAATCTGCAGTGATATGTCCTTTTATGGCAAAAGGTAATATGGATATATGCAAATAAGCCTGTTTTAAAAATAAAATTAAAACCCAAGTTTGTTGTAATATCTGAGGATAGTATTTTTGTAGCTGAAGGACTAGACAAAGGCTGGAGAAATGTGACTTTACTTCATACTGCTTCTAGAAATTTATTTTGTGAACTCCTAATGTCACTTCATTGCAGTTCATAGGAGCTCACAGTATGTGCATTGGAGATGTCACCTTTGGAGTAGTCAAAAGTTAACATTGTTTTTTCTTAAAAAATGGGAAATGTTCTATTTTACTCTTTTTTTTTAAGCTTCTTATTAAAAAATAGATGGTTTATTTTAATTTTTTTTTTTAATCAGTTGCTGATTATGTAAGAATTCTTCAAAATTTCCAAGTCACTGTAGGCAGTCCTTCATCCTCTATCTAAATACCTTTTGTAGCATATAGTTCTTTAAAACCAGGATTATTTCTTGGAACCTCAAGTTTTACATCAAAACAAACAACGTAACAATAGATTCAGTTGTTACCCAGTTAAATTATTCACTCCTTCCTGGCAAGTAACCATTTGTACAGTTCTGTAAGTTGGTATCTACTGAGCTCCCATGCCCCATGGAGATATAATTCAATTCATTTTTATTTCTTTCCATCTAGACTCCTGCTGGTCTTACTCAGCGGTTCTCTTCTGCTTCATTACCCAAGCAATACTATGAAATCTGTGTAGAGACAATAAAGTCAATTGGTCTGAAAATGATTCTTGGTTTGCTTAATGCTGCAGGTAAGACCAGGATGTCTTATTACAGGATTGTCAAGCTGCCATATTGGAAGGTTAGGAGAGAACACAAAGGTAAAATATGTTGTAAATATCTCAATTTAAATATTATCTGCTTTACTTCTATCAGCTCTTCCTTCTTCATCCAAATACTACAACCTGGTTCATTCATGACTTTTCCAGAAATTTTTGCAAGGGTAAATAACATCTTTGTAACTGGGCCAGTTGTGTCACCAATGAAATGTATTAGTACATCAATTAGAAGAGATTGTTTATGGGAAATGGAAGTTCAGAAATGAAGTGACTTTTTTCTGTTTCAGCAGGATGCCTTCCACCATCAAATAGGTTACAGTTTGCAAGGCTGAAGCAAGACCAAGCACATGGTTTTAGATTGAATTCATGCACCAATAATTGTCATCTTACGTTACTGAAAACTCCTTGACTGGAGATAACCATAGCTTTTCCATTATTTTTCTTCACTTTTGTGGGTGACACTTCATTACTGGAAGCCTGTTCCCTTTTTTTCCTTTGCCTCATAATTCAGATTCTTGGCACACCATGTTGAATTTTATGGTTAAGGGTAGAGCAAATCATTCACAGCTGTCTGTTGGTTAGGTGTGCTCTGTGCTTAAGAAATAGTCATCTTAGTGTTGCTTCAAGCCAAAATCAAGTGTTCCCAAGGCTCTGGCTTAAACATGCCAATTTTCATACCCAATTTTCTTCTTCCTTTACTCTTTTGAATGTGTGGCTGACACTTTACAGACAGTGTTGTCCAAGCACTGATGCCTGGAGCCAAAATGGGTCTGAATTAGTAGTCAACATATATTGCCCCAATGGGAACATTAGTTTAATTTTCCATTATTGTACTCTTTCTGCAGCAATATAGACTTTAATTTGCAATCAAGGTAATTTCCATAGCAAAGGATTTGAATTAACAGTATTTAACATTTGGATTGGTGGTGTTGCGATGGTTAGTTGTAAATCCTTGGAGCTTACATTTTGAAATTTATCTGAGCTCCACTGGCAGCACATATTAAGATAGACGATTTTTTTTTTTTTCTTTTTTCCTGTCTTGGCAAATTGTAAGCTCTGTTTCTGACCAGAGATATGACAATACAACATCCATCCACCATCTATAAATCAACATTAGGCATCCCTCTGGGTGCTGAAAAGTCCATTTGGAGTTACATATCCAGGATTTGTCTATTTTATTGTTAGGTTTTATTAAAGATATTCCAGCTTGTCTTTTCTCCTGTGTTCAGTAGTGCTGTTGTTTCCCTATGTATCTGCCCCAAAACCAACACTAGGAAGCAGTAAACCTTTGTATCATTTGGCAAGAAATCCTAGCATGCAGGATGCCAGCTGAGCACAGCCAGCCTGTACTGCAGCTAGAGCCGTTAAAAAATAAAGTCTGCTTAGAGCCTGGCTGTGTCAGATCTGGAGAATATGAACGGGTAGCAATCTAAATGGAGATTTATAGCTAATATCTGCTGCCTTGACACAGTTCAGGAAGTGCAAAGGGAATACACCAGGCCAGAAAATGGCCTTCTCAGTCAGTGAAGTGAGGTTCCATGTTCACTGCTTCTTGAGAGCTCCTGGTCAAGCTTGCTCAGATTGTAAGTTAAAGGATGGGCTGAGTGTTTTTTTGGGTTTTACTTTAAACTGTTCACTCTACCAGCATGATATGGGATGTAAAAGTCAACTTGTGGTCTCTCTGTTTTTCACATCTCGAGTTATGAACATTCTTAGACTGAAATTTAGCTGCTTGAGATACATGCACCAGGAAACAAATCTAGCTTGTACATTCCTTTCAGGTTATCTCTGAAAAGTTTAAATTCTGGGGAGCTTCTAAACAATTGAGAATGGTGAAATATCTTCTCTTTTGAACAGTCTGACTCTCAATTAACCTAAATTAATGAGTTTCCTAACAGACATCTTACAGGGATTTAAATGAGTGCAGTGTAGACTCTCTGAAGAACTGACTCCCAAGTCATTTGGTCTGTAAAGAAACACACACAGAAATTTAGTCAATTATGGTAAATGTGTTTCTAAGCTCTTCTATTCCTAAAAAACATTCTTGCAGGAGCATATATTTATTGACACAGTAAATTTTTGTGTACAACATATCGGAAACACAGATTACAATCCAGAGAAAACAGTGCTTTTGTATATAAAGCGAGATGAAAGATGTATATCACTGTAGGACCAGGCCTATTAATTCTCTCAAGGGTACCTTTTATCATGGCTTTTCAGTAGTTGCATTTGAAGCAAATAAATCACTTGGAAAAATTTGTAAGATGGGACAGTTATTCTGCTCTTCCCTCTATGTATGCCTAGTTTGCATCAGTGACGACTCATGCTTCAGTGGATTTCTTAGACTTTGAACTGTTCTGTTGGTAGTCACCATGATTTAGAAAGCCATCTTTTTATTTGGCAAAGCACATTTCAAATACGCTATGGTCTTCAAGATCATTATTGATGATGTTGACATCCTGCTTTTCTTTTTGAGCAGATTGCTGACCTCTTAATGCCTGACAAGCTCTTTTGCTTTCACGGATATGAGCATCTTCCTTTAGACCATAAAGTGTAAAATATTCTAAGCAGATGGATATAGCAGTACAATGATCTATTGAAGTTCAAAATTCTTTTAGATTCCTTCAGATTTAGTCTTATGTGCATGCGAAAATATTTCCCAATTTAATCTGAATTTCTGTTTATTCGCAACACAGGAAAAAGAAACAAAATCTGGCTGTCATTATTCTAGATAATTTATAGGTAATTTAACTTACTTATAGAGATTTATGAAAGAGAAGGAAATAATGAATTTGAGGACAAATTAACAGTCAGTATTGAAGAAAACTAGTCAGGCAAAAAAGACATGTACTGAAACCTAATTTTAAGGCAAAGCATTCACAAAAATATTTTTGGATTGATAATAGTGTTAAAGATTTAGAGAGTAGTGGTTAATAAAAATATACATATTGCTGAGTTATTGAAGACATTCCATTTAATGGTATGGAAAAAAAACAGTGACTTTATCTCTATCATAAAATACATTGTTCATAAAAATAGAACAGAGATTATGGGGTATATACGGCAAATGTGACTTTCTTGCTAATTGAGAGTGGAATTTCAGTCTCAACACCTCATATCCCTGATTAGTGCTTTGACCAAGAGGTCAAAGAGGTCTACTAAGTATTGTAGACTCTGGATGCTTTTCCTTGTAAGTGCAAGTCAGGGCAAAGTAGAGAAACAAACAAACACGGGAAGAATAATAAATAAATAAATAAATAAATAAATAAAACAACTTTGAACCATTCTGTTTCATCCCCATGTGGATCAGGACCACTCAGAATATTTTCCTTTTCAGGCTGCGCTGTTACTGAAAGCATCTGTCTGCAAAATGTGATAATAAATGGTGCTATCAGCAGTACTCCTGTGGTATCCCAGCCATTTTGTTGCAGTCTTTTCAGTTTAGATAGGTTTAAAGATGTTCAAAGATGTACTTAAAGAACTCAGAATCCAAAATGTGCTATTTTATTGTAAAATATGTCATATATTGACTCAAGGATTCATTTACTGGTAATCAGGTTAAGACAAAGCTTCACTCTACACTTTCTATCTTGGTTGAGCAAATTCTTGAGACATATAAAGAGATAAGAAGAAGGTACATCAGGGAACTTCTTTAATCATCACAGGTGAAATTAGCTCCTCAGATTAACAAGACAAGAAAAAATTATATTCCCTTTTTATTTTTTGTTAAAATGTTGGTAGACATGTCAGTGTTTCTGACTGTCCACAATTGATTCTGAGGCTTGTTATTACAAATTCAGTGAAACTTTGGAAAGAAGTATTGAGATTCTTTCAGAATTTAGCTGAAATTTACTTGGAGGTTAAAGTTTACATTGTCATAAATCCTAATAACAATTTATATTATGTTTTATATTAAACAAATAATTTCTAAGTTTTCAGTGCTGTCACTAAGAAAGAAAAGAAATATTCATTACTGCCCTCATGACTTTATTTTTTTGAACTATTGAAAAAAACCTGCTTCTTTAAAGAGTATATTGGCCCAGCCCTCAGCTGATTCACAGCATTTTACAGCTGCCCTAAATATGGTGGTGCAAAATATACAAAAGTTCAAAGAACAGCTGCGTATTTGTGATCTGATCCAGCAGTGTGATAAAGGCAGTCAACAATCAAAGCAAATGAAGGATGGTTAGTGTATTGTGCAGGACTCTTTCACATTCTTGAAGCATCAGTTCCAAAATAAATTACTGTGATAAACCTTCTATAATGGGGAACCTCCATAACAATTACATCTCTGTAAACAGCAGTGTGAACGGCAGAGCATAAAGCTAACAAATGTTCTACATTAAAGCTTCAGGATCAATCACATTTTTAAGATGTTATGAAACAAAACATTCAGTGTTGAAAATAACAGCTTCAGCTTTATGCAGATAAAAGAAGAAAAAAACCCAACCAACCCAAACAAAAAAATACCCGCCTCAGTGTCTTTATGCAGAAATGCAGTTGCAGAGCCAAAGTTTCCATTGTTCCTTAATGGTTATATTGCACTGTAATGAGAAGATGCTCAATAGAAACTGAAATTATTTGCAGATGAACTTAGAAGGAATAAAAGATATACATAGGTCCAGTAATTACCCTTTTCAGCTCTGTGTTGTGAAGCAGCCTTCCAAGTATGGAATACAGTCTTCCTACTTAGAGCTCTTAAGGGAAGAGGGAGATGCTTCCATGACAAGGTTGCATGGCTCAATGGAAAGCTGAAGTGTAGGTGACACGTGCCCTCATTGTCTACCAGCTGCAAAGATCTGATACTGTCGGATTAGTGAAGCATTGCTGCTTCAATCCTCATAAGAAAAACCCTTTCCAGCTGTTGGAATAGGCTGATGGAATAAGATTAATTAGAAGCAGAGAACAGTGTCAGCTTCCTGAGACAAAGACAGCTGAGCTGTTCTTCTCAAGATGAGATTATTTCCTTGTCTATATGAATTAGAACTCTATGTGGAAATGCATACAAGATTAACTTTGTATATGGTACAGAGACAAAACTATAAACTGCATGTGTAATTATTTCGAGTGGAATTTGGTTCTGGATTTAGACACCTAACAGTTGATGTGTCATGTTTCTCATGGATGTCTCCATATATGGCCAAGATGTCTGAGCTCCTTTTGTAGTCAGCGCAGACTCATTGATATAGTCTAAAGAACAATAAGGCAGTGGAAATCCAAAGTGTCTACCCTTACTTTCAACATTTCTCCCCTATTTAGCACATAAAATTAATCTTGTTCACTAAAAAGATAGAAGCCACTATAGCATCAGACAGTATAATTCTGTTTGGATTAAATCTACCTTGATCATTTTATTCTCTGTGTGTTGGGGTTTTTTTTTAACAGAGTGGTGATGAAAATTTTAAAAAGGATAAGAAATAAATTTTCTATATGCTTTTTTGAAGTTTTAGCTGTAATTAGGAAAGTCATGACAATATCTTGAAAAATCCATGCAATGATTTGCTAATTTATGATTGAAACAAGAAAAAAATCCATTTTTTCTTTACCTTCTTTCATTCCTTCCCTGCCCTTCCATATTCATTCCTTCCATTATTCCTTTCTTCTTTGTGTCCATAATTCATTTTTTCATTTCTTCTTTTGCAAAAAATAAAAACATGTTTATCCGGACCTCAGCTTTTAGTAGTCTGGTAATCTTACTGGAAAATTTTAACATCTGAATTTATATTAAAAAGGTCTTTATGTGATTAAAACATCAGGATATAAACATTTTTTAAATAGTCCAATTTACTAATTAACTTACTAACTGATAAGAGATACTGATGATTTTTCTTGTCCAGGAGTTATTACATGGGAAACAGGGCAAAATTCAGCAACTCAAAAAGAAATGTGTTCTGAGAAACAGAATGGTTTACTGCTAAAATTTTAAAACTATGTAAATTCACATTTGGTTTTCTAAGACAGAGAGTAAGTAGCTCATAAAACCTAGCAGCTAAAATTAGAAGTCAGTCTAAATCTCAGGTGCACCATGAGAAATAGATGTGAAAACAAAATTTTGATTTTCACCCTGTCCAGGCCATTGACTCACTCTTGACTATGCCTCATTATCCTCATCTACGAAATGGAGATAGTGAAACCCTCTCTGCCCATGGAATCCTATTTAAATTGGAATGAGAAACCATTTCATATACTTAATATTGGTGTTTCTAACATTGAAAAAATATTATAACATTGTATTTTTTGTCTCATGTTTCTCAACTCTGACGCCATATAAACTAAAAATGTATAAATGGAAAAAGGCAAATTCATTAATTTAATTTCTCTCACTTTTTATCTAGATGATATCACTAACTTTTGATCAGAGTAGGCACCTACTGTTTCTTATTTTAAAGGAATATAAGTTTTTCTTGACAGAGAAGAATGAGATTCAGAAAATTGCAGTATCTCACAAGTCTGTGTTAATTTTCTTAATTAAATTCTGTCTCACTTTAGAAGGTTACAATGTCTCTTTATTTACAGAGCAGCTTATTCATTCAGCTCTTTTTTTTTTTTTTCCCTTGAGCTTGTCAGAAGCTGTTAATGTTGATACAGTTTGACATTTTGCCCGGACTGCATCAAACCACAAACCTGAGAATAGAATGTGGCCATTAACAATTTAATAACCTGTTGCAATACTTAATTTTTTTTCCACATCAGCAGTGTCACACTTGATAATGGTGTGAATTTTACCTTTACTGAATTAGACGAGACTATTTACTTTACATGTCATGGTTTTAAAGTGCTTCAGAACTGTGAGTAGTCAGAGGTTTCATTTTTAAGTGCTGGCTAGTTGAAAATGTCAGAAATCATAAGTATACTTGAGCTGAGATTTGACTAAAAGGCAAAAGTTTTGTCTGAGGAGTAGACATGAAAGTCTTGACTCAGTACAGTAGATAAGCACATGCTTAATCTGAAGAATATCAAAGCCATTGACATCAGTGGAATTGCTTTCACACATAAGCTAGGCATATGATAAAAAAATTTCATGACTAAATCTTAAGTTTCTATGCATGTCATAGTTTTGATAAAAGTCAGTAAGGCCTATAAAATGATTTCATTGATTTCAGTAAGCTTTGACTCTTACACTGTAATTGAAAATAGGAAAACTTTATATGGAACATGGATTTTAGAACAGTTTTCATAATCAGTGTGCAGCAGTAGATTTTTGTCTAAAATGAGAAATATCTCAGGCAAACCATGGCTAATATAAAGTGTTTATTATATTTAATGGTGGATTTGCCAAAAAAAGATAGAAAATGATAGTAATATTTTAAAAAAGATATGACCCCAAGAGTATTAAGATGGAGCAGAAATATCTGGAGAGGTTGTCCAATATTTTATCAGTGTTTAAAACAGTCATGCTGCAGCAGGGAATTGCGTAGCTTTCTCCTGTCTCCCGGCTAAGAGTGTGGTTTTTTCCTGATGATACTTATGGAAAACTTTTATAGACCATCGGTAATCCACCACAGTCTATTGCACCCAAACCTAATCCAATGCTCACAATTCATTTTATGAAAACTGGAACTGTTGTGGTCTGAAAGAGCTCATATCTCTGTGTTGTTTCAAATGCATTTCCATACACTAACATCTGATCTTGGTTATACCTCTGTAAAGTTACAATAGCTTAATTGGTTTTCATGGAATTCTTGCCAGTTTATATTGGTCTGAGTGCACGCTTTGGGATTGCTTCATAAAAGTTCTGTCGTGATAGCCCTAGCTTCTGTAACTCAAGTTTTCTTCCTTTAGAGCTGTAGAGTTATTTATGCTGGTTGATAATCTTCTTTGTGTCTTTTTTTCCATCAGTATAAAAAAAAAATTAAGAAAATTTGTTCTTTCTTAATCAGAATGTGGCTTTTCATGTACATTTATAATTTAGCCTTTCTAGGAGAAACTAGAAAAATACCTGTCTGCCTGAGAAATAATATTATAATAGACTGTGTATTCAAAGTGGAATAATTTGTTACTGAGGTTTTTTGTTATACTATTTAGATAGAATCTGTGTATTCTTTATCGTATTTCTGAGATTATTTTCAGTAGAGTTATGCAAAATCCTCTTTAGAGAATCTCTGCAATGATGACTGTAGGGTTATTGCCTTAGATGTGAGTGAGAGATGCAGCAGGGCATGTCCGTTTCAAAATTTCCTTGGGTTTTACAGACTTGCACTCTTGTGGGCTGGCATCATTGCAGGAATTCTTGTGCTTTCTACTTGCAGTCAAGCTGCAAATATCTGACATCAGTCTTCCTAAAGGTAGTTAGCATAGTAGTTAGTAGATGGTGAAATAAACTCCCCCAAGAGATAAAATAACCTTGGACTATCTTTGTTGAAAGAACTAAAGGATGAGGTCATAATTTCTTTCAGTAACTTCTTCATAAATACATGTATTGACCTACAAAGCACACATCTCCACTTGTGCAAAAACATGTACTGGATCAAGCTGCACAAACTTTTAATTAGGACACACTTCCACAACCTCTGAAATGAGATGTTGAGGTAAGATTGTGTACGTGTGCGTCTCTGTGTATATATGAAACAGTCAGTCCCAGATAAAAGTCTAAACTCAGTACCTGTCCTCATAGTAAAACAGGTAGCAGATTAAATAGTAACAAATTATAATTAGATTAGAATTAATTCTTTTATTCACTTCTTCAAGCACAATTTTCTTATCTCATGAAAGACTTATCAAACTTTCCCAAAAAATACCTTCAATTATAAAGGATAGCTCAAATCAGTTGAGAAAGCTATGAAGCTTCAGTTTAAAGATCTTTCTCTTTTTTGTTCGTTTTTCTTTGGTTGGTTGGTTTGCTGTGTTTTGCCTTTAGATTCAATGTGATTTGCCTATAATTCCTGTTGAAAGAAACCTAATTCAGCATGCAGGTGATGTAAATGTTTGGATGATGTGCCTAGAAAGGAATTCAGGAATATACAGTGCAGTTCTGGTTTTCTAGTACCAATTACATTTGTTGTTCACTATGAATTCCTCCAATAACTCTTCACAAATTTAAACTTTATTTTACAACTCCATTTTGTCTAAGAGACAGTAGATCACATTCAAAGGTGTAGCACAGCTGATGGCTTCTGCAGGACCAATAAAATATGATGCATGCTTTAGATATATTTCTCTGACAGTGCATTCCACCAAGACTTAACAAAGTCGTCCCTCGTTTTATAACTCAGTTTTGTGTAACAGCCAGGAGTATTACCCTGAAATGGGCTGAGTGCTCTCAGACTGTTTTTTTGGATTTGTACAACTCTATAAAGCACCTCGATAAGATTATAGAAATGCTGTAGTCTGATGTCAAGGTGAATTTCTGTGTCGACTTAAGAAACGGCACCACCTCAAGAGCATTAGGAGAAATAGACAATATGATGCATCTCCTCTTGTATATACTGTGACATCTAGAGTTACCATTAGTATTCCCTGATACGCAACTAAGCTAAAGGTTATCATCTGCTGCAGATTTAATGGATTGCATTAGAATTACAGCAAATGACCCTTGCAGCTCCTTTAAACTTGATCGATCACAATGTAATTGTCGAGGCGGGCTAGCAATTAATTTTCATTAGTCAGGGAAGTCATTAATGCTTGCTGTTAGGGAAAATGACTATTAGATTGAAATGGAAGGGATTCAATCATTTTTTACAATTAAAAAAGTTGGCCTAATTTGCTGGTTCCATATGTGCAGAAGAATATCATTGTGTCTCCATTACCATGTGCTGTTCCTGCTGTGATGCACTGGTTCCAACAAAGAGTTGAATATGTCCCTTTTCATTCTAATAGGGAAGACATTTATTAAAAAACTTCTGTCAGGAATATTATTTTTAAAGAACACTCCACCAATATTTTTTTTTTCTATTGCCTTTAAAGATATGCTGGAATTTAATACTATGGTGAAAAGTGTGCTTCCTCAAGTCAAAGTGTTATTTGTTTTTCCTTTGACATACAGGGCTTTTTTTACTGAATAAGACAGAGGAGTTGAAAGATCCCAGGACCATTCAGCTGCCTTGATAAATAATAAATTGCCTGGCAATGACAGTTAGCTGTGATATAGGTGCTTGACATCATGGGTGATACAACAATGCTTTTAATTCATGAGTCACATTTCATCTGAGAACTTCAAAATATTTTTTAAACTCTACCTTCAAAATCTCCTAGGCAAATATGGAAGTCAAATCGAAACAGAAAATCAAACACCTTAAACTGCAAGAAGGAATTTTCATAAACACTTATTCTTGTCCAATTTCTCTTCTCTTTTAATGCAATGGTATTGTTTTCCCATATCCTCAGTGTTAGGATGCACTTTGCTGAGACACCTTTTGTTATCCTAAAAGCATATTCTGTTTCAATGCATCATCTTTAATATCTTTGTAAATATGCTTTTAATGAATTTGAGTGGAAGAAAAACAAAACTATCTAGGCCTGATAAGGTCCTTCTGAGACTAAATTTCACCTGCATCGTAGGTACCTAATGAACAGCTCTTTTTCTTAGTACGTATGGCCATTATTTGTAAAGTAAATGCTAGAAAGCAGTGGTATTTGAATGTTTTCATAAAATTCCTATCTCAGTTTAGATCAATAAATTAGGTGAACATGATGTAGCTCTAAAGCTTTCAAAAACACTTTATGCTTTTCCTTGACTAAAGGAATTTAGGCATTGCAATGAGTAACACCCTTAAAATTTATGTGCTTAAAATAAACATATATTAATATTACTTATTATACTAAGAACAGTTTAGAAAGTTTAAAGCCAAGCATGAAAGTATAATGTTCTCAAATGTACCTGAGGGAATATACATAGGAGTAAGGCTAAGTTTTTAGACTTCAAAAGTTCAGTAAGCTTTTGGAAAGCTACTGACTAATTAAAATTCCATTGATTTCAGGCCTGGACAAGTTGATTTGGATAGTCTTTTCCAGTACCTTTTTTTTTTTTTTTTTTTTTTNTTTTTTTTTTTTTTGGTGTAAGGGATGTTAAAGGCAATTAGGTACTTAGCTTCATTTTGTAAATGCCTCTAAGAACCTTATTTTCATCTTTAGCAATCTAGAATAAGTTTCAGATCATTTAGTTCAACGTATACTTTGGTTTCTATACAGTCAGTAAAGGCAAAGAGATATCCAGGAGGTGGAATTCATCTGATCTATTTTGATGTTGACACCATGAGGAGGTAAGTGGTGTCCTAATCATTTCTCCACTGATTTTAAGGGAAACTTGGAAGACTAGCTTAAACCTAGATGTCTGTATCGCAAGTGTTTAAACATATATGAACAGCCTCTCTACTGGTGTTTATAAATCTGACCTTTCCTGACTCAGGAGCCTGAAACACAATTTTAAAAGCTACAACATACTTAGATGCCTAAAAGTCCTTGAAGTGATTTACTTAATTCAAGTTTCGAAGTCACTTTTGAAAATGTTACCCTTTGTTATAAAATATTTACTTTCTCACTTGGAAGATTTTCAATAGCACTTTCATCATATAGGATATATTGTTCTGCAGTTTGATGAATTGCCTCTTTTATAAAACAAAAATATGTTCAAGATGTGTGTGTGATAGTCTAATCCTATCTTCAGGTATGTGCAATCTAGATGTTCCACTTTTAGAACAATATTTTCAAAGGTAGGATCTAAATCAAAATCCTTTCTAATCTTCAGTGACGATCAACGTTCAGCACTTCCTTTAGACAATGAAGTCCAGCAGTTCTGAAATTTGAATATTTAGGAAGCTGAGGCTTCGGTAGTCATTAAATACTCAATTCATACATTATGTGACTAGACATTTAACTCATTTAACTCACTCCCACTCTTACAGTTAATGCTTTACTGGCAGTTGTCAAGTAACAATTGGTAACAGCCTAATGGTTAAGAAACAGAAAATTATAAAGATGCATGGGACTGTATTCTTTGGAACTGATGGGTTGTTCTGACAGATTCATTTTTCTCACCCTGTTATATCATTCAGTTTAAATAAGTTTCTGTTACAAGACTGACCAGTGTAAGTCAGACTTCCTCCTGATTTTAACTGTCACTCAGAACTGAATCCTCAAATCATTATGCACATTTTAGGTCTCAACATTTGTGGTTTTTTAAATAAAAGTCAGGGGATAAAATCTGGCATTTTCATGCAATGTATTATATGGTATGCATTAATGGTAAAGCAGTACATTGTAATCAAAAGTTTCTGTGGGAGCTGGTGTAGGCAGACTTTTTGACTGGATAAATCCTTTTCTATTAATTTTTTTTTTTTTTTCCTGAGATGAAACACATTATAGGCTGCCATAAATCATATTTCATAGTATCCAAAAAATAGAATAAGAACAAAAACTTTGCCTTGTCACTTCATTTTTTATGCTTTTACTGTTCTTATTTTATTTCTATTTAAAAACTGTATTCTTGCACAACTGAATGGCCATTACAAAACTACCTTAAAAATAACAGGATTTTGCTATTGTTGTTAGTCTGATTAAAAGTATTTTCATCTGTTAATTCTCTTTAAATATTGATGATATATGACATTAAAATCCACAAGCTATATGTCCCTGGAAAATTGTTACAGAAGATCTTGAAGAGAGAGACTACTAATAACTCTCTTTTACTTTCTAAAGATATAAAAAGCTTAAGGATAGAATTAGGACTAGGACTTTGGTGCTTTTCAGAAGCAGATTGCTACACAGTTCTCATGGGTAAGACACAAAGATAGAAGACACAAACTGAAGATCAGCCGTGTGATACTGTACAGTCTTGTGAGCTTGATAGCTAACCTTACCAAAGATATTACATGAGCAGAAAACCAAGATCAGTGAACAACTAATCCTGTATTACTCTTGTGTTAGATGAGTGTGTAGAGGTACAGAAGTGGCTGTAACAAAATCCTGGTTCTTCAGGAATTGATAAAGTCTTCTAAACACAAGCCCTGGTATCTGCAGAACCAGAGATTCTTTTCCTTGTTAATCCTCAAAATCCTTAAATTTCAAGGTTGCGCTCAGATACTTCTACATCAACAAGAAGATATAAAAATATGAATGCAATGAATTTACATTGTCTTTGCTAGTGAGTGGTCCAACTTAATTTTTATATTGTGTAGCTTACTATTTTGCATTATATAATCTGTTTTAAATATGCCAACTTTGTAGAATCATAAGATCATAGAGTGGTCTGGGTTGGAACGGACCTTCAAAGCTCATCTAGTCCATGTTTTCTGCCATGGGCAGGGACACCTTTTACTAGAGATGGTTGTTCAAAGCTCCATCCAACCTGCTGGGGCATACACAACTTGTTTGGGCAACCAGTTCCAGTGTCTCATCACCCTCACTGTAAAAAATAAGCCTTATAGTCAATCTAAATGTATCCTCTTTCAGTTTAAAATTGTTGTTCCTTGTCCTGTCACTACAGGACAGCTATCGATTTATTGATTCTGTCCTATCAAAAGATCTGCATTTACACAACAGTGTGAAAAGTTAGAAAGTGATGTATTTTTCAGTGTATCGGTCCAATAAATAAAAGACATAAAAGGAAAATTTATGGAAAAAAAAAAAAAAGATTCTTTTTTATTCTGGTGTGTCTTTATGTATTTTCCACCAGTTACGTGTTGTATAAATATCAAGTTAAAGCCTTGATCTGTTTTTTTGATGGCATTGTACATCTCTGCAGTTGCCATCTATCAAATACATATAGGCCATTCTGAATTAATATTAGAGGTGAAGAAAAGTATAAAACTTGAAACTGTATCAGAACAGGTTAATTGTGGAGTGCTAATTCTTCTTCCCTTGTCACAAGAAAACACTCTTGGTATTTTATTTTCTCATTGAAATCCTAGGAATCGGAATGAGGTATCAGTATTTTAATTACTCAAGTTTACTTTGAAAATATTTCATTATGGCTCTCATTACTATATGGCTCAGATATTTAATTGTCATTGATATTCAAAGAAATTTAAATAAGTTACTATTCAAAATAGAGCATTAATAAAATCATATTTTGAGTAATTCTCCTTTCTTTTTATAAAGTTTTAATTCAGAAATAATTCCTTTTGCTGTTCAGATCTTCTAAATAATGGATATTTAGAGTGTAGTTTTCAACTTATTGCAGAAGTCTATATTTTTTGCAGATCTATTCTACTGACATAATCTTCAGATGGTCTCTATTCCTAGTGTGCTCTTCTACTTTTGAATCTTGGGATGTTAGTATTTTCTTTTTTGATTGTGTACACAGAAACTGTATTAAAAGAATACTGTGTAAAGTCAAGTACTTGGAAAGCATAATAGGATGTCTGTATAACTGATTTGGTTCCCTTTTTGCATATGCATTGTTACAGTCTTTAGTTGCATGAACGCATACTATTTCTCCATATAACTCTGAGAAGTGTTCTTTAACTAAAAGCTACAGTATAACTCTTTCATTACCTTCACTTCTCACTACAAAAAGCACACAGCTCTTTCCAAGGATTCATGTATAATAGTTATTTCTGTCATTTTTGAATTCTTCACAAAAATTGTTTTTGAGAATCCTTGAGCGAAAAGAATGATATTTTCCATATGTTTCAGATCAGAAGGGCAAGGATGGCAAGATAAAAGGTCAAACAAATTTGTTAACATAAAATGAACAATTTGAGACTCACATGGCCTAATTTTTCCAAATATATGACAGTAACAAATTAAAAAATTTAAATCTCCTCAATTTACATTGCAATTTTGAAGCTTAACACTTCTCCAAATCCTGCTGACTGGTCTAAAAAAGATCTTTCAGCAAATGGAGAATATGATGCTAGAGAACATCAGCTGTAAGTCTGAGGGAAGCATTTACCTACACACACCTCTGTGGTGGAAGGAAAGACACAATGTGTGTATATATTTAATTCACATACCAAATTCACAAAGTAAAAGTTATATGCCTCTAGATCACATAGTTTTTTGTAAATTCAGGCTTTTCTATAGATAGAAAGTTTTTTCTTGTTAAATTCTGTTCCTTCTTCTTGATGGTTATACAACAACAGACTAACTTAGGCTGAAGGTCATCTACTTCAAGCCCCTACTCAAAACAGGGGTAACAGCTGAGTTAATCAGGTCACTCTGGCCCTCATCCAGTCGAATTCTGAGTATCTCCAAAGGTGGAGATTCCACAGATCTTTTGGGCAACCTGTTCCATATACAGTCTTCACAGTGGAAGCAAAATAATAGCTTTTTGAAGAATGAAATGCTTTGTTTTTTACACAAACTGATCTCAAATCCAGATTAAATGTATTCAACTATTTACAGTAATGAAAAACTAGTAAATAATAGCTTATTTCCTTTGTGGGGGTTTTGTTGGGGGTTTTGGGAGGTCTTTTGATTTCTTGGTGAGGTTTTTTTGGTGGAGTTTCTTTGGTGGGGAAAGGAAAAAGATCCTTTAAATTCTATTAAGAAAAAAAAAAGAAGAAAAAAAAAAAAAAAAAACGCCAGCTCTCTTTGTTTTAAGCTTCTAGCACAGCCTTGAATAAAAGTGAAGTGAATGTTTTTAAACCCCCAGACAGTGAGCTAGGGTTTTTAAAGGATTAAGTTTGAGTAGAGGCTGGCGCTACGAAGGAATGTTACCCAGATGCTTTAGTTCATAGTCACTCTGCAAGCAGACTTGTTCTTTGGTCCATCAGATTTGAAAAGGTAACCAAATTGGTTTGAAAATATTTTTTTTTTCTTTTTTAAGTATCAATGGTCAGAATTTGTAATTTAAAACCTTTCCTGATTACTGAAAGTATTTGTGAAAGACAACTCATTTAGAAACTTTTTTTTTTATATATTTCAACATGTGCTTTTATGAAGTATTTATATGCATCATGTTTCCCAAGCAGATATCCCCAAAATGTTGTCAAAAGAATTTTGCTTGTCAACTTGTTTCCCATAGTTCATCTCCCATGGTTCCACTTATTTCTTAGACCATGACATGACTTGTCCTCAAACTCTGTCCAGCTTGTCTCTCATATCTGATTAGAGATACTTGGGCATTAATAACTTTTAGTTGCTAGTTACTTAGAGACCTTTTCTATACACTCTTTTCTTTCAAATAAGGCATTGCAAAATTATTATTACTACTTGCTGCATACTTAGTGCTTTAAAAGTTAAAAGAGCTGCGCAAAAGAACTTTGCTTAAGGATTAATCACATCTGTGACCCAGGGGATAAGGGATCCCCACCTGTCAATAAGGCTTGTAACTACTTATACCGGCTGAGCCGCGGTGTTTAAGTAACTTGCCGTGAAAGTGACTTTTACATGGTTGGAAGTTGAAATGAGGATTTCTGTGGCCATCAAAGTTATACTTTACACTGACGATTGCATAGAGATCAGTAATTTTCTTACTCTTCCCACCTATTAAATCACATGTTATGTAAAAATAAAGTAGAAGCTCCTGTAATACTATTTTTCAGCATGAACTACTGCTGTCATTGCCACTGCAGTACTGCAGGATGATGAATGGGTGCGGGAATTGATTCACGGAGCTATGACTGGGAGGGAACAGAGCCTTATGGTCCACAAACCAATTTTTCTATTAAGGTGTCATCTATTCTAGAACTATATCTTCAGTTCACTGCATAAATCAGAGACTCCTTGTATCATTTCCCCTCAACTTCCTTTCCATTTTGAACTATATGCCACTCTCAAATTCCTTCTGTTTTCAAGGATACTTTCTATCCTTCCTCCCCATTTCCATCCATTTTCCTTCTTCTTTAATAAGTCAGAGTGCCTTTTCACCCTCTCTTCAGGACATGACTTAATTTCCATCTACAAGAGAGGCTCTGGGTGCACTCCTCTGGGGAGCTCCTCAACTCCAAGACTTCACACTATCCATGTCCACCCCTGCCTCCTCTGCCTGCTTTCTTGCAAGGATGCGCAGGAGATGCTGCTAGGAGGTCTCTTGGCCTGGATGCAGTTGGAGTGATGGGGGCAGAGGGACTGATGCAGTGTGTGGCCACAACACAGGCTGAGGGAAGAGAACACCTGCCTTGCAGCCCATAGCTTTGACCTGTCTCTTTGAGGGATAAGGTCTTGAGGTTGTTATCATTTGCAGAATGTTTAGGGAGCAATGACAATGGGTGTTAATGGCCTTTATCGAGGTGTTATGTGTTAGGGTGTGAAATCAGAGAGGCAGTTGAAGCTGCTGGTACTACTAGCTTGTCCAAATTACTTTG
Source organism: Aramus guarauna (assembly GCA_013400195.1). NCBI lineage: Eukaryota > Metazoa > Chordata > Aves > Gruiformes > Aramidae > Aramus > Aramus guarauna. The sequence goes on along the minus strand of VXBL01000140.1, from coordinate 12,885 downwards.
TGTCCTCCAATTTTTATTTTTCTTTTTTGTGTTTGTGTGTGTTTGATTTTCTCCAAAATTGAAAGACAGAGAACATTAAAGAAATGCTAAATTGAATGTGAACCATTATTTCTCAGTGATTACTCAATAGACATTTTTTTATTCATTTTGTTAAAACCATTCAACATTCTGCCTTCACAGGTTAGCAGAGCAGTAACCTTTGAAGACCTTTTAGACTGCTGTTGAGTAACTTCTTTCTCCTCAATCAAATAAAAAGTACACATTAATGCTCTCAGAGGAGGTTATTTATTATTGCAGTGGTGTAAATGAGGGCAGGATTTGGCCCATAAGCAATAAAAGAGGAGTAGATCATGTAATTCTTCACGCCATTGTGAGGAAAACTCTGTCCAGCAACAATAAATTATCTGAAATTCTTTCAGATATATGAATGACTCCATAGTCAGAAAAAGCTTGTGAGGTTTAAAGCATAAAAATGACAACCATAAATAAAGGTAGAAACTCCTGATCCCCACTGAAATGAAATAACATAACATTCCTGAGGCACTGCTGTCTTTGGAAAATACATTGCCTGGCTGACTAGGGGAAAGGGAGGGAGGAAAGTAAACCCATCATCCTACTTAGGGCTTTGTCTTCCAAAACTAAAGTTTAATGCTCCTGCTTACAAGGGCAGTTTTCTCTAGCAAGATCTATCCTTCAAGGATGTGAGTTTATTCAGTTTGTAAACCTTTCAAATGTATGTAAATCAACAAATATATGCATATCTATTTTAATAACTAGGTTTACCAAAAGTGTTTAACAAGATGGTTAAAATACAGAGAATATACATGCCTGTGAATCCATAGGGTGCAAAGTAGCAACAAAGGACAATAAGCATTTTCACAGTAAGGTGGAGGGGTGTACACAGCTTATCCTGGGACAGCTAAACCTAGAAAAATACCTACTGTACTCTGGACATTTTCAATATCTTAACATTGTTAGCCTAGTTGTATCTCTGTTAACATTGCTCAATTTCATTGACATAGTAACACCTACTGTAGATAACTTGATAAAATAGCTTCTCAAAATATATGCCTTGGAAATGACAAACCTGTAAACCTTGTTTTGATTCGGCATATTTCAAAGCTTTGGCATTGCAGGAGCAGTGTAGAGGATAGAATCAAAATCACAGAATCATAGAACAGAATCGTAGAATGCTTTGGGTGGGAAGGGACCTCAAAGACCATCTAGTTCCAACCCCCCTGCCATGGGCAGGGACACCCTCCACTAGACCAGGCTGCCGAAAGCCCCATCCAACCTGGCCTTGAACACTTCCAGGCAGGGGCCCTTCACAACTTCTCTGGGGGAAAAAAAAAATCCATAAACACTGTTTTAAAAGTTCCATGATCTCAATATACATCCACTTACTAAAGCTGTATTGAGTTTAAATGCATTATGATGCTATAGATGTGCCACTTCTTGCCATCTCATTATTCCAGAATGAAATTTTAACTTTGCAATTAATTACATTTTAGTTCAAAGTAGTCACATTGAAGATTTTTTTTCAGTAATTTCTTACTGTTACAGTAACACAAGTGACACATAAGTTTTAAAAACAACTCAAAGTCACCAAAAAAGGTAAAAGCACAACGGAGCGAGATAATTTTGTAGATGGACAATATTCAGAGATAGGCTTCCAGTGAAACCTAATCTATCTCATTTGGTTGTAGATGGTCGAAGCTAATACTCTGTAGTCAAATGCTCTCTGCAATCAATAGCAGGGATTTGTGTTCAGCACCTCATGAAAATGGGCAGCTTGCTTGTTTTAAAACTTTGAACCGTAGATGTTCATCTGCAATGTCAGCATAACTTTTGACTCCTTACACAACCACTGAATATGGTCCACTGAGTCTATGATAGCCTGTGATGATAGCTTCTTTGATGAAGGTCAGATGTTAAGGAACTAATAAAATGACACAGCAGGTTCATATTAGTCTAGTCCCTATTTCAGCATAAATCTTTTTTCAACTGTTTGGCAAGTACTTTGTCTCAATATAGAAATTATATAAAATTGTGTTCCTTCCTTACTAAAATATCCTGGCCTTGACTTTTTGTATGGATTACGCTTACCATAAAATACACATACACATATATACATATACACATTAGATTAAACATTTTAAATGTAAGAGGTAATGTTCTTCTAAAATAATGTGTTTAAAAATTAGTCGAACTGCACTTGTGTTCAGAGTTTGATCTCAAGCAATAGACTGACCATACCAAGAATAGACAGATTCCTTTTACTTTTTTTTTTTTTTTTGCTTTCCTCTTATTAGGTGATCAATGTGTAAATATGATTCAAGAATAGAAAGCAGCAGGAAACGGTATTTGAAAATTTTACTGGAGGTTTCTCTTTTTTCTTTTCTTTGTTTTATTCTACTCTGAAAAACTGTCTACTGGGAGAGCCAATATTTTGAAAAAGTAGAAAATGAATGTAAATGTCACAATAAACATATTGATTAAAAAATACTGGCTAGGACTAATGACAGTTTCATACAGTGTGAGTACATTTTTATATTCACTATGTTTTGATTTAATCTTCAAGACAATACTGAAAAGCAATATCATTATACTGACAGTTGCTATTTTTGATCTTTTCAAAACAAATATAAGATAGAGAAGTAGTATGTGATGCAACAATGAAAAGTAACATGTTTTTAATTATGTGCTATTAGTCTAGGAGGTCTTCTAAACACGGAGCATTTCTGCAGCTTTTATCGCTTTTTCAGACATATTTTGTTCATTTTCTCTACGGTGAGGCATTGGGCTGGGAGTTCAAAGTGGCAGTGGGTTCTCTTCTCAGGTACACTATTGATGCGCTATGTGATCTTGAGCGAGCAGTCTTACCTATCACTCTCTGTACTGACTACATACAAATCAGATATAATTTTTGCTACCCTACCATACTGAGAGAACTCTTTAGACAGTGCACATGATAAGCTTTGAATATTGAAATTTCTGGAGAAATTTGCTTTTCCAGTGCAAAGTTACTGGTGACAATATTGTTAATTGTTAATATTATTATTCTCGTAAAACTGAATGCAAGATAGCAATATGATACGATGAAAGTATCGTAATGTTAAAGTTATTTTTATTTTATTTATATTTATTCTTCATTTGATTTTTTGATAGCACTTTAAAAGATCATATATGTTCACCAAGAAGTAAGCTTATCACAATGAATTTCTAATTAAAGTTGATCCAGCTCTTATGAATCATTTGCGCTGTGAACATCTGTGAACTCATCTCATTGACAAATGTATGAAAAACATTAGTATTCAATCTTTATTTGCACTCCCTCGTTTCTCTGTTTTCAGGTCTCAGCTGTAAAATGTTGGCCTATGAAATGATGGCTGCTTTCCCAGGGAGATGGAGAACAGTCAAAATTTCCTAAAGGCGACACTGAATTGGAGAGAGGCTACGTCTGAGACAATAGCTCATCTCAGATATGAAGTCATTAAAAGGTACGAAGAGAGCAGGAAGTTGTGATCTCTCAATGATTTATCATGGATAAAGCTGTGCGTCAGTTTGAATTGGAATAAAAAGGCAGCCTAACATTTTTTTCTGTTATAGGTACCCAGCGACAATTGGCTAAACCTCTTGTACAAATAATATGAGATAGATCTTGCCCCAATTGTTTGCATACACAAGAGTAGGAGCTGTGGGAGAGTGGAAGTGATTTCCTTCAGGCTACGAGATGGCTCAGTGGCACAGCTGGAGTTCGACCCCACGCCTCCCGAGTGCTTGTGCTGAGTCCGTACGTGCAGCTCCCACATGAGCAGGCACGGATGCTGGGACAAAAGGACTTGATGGGCAAAGGACTCAGAGGGTGGATGAAAGTGCAGTGCACTACCTGATTGACAGTTTGTGCACACACAGCACAACTTCTCTCAAGTCAGGTGTAGCTTGGTCATCTTCACATCCTGTAAATACCATACTGAATTTCGTCTCATCACTCCAAGGAAACTTGTCTGCCAACATCAGCCGTATTGCACAAGCATGTTTTTATGAACTTGTACCTCCACATTGTGTGTAGGAAAGTTCTTTTGTCTACATTAAGCAGCCGTGTGGGTTCTAGTTTTCCACCTTAATTTTGTTAGTTGTTTAATAAAACAACTGTTTATGTCTGAAGCAATGTTTTATACAAATGGTCAGTAACATATGTATATGGATCCAGTGTAAGATCTGTACAATTCTTAAACAATCGGGTATTTATTCTCCTTCTTCATTTGTTTTATAATGTAGATACAGACTAGACACAACAAACAGTTTCTAATTTCAATATTATGCGAACAGTCATTTTGACAACTGGTTGCTAGTACAAAAAGGAAAGCCACTGCAAAGGTATTGTTTGAATAAAATGATAAAAATCTGAAAGATAAGTTTCAATGATGTGCAAAACATAAAATTATGTATTAATACTTTTGTAAAAATTCTATGTGATGGGGAAAAAAGACCTTTTTTTAATAGTATGATCTTTTGTTTTGCCTTAGCTGGAGACAATTTTCATATTGAAAAAATGGTTAAAATAAATAGTCAGGTAAGAGACTGAAGAAAGAAAATGTCTTCAGTTTCTAGACTTCCAAAAGTTCCAAAAGAACACAGATAGGAAATCAATAGGGAACAGGATTTGTCATTGTACTTTAAAAATTGCACCTGATCCCATATGAATCTTTGGATGACATAGTATGTCTATAAATGAAAGTGATTTGCTTAACTTCCTACAGAAACCTATGGGAGAGGTAAGGACTTTGCTTCAGCTGTCAGAATGCCGTGCTAGTGCCTTACTAGCACAAATACACACTATATTCACATAAGTTCACAGAAAACTGATTTCTTCAGTATGAACACTCTGGTTTACAATGAAGGCTAAGTTTTATTAGATGGATAAAAGTCACAAAAGTTCATAAGCCTGATAATCATGGAATCAGACCTTCAAACAGTGCTACTTGTGCACATGCAGGGAATGAACCTGGCTCCACGTGAATTTCTTGTGGGTATTGACTGATAATATGATATGTCTGGTCTCACATCCTATGATTAGACAGGCTTATCCTCTTTAAACGCTGAGTTAGGAAGCTTAGTGCATTATCTGCAAACCCTATTTTAAAATAGGCCTAATTTAAAAGGATAAAGTTTAGGAAGGAAATAGAAAGGAAGTGTCTTTGGGAGGAGGTCTGAAGCCTTGGTTTCAGACCCAAGAATTAATTTATTTTTTCAAATGCATCATTGTTTTTGAAGACTCTATATCAAACAAAGACTCTTCCACACTCTGTTGCCTAAGTTTATGGCTCAAGAGAAACCATCCCCAGGCTGTAACACAGTCCATATGGCTGGCTGTTTGAAGTGTGCTTAGTACTCCATTAGGGATTCTCGATTTGTACTTCTCAATCTGATTTCGATAAGACACAGGTTTCCTTTAGTGGCCTGACCTGGTGCAAACACATAATAGATTAATTCTATAATAAATTATGCTGGCAGTAAAGCTTTCTGGACCATTTTGCCTTTTAAGTAACAATTTTTTTTATGTACCCTTATAAAGTTGACCCAATGTTTCATTTGTAAGTCACTTTATGTATATACAGAACTACTTGAAGCTTGGGAACATAATTTTGCACTGTGTGCATTACTTCTGAGTGTATTCCATTTTATCGTGCTTCTGGAGCTACTGACAAGTTCTGACAATAAGAGCTTTCTGCAATGACATTATGTCTAGAAATGTGCTGAACTGCTATTCAGGAAGCTCCAGCTGGTTTCTATCTTAATGGTGGCATAACTACATTATTTCTATATGCAAAACTGCATTTCTGTAAAGTCCATTCTTACTTTCTAATTTTATGTATTGTTTTAACATGATACCGTTATTTTCAACCACTGAGTTTGTTTTAGATTTATTATCTACTTAGCACTTTACATAGCTCTGCTGCCATTTCTAAATATTGTTGGTAGAGAAGTAGCAAACCATGTTATTTTATGCATTGCTGTTAGTTACATTTGAGTACCCCAATGTGCTAGCTCTCCTGCAAACCCAAAGCCAAGATACTTCAGATGAAACGCAAAGCAACAGATGACAGATGTGAGTGGAAAAACAAGGAAGTACAAAAAACTAATGAGACAAAATCAGTTAGCGAGGCTGGCAGCCCACTGGGAATCTAATATTATTTAAGAATCATTTGTATTTTTAAAGAAGAGTATTATGGAGAGCAGTGCAGGAGCCTTCTAGATATTTCCAGGGAATGCTCATAGGCATAAGAGACATCATGAAAGTAAAGCATTGCAGGGCTTTTATATATGTTTGCCAACTGAGTGACAAAGACTGCTTATCTGGCAGCTTCTCCCACTTTTCCATTTCAGGCTCATGAACTCCATGATACCTCTCTTCTTAGAAACACGTGGTCCCATCTCCTTATTTCACCTCCAGCCTTCTCAGAACTAAGATGGTATGCTAGGAACAGGAAAAACTGTGAAAGCTTTGTAAGTGAAAAAAGACGGGGTCTTAACCAGAACAAAAATACAAAATATGCAACAAGATACAATGCTTTGGTGGATTTTTTTTGTTTCTTTATAGTCACATAGCCTGTGAAGATACACCTACGTAGATGCTACATGATACGACCATTCCACAAAAAACTCTCAAAGAACACCGGTCATGAAAAGAAACATGCTGCTGAGCTACACAGTGGTCTTTATAGCAAGAAAATACTCTACAAAGTCATCTGACCTTCTACAGATTTACCAGCTGTCAACCAAGATTTATCTGAACGCATTAGAGAGATTCATCTATACCTTACATAAAAGGGCAGAAGAAGAGGAGAAAGCATGGAGTGAATGAAGGGGAAAAGGAAACATTGTGGGTCTTGTGGAAGGACACGGAAATGCAGATGTAGAAGACGCTGAGATGGAATCTGAAGAGAAAGGAGAAAGATCTGAACTATGGGCAGAGTGTTCCAGGTGCAGATGGCAGCAAACTTCAGGCACCCAGTGGGCAAGGAGTAAATAGTGAATAAGGATAAAAAGAGAAAGATGCATAAATAGGAAAAATGTGAAAAAGCAAAAAGACATATGGCTTTAAAATAAGTATTAGAGAAAAAAGATAAGCATATTATACACAATAGGAAAGGAATAAAATCTACCAGAGGAGAGCAAGGATCCAGCAGAATTAATGGGAAAAGACTGACACCACATACCAAATATTTTAAGATGATTTATAATGAGCATGAGAAGCAGATGATTTTCTGAAGTGCACATAAACTTTTGATTATTAGAGACAAATAATATTACCTCAATCCAAGTACATAACTTTCCAATTTCCAAAAGAAAATGTACAAAGAGAAGTAAAATGTTGTTATATTAAGGACAATTAGCATTTTAATTTAACCTTAATGCCAAGATCAACCCAATCTCTTTATAATCAACTGAAATTATCTTTTCCGCAGATGGAAGGGCTTTTTACATATTGCCCAATGGCTTTCAGAAAAGTTTTACTTTTCTTATTGAGTAATATGTTTCTTTCTTATTTGATCTTAAAGCCTCAATCATCATTACAACCAAAAGGACACCGACTGGCAGTAATAGGGAAGGATTTTTGTAAATCACTTAATAAAACCATGCAGGTAAAAGAATGCTGAGAACAGTCATTGCCAAATCCTGATCTTACAAAATGTCATTTTGTACATGAGTAATCCCAATGAACCCATGGTATTCACTCCAGTACAAAGATTTGTGCAGAGGTAATAAAAATACTTGCATAAGTTTTTGGGGTGGCTTGTTTGTTTGTTTTGTTTTATTCCCACTATATAAAAACAAACAAACAAATGAACAAACAAAAACCAACCTCAAACTCTGAAAATACTGCTATACATGCATTGATAAGATTCAATTGATTTACTTTTCTAAGTAGCTAAATAAATACTCTTCCCAAGTTTCATGTATTTAAGCATACTTTGACAATTAATTCCAAACTTCAACAGAGTTGTTTGATGATTCAGCAGACATGTAGGCAGCTGGCTACCCATGAAAAATTACTTTTCTGTCCTTCATCCATGACTTTGCATTGTGCTTGGAAAGAATAGTCATTTGGACTGGATAGTAAAAATAGAAATTCTTTCATTACTGCAATTTTTGAGTGTTAGATATTGAGATGGACAAAGCTGATAAGCACTTTCAAAAATCCAATTTAATTTTCTTGAAAGCATAAAATCAAGGAAACAGTAACAAACTTCTAAATAAAATAAAGATCCATTTAAATATATGGGATAATTAAACTTTATTCTAGCTGAGGATTCCAACCACTGAAGCAGTTAAAAATTATCATTACAATGGACTTGCTGACTCATTGTATGAGACAGGGGAGCTTGTGAAATAATTTTTATCTTCTACATGCAAGTTAAATATTTCTACATATTTAGGAGACCACGGCGTGATTCAATCTTGCCTAAAATGAGCACCTAGTGAAGTCATAAAACACCATATTGGTCATTCAAACTCTCCAAACTGTCTCCACTGATCCTGTTGGGAACTTAGGGTAGCTAAGGCAGCTAACCCAAAGCTTCTCAGCATGGACCAGTTGTATCAGACAGGATATAAAATTGTTGCCATAATTCCAGACAAGTATCATCTAGAGGAAGGACAAAATATGTTTTGCATACTTGTGTTACTATGTTTGTTTCCATCTTTTCACTCCTGTGCAAACAGAATGGATTTGAACATAAAAGACATAAATGCACATTCAGTTCAAAGAAGTCTTAAACTCAAAGCCCCTTTCAGTTCATATGTGTTGTCAAACTTGAAGTATTATTTATTCCTTCTTTCAATTTCTGTTCACAAATACATTTGAACTGAACAAAACCTTATACTGACAAATGATTTCTGCTAAAGAATTCCAGATAATGATTGCAATGATCAGGCAGGGATGTTTAACTTTCAGGCATAAAAATTTGAGTCACTTAAAGCTTCTTGGCTGATGTCGTATTGGTTCCTTCTACCTTTTAATATGTTTGTCAGCACTCAAGTTTTGCATACAGTTTGCTCTAGAATTTCTTTCCTCCCTCAGAAAGAAGTAATATAAGAATGTCTGAAGTAGGAGGATTTTATCTCAATATCAGAAGGCACTTCATAGAATGTATCTGCAAATTAAAACATTTTTAAGGTCCTTTGTTCTCTGGAGCTTTTCTGTTTAGAACTGATTTGGATACAGAACCAGTTCTTCCTGGGTGACATGAGATCCACAGGATCTTTGTAGGGACAAGCCCTCTGATTGGAACCTCTGTCTGTCTGTCCTGTTGTCACCTCTTCCCCCCCTCCCCTGTGCTCCCCCTGACTCCAATGCAGGAAACTCATCTGAGAGGCAAATTTTGAGCCATAACTCTCATTATGGATCAGGTTCAAAGATTGCTGTGATCTTTCAGTTCGCTCCAAACCAATTCAGAAATAGATTCACTAATCAGAAATAGTATGTGTCTTAGAAAGCCAAAGTAATTATGGTGGACTTTGCAGAGTATACTGCAATGTCACATAGGACAGTACATCTCCCACATGTTGGCTGAGAAAATGAGTACAAAAAATGGCAACATATTCTCTGAGGTTCCTTGGGCAAGGAAATTAAATTTAATTATTGGTCCTGAATAATTTTTCATATTTCTTTTCATGGTTGTAAAGAATCTGCTAGTAATTACAATTTTAAACAGAATAAATATATCCCTTCTTAACGTCCCGGGTTATTAATCCCTGTAGGAGTAACACAGCATGCAGCAAGTTAGAACCTTTTGTTTCCTGAGGACTGTAAGATCATTCCCGTGATGCTCTCAAATCCATAGAAGAGGCCTATTTCTTTTTATCTAAATTTCTCAGGAGGCTACAATTACAATTATGTATCAGAATAAAAATAATAATAATAATAATAAAAAGGTTATTTTAAGAGAATGACAAATGCTGACCAGTCTGAAATTTTATTATATTTTAAAATAAATTTCAGCTAGATGACTTCTGACAAGGTCTTTCATTTAGCTTTATTTGCTTATTTATTTTTATGAAAACTGAAACACCTGTTTGGGGCACAGCATAAAGTAAAATTTGAAATAAATCATTCTGTTTGGTACAGCTTCAAAAAACATTGTTTGATAACTGATTCTGAATATATGTAATTGTTGTATGGAAGTTATGTATTCTTAAAATCAGGAATATTTAAAGCCCTTTTCAATTAAAAAGAAGCTGAAAAACACAAATATGTAAGTGATTTGGGGGGAGGGTTCCCATGTACTCAGAAGCATGGTCTCTGGTAAGATTCTTAAATTTATTTGTTTGATGATCAACATAAGCCTTATTCATCCATTTACACTGAACTGTGTTGAAATGTGAAGCTTGCCTGAACACATTGCTATAATATTATCATTATATTAATTGGCCAAAAATTTTGGTTGGCTTTATATCTGAGTTGAGATCAGCAGAAACACTGCAGGCTTGTAGTAGTGTTAGAGAGGGCAGAGTTTCTTTTATTTTGTGGGGGGTTTTGTTGTTGTTGGTGGTGGTGGTTTTTTGGGGGTTTTGTTTGTTTGTTTGTTTGTTTTGTTTTCTGAACAGCAATTGGCATCACCAGGTGATAACAAAAGAAATCTAGAAAATTACTTGTGCATTTTGAAGATTATTGCAGAATTTAGCTAGAGTCTAGATTTCTTTGATTAAACAAAGTGCCAAAGAATTGCTGAGCAGAATGAAGTATTTAGTATATGTTTTGCACGGAAGTGCTGAAAAGTGAACATTTATTTAAAAAATAATGGTGTGAAGATTAACATTAGAGAAAATTAGTAGAACTAGTAGTTTAAACTAGCCTTCCCCTGTTAAATCAATAAAATCTGATGACTTATTTGGAGAAGTGTTGAGTTCCAACAGCATTGATTGACTTCTGTAATGGCTGTGGGTTCTACGTACTTTTTCAAAATCAAGATGGTAAGTTCTCAGACCTGGAGCTGAATCCTTAAATTCAACATTAGTATCTCAAAGACAAAAAGAAGCATTCTGTACAGCTATTTTTGTCTTATATACATAGAATCCTGTCCTTGATTAGCCTCACCATGTGATCACAGAAGGAAGTCAAGCATAAAAATGTGAAGAACTTATGTGCTTTTTTCCCTGCTTATTCTGTTCCTAATCTAAACAGAAAAATAAAAGAAGGAAAGAAAGAGAAAAAAAGAGAAAAACAAAATAAAACAAAAACCCCCACCAACTTTGGAATAAATTACTAATGAACTTACAAGATTTGAATTCAAAACTTTCAGCTTTATATACAATTTAGGATGAGGAAGCACATCCAGATGTAAGTACAAGTAAAATCAGGTTAGATTAAAAGTCCATCTACGCCAGTATCTATCTTCAGTAATGGCTAATTCACAGATGCCTAGAGGAAAATGCAGTAACATGGAGAAAATATGATAATATTTCTCCAGAATAGTCATACAGCTTTAAACAGGTTTTGTATCAGGGACTTCTTTAGACAGCAATTGTCTGTCTTAGCTATAAAGCCATTTTATGTCTATTTTCATGCAATGAACAGTGGCTCTAGAATTTCCTCTTTGCTTTCATTCAGGATTTTGTAGACTTGTATCATGTTGCTTTTTGTCTTTTTTCTTGTGTTTTACTCTATTTAATTCTTCCTCATATCAAACCTTCTTCATAACCTTTCTAGTTTTTCTGTTCTTCCAGAAGGATGGAACTTGAACATCACATAGACTCATGTTCAGGATTTCTCTTTGGTTTATTCTCTATCTCTTTCCTAATAATTTCAATTTTATTTTTTTTCCTACTTCTGATCACTGAGACCACATTTTCATAGAAATATGTACTAGACTTCTAAGATCTTGTCCCTGAGGGACAAGAGACCATTACTTTATTAGCAAGGTCAGAACTGTTTTTCTCATGTGCACCGCTAATGAATTAGTGCATCCATCTGCAATGAATTTTGTCTGTCATTCTAATGTTCAGTCACTCTCTCTGGTACGGGTCTCTTGCAGTTCTACTTCATAGACCTTTGTCTTTACTGCCTTGAATAATTTAGTACAATCAGTAAACTTTACCATCTTACTGGTCACTTCTTTCTACACATAGTTTCTGAATATACGCAAACAGCATGGAAAGGTACAGACATTCATGCAGAAATCCACCTGTATTTTTTTCACTTTGAAAACTGATCATTCACTCTGTTTCATAATTTAATTAATTATTTAGTTATATGAGAATCTTCCATTTTATACTATTTTAGCTTTCTATCCTTTACAAACTTTCCTGAAGCACATTTTTGAAGTTTTTAAATCCATGTGAGACACAGAGCAAATAGGTTTTGCTATTGCAATTTGTAATTGCCAAGGAAATGAAAAATTAGGCCAAACTTTGTCAGCTCACAAAGAAATTGCATAACAAATTTTTTGGTTGCCAAAGTCTTTTTTAAAGTCTGGCTTGCAAAAATCACCTGATAATTAGATCATAGAATTATAGCATCATTTATGTTGGGAAAGACTTTTAAGATCATTGAGTCCAACCATAAGCATATAACACCGCCAAGGCCACCCCTAAACCATGTCCCTAAGCACCACATCTACATGTCTTTAAAATACCTCCAGGGATGGTGACTCAACCACTTCCCTGGGCAGCCTGTTCCAATGCTTGAAAAACCTTTCAGTGAAGAAAATATCCAATCTAAACCTCCTCTGGTGCAACTTGAGGCTCTTTCTTCTTGTCCTATCACTTGCTACTTGGAAGAAGAGATCAACACCCACCTGGCTACAACCTCCTTTCAGGGAGTTGTAGAGAGTGACAAGGTTTCCCCTGAGTCTCATTTTCCCCAGACTAAACAACCCC
>VXBL01000139.1:1341280-1354672 GCA_013400195.1 Aramus guarauna | reverse complement strand
GGCTGTATCAAAAGAAGTGTGAGCAGCAGGTGGAGGGAGGTGATTTTGCCCCTCTACTCCACTCTTGTGAGACCCCAACTGGAGTATTGCATCCAGCTCTGGGGGCCTCACTACGAGAAAGACGTGGAGCTGTTGGAAAGAGTCCAGAGGAAGGCCACAAAATTGATCAGAGGGCTGGAGTACCTCTCCTATGAGGACAGGCTGAGGGAGTTGGGATTCTTTAGCCTGGAGAAGAGGAGACTCTGGGGGGATCTAATTGTGGCCTTCCAGTACCTGAAGGGGGCCTGCAGGATAGATGGAAAGCGACTGTTTATTAAGGACTGTAGTGACAGGACAAGGGGTAATGGGTTTAAGCTGAAGGAGGGTAGATTTAGATTAGATGTTAGAAAGAAATTCTTCACTGTTAAGAGTGGTGAGGCACTGGAACAGGTTGCTCAGAGAGGTTGTGGAGGCTCCATCCCTGGAAGTGTTCAAGACCAGGTTGGATGGGGCTTTGGGCAGCCTGGGCTAGTGGAGGGTGTCCCTGCCCGTGGCAGGGGGGTTGGAACTAGATGGTCTTTGAGGTCCTTTCCAACCCAAACCATTCTATGATTCTAACAGCTGGTAATAACTGGTAGTAAAGCATGTAATAATATACAAACTCTACACTGAGATTTCACGTAGGGATGTTTTGTTGTTTTTTTTTTTTTTCTTGCGATCCTTTTCTAAACAATTAAGTAACTGTCCTTCGGAGGATACTTCCCAGTTCAAAATTGTAAAGCCTCAAAGTGCTAATGGTTCTTATTTGCTTAGTGTTGGACTGTAGCATAGAGGAGCAGATTCCATATCAAGTTCCTCTCAGTTTTAGCAGTTGCAGTAGGATGTATATCCACAGACCAGCTGTATGTGACTAAGGCAAAGTATTAGAAGTACTGGAAGCGTTTTGGGGAGAATCTAGGTATTGCTATTCTCAGTTGTGGCTCTTGCTGTTAGAGTAACTTCTGAAACTAAAAGTTGAACTTCTTCAAACAAGTATTTTAAAACCTGAAAACACAACACTGGCAATAATTGCACAGATATAGGACAGACTTCTAGGTTACTTAATTCAGGTAGCTTTTTAGTGGGTTTTCTTCTTGAGATGTTCCGTGAGAACTGTTTCCCTGATGACTAAAAAAAGTCTTCCAGTTGTTTAAGATCTTACCTAAAGCTGTAGTTCAAGTTCTTGGTCAGAGAATATTTACATCTGTAAATGTGGCGTCTGTTCAGGTTTCTCTTCTCTTTGCTGCTCCGTGGGAGGAATGATGCATTTCTTACAGCTTAAAAGAAAGTCTTGTCCTGACTGCTTGGAGTGCGTGGTCATTCTGGGACATGCAAAATTAGGGAGTATGATTGTTTGGCTTCCCTTTTTTGTTGTACTGAATATACTTTGCCTTTTTCCTCTGGAAAAGTGTAACTGTTTCCTCCTGAACTATACAATCAGGTAATACAAAACTCATAATTTTTACCTCCGACTTGAGTGGTTATGAGGATAATAGCTGTTTCAGCCTGATGGAGATTAAAACTTGTCTCCCATGTCAGTTATTAAATGTGGGAATAGCTGCAGGCTGTGGAATAAAATATTTGATTTACAGTGCAACTCTGTGAAAGGCTATAATGCAGGAACTGTATAGATTTGTTTGGTATAAAAGCTTCATTTAAGAGGAGAAGCAGCAGCAGCAGCCTACTAGACCATTTTTGGTTGTGATTTCTATTTTAGTAGGCTGAAGCCCAATGTGGTGATTTGTGTGGTATAATGATGGTAATTCAGAGCTGGAAGATGAGTTGTCTGTAATTTTGAGCCTTTCTCAGTGTTACAGCTTCTTATCAGCAGAGTTAACAGGAGCTGAACTGTCTAATACATGGAAATTCCCCCCTTTCTTAAGTTAAAGGTTAAAGTTATTACAAGCATGTTTGTTAGCTTTTTGTTAGCATTGAAGAGTGCTTTGGACACTTGCACATTATTGCTGCAGACATATTTTTCTACTTAACATGGTGAGCAGTTGTTTAATTGGAAAAGCTGTTACTTCTCTTGATCCTGACTATAGTGAAAAATCAATGTCTTCTCTGCAGTCTGAACTAATAGGAATCAAACTCATTGAAGGATGAAAATGGCTTAATCAACAGAGAGCTGTCTTAAAGGTTATTTAAAAAAAAACCCAAACCCACAAACAAACCAACCCCCCTCCCCCACCAAGCTCTGAAACTAGTGAGCAAAACATGGTGCTTCCTACCTCAAGTTGGACTAATGGAGGGAAGGTAGTAGAAGTTTTAATCTGAAATGGATATAGTGATGTTCTTGAGCTACTTGATTTCAAAATCTTTCCTTTTAAACACCACCTCCCATATATATCTTCAATCTCTGGATGAACTGAAAAAAATGAGGTCTAATTATGGGTTTCTTTGTAGTGGAAGCAATGAAAGGCACTCTGTCTATTCATTCCAAGAATGGAACCAAACGGGATTGTCAAGCTTGTTCTTGACCCCATTTGTCGAGTGAGGTTCCGCTTATTTAAAATATCTGTTGTATATCTGGTTATCGGTATCCCAAAGCACAGATTTCATTGAGAAAGAAGTATCAAGGGGAAGGACAACAGCATGTTTTGTTGCCTACTCCTTTGGAAAAACGTAGGTGGTGTTGGGGTTGGAATTGATGTCTTGTAACCCTGTAAATAGGGTAATGGACTAAGCAATCATTGCTTACCTTCCTGTAAAGGGCGGCTATGGAGTACACTTCATGTTACTTTCTTGAAACTGCGTTCACTGTTAATATTTAACTGCTGTTAACAACTGTGCTTTACAAATGAGCCTGAAAATACAGACTTTGATACTATTTAGTTAGCTTTCCAGTTCCCCCTCTTCTCTCAATTTTATTTAGTTGACTAAATAAAGTTCTCCTGTTAGCTCACTCCTGACAGCTCCCTGCTTAATATATTTTGCAGCCCTGACTTGTGCTACACGCCGGCATCCTCAGGGAAGTTAGGTGTGCACAGTGTGACCTTTGTGTCTTTCGTTTGCTGTCTGTGTATGGTTACATGGATCTGAAGGTGCACGTGCTATTGTGGACACGTGATTTGAAAAATTTTGTTCTGAAACTTGATGACTGGAGGTTATAAACAGGAAAGAAATGGATAACCTAGCTTGTGTTCTGTGACTGCTTAATGATGACTCTTAGGGAAATTGAAACGGTGTAACCTTTAAATTACGTTTTCACCTCTTGATATGCCACCCATGGCATGTTCAGATCCGAAGAAACAAAGAAGCAGATCTTATTTCATGAGGATGTTGCCTTCCAAGCTTTAATACTAGTCCTATTAATGGATTATTAATGAACTCATGAGGTGTTTTGTCAGTAACAAGTACACACATACACCTGCATGAAAATTCAGGAGTCCCTGTCAGTCACCTTGTCAAAGCCTAGACGTTGTGTTCAGAAGAGAATGAGATAACAGCTCATAGACCAAAGAAACGACACCTTTAAAGTTCTGTGCATCGTGTCAGAAGACCTGCCTGTGCTCCGCTGGATTCTTGTGTACTTTGCACACAGTTTTCCTTCTTCGGTTCATGTCTTGGTTATGAATCAAATTGTTAGCCGGAGTGGGAACCAAATGTTTTAAGGAACTTCTGTGATGTTGCTTCACTTTGTGCATTGTGGGTTTTTTTTTCTTAACGCTTTCAGTTGGGCTGTTGTCAGCACTTGAGGGGAAAACTGAAGACTTAAAATTCGCAGTTGCAAAGTCAAGTCTCTACGTGGTCTTTGTGGCTTACTTGAACTTGCAGTGTTTTGGTGGGTTTTATAATATTTCTTTTAGGAGGCTGACACTAGATGGCATACTGCAGCTTAGCCATGTCACCTGATTAAAAAATGGTCACTGATTACTGTTGAGCTCTTTTTTGTTGAAAGAGGTTTTTTGTTTCTATGCAGTGGCTTTAAAGCTGTTTGTTATATCGGAAACTTGCTCCACATCCTCAGAAATTTGTGCATTCCTTTTGTCCAGGAATGTTTGCTTTTCATGTAGATTTAATGTAGAGCATGTAAATATTTTCTTAAATGAATGTTTGTTTTATGGAATTGTCCCTTTGTGCATGTGTTTCAGTTAGGTCTTGATTTGCAATCTGCAGACAGTTGATTTCATCGAAGATACAATGTCTGGAACACAATTTAGAATGGGAGGGAATGGTACTCTGATGTTTTACAGTTTTCTGCAAGTACTTTGAAGAAATCATGTAGGTACCAATAAGGATATGAGAGCTATGTTGTCTTGAAATTATTTGGTTGCCCAGTTCTGATGGGGGGTTATGTATTTTAAGTTTTTATGTCTCAGTTGGTGCGGATTGCTGTGTTTTCTCTCCATAACACAAGAAGAGACAACTAACTAGACCTGGGATGCCTTTTACATTAATCTCTATAGGCCATTTGAAGGAACAGTGTCAGGGAAAAACTGCTGTGTTGCCAGTATTGCCTTCCTAAAAATAAGAAGTTAATTTGTGTCTTTCTGTAATAGCTGCATTACATATGTAAACAAGGTGAACATAGTTAAGACAACTGTGTTTTTACCTGAAAATTTTGAAGTAAGTTTGGAGTCAGAATATAGTTATGTGACTGGGATTTCTAATCCCTTAGTGTGATTCTTCTGTTAAATGCTGATAGGAAAATGTGCATTGTTTTGACAAGTAGCTTAGAAGTGATTTATGTTAAAATATACAGCAGGATCCTTTTTTTTTTTTTTGAGTGTTTGATAAGTTAGTGTAAACTATCCTTAACTAGTGCCACCTCTTCATCTACAGTGTGAGAAATATTGTGAAACTCATTTTGAAAGGCCTTTTTGACTGTTAATTGGTTGATATTAGCTATCAAAAAATCTGCTGCTTCCTTTTAGTTCACTTAAAGCTTCTGTGTAGGTGGTTAAAGACTGCTGTGTGAAATGTGTTCCTACATCAGTGAATCCCTCTCTGTTTGAAAAACAAATCCAAAAAGTTGAGTTCAGCAAACTGCTTACATGATTTGCGTGATTTAAGGAAGGTCATGTTGCACTCTGAGCAGTACAGTTTTGAATTTCTGTTTATCAAGTCTTGTGGTGGAAAGTGGAAAGACCTTTTTCAGAATGATAAAAGGTCTTGTTTTTTAACTATAATAGACTGTAGCATGGCCGAGACAGAGAATGCCTAACACTTGGTTGCAATTCTTACCCTGGCATGTTTTTTTAAGACTCTTAAGAAATGGATGCACGTGCATGTGGAAAAGTATTGATTTTTGGCATAAAACACTGTATCTTCCTACAAGATGGAAGCTGTCTTGTTTGCTTACTCTTTGTGGAACTTGTGGAGAGAAAAGAAAAGAGGAATAAAGTAAGATCCTTCACAGTATTCCATGTTTGGGGGATTCTGGAAGGGTGTGGTGGAGCAATGGCTGAATTAGGTTCATACCCTAGGTATCTTCTCCCATAGTTTTTGGGAAATCAAGGGTTTCTTCCTCATGTAACTGAACTGGGGTCATGTGGTTTCAGACTGTTAACATTTTTTTTCAAGATTATAGTAGAAACTTCCTGTTTTTAGAGCTTATCTCCCTGTCTGGAGGGAAAGATTATTATAGGTACGGTCACATCCGGTGGTTATTGTCACTTAAAAAAAAAAAAAAAAGTCTATTGAATTTTCTGAAGCCTCTGAATGTGAAAGTGATTACTACTTAAAAAAAAGTGTAAGCAGTAGTCACATTTCTTATCTTTGCCATTATTTCAATAAAAAACTGTAATGCCATTGCAAGTTTTACATATCTGTTAGTTCAGTTTCTGCTATAGTTGCTATGTTGAGAAAATCTCTCGGTAAAGAATCTACCTTATTCTGCAAGGAAGATTGTAAAAGAAACACTTGGCAGTCATTTCCTTCAGCTTGTAAGTATGAGCATGCCTTATTATAATAGTTTAAACATACCGCAGGCTGTTGATAGAGGTATCAAATTTTCCATTCCCAAAGTTACTTTTAGCTGAAATTGGAGGGAAGAACAGGCAAACTTCCATTGTTTTACAATTGCTTTGATAGAGTTGAAAAAGATGCATTTGCTTACTTCCTTTTTTTTAGCTTTGCCCTCCCCTCCTGCCGCCCGCACATCTAACTACAGAGTTTTATTTTCTTTGCTTTTTAATATACAGCTGAGAACAAATGTTTTCTTTCAAACCCATTTTCAAGTATGTAAAATATGACTATTTTCTTGATAAATATTTAGATTTTTTTTCTCCTTTTAAGATAATACCTTCTAAAATAGACTGTATGCATCACTTCATAGTTAAATTCAAGAAGCTGCTGAACAGGTTGATGTCTTGCTGTAAGTACCACAAAATCTGGCAGATGCACCTGGATTTTGTTTTAATATTCTTGGCTTTTGATGTACCACTCTGTAATTTGGCGTTTCTCAGGGCAAGGATTTTCTACAAACATTTTTGAATTTAAGTATTAGTCTCTGTAGAGAAGAAACAACAAACTGGAGGAGAAATATTGGAAAAAGGGATTTCTGTGATTAACAGACATGACTTTTTTTTTTTTGCTTGAATTTGTCTTGCCTGGTTTGTTTTGATTTCTGGGTATGAAAGCTGTAGCTGGGTTTCAAGTTACTTGTCTCTGCTTGTTCCCTAGTAGCTTGGTCACAATATCCCAACTGAGATTATTACGCTTCATACTTACATACTTACCTTGGCATATAAAGGTTTTTATTTTAAACATCTTGCTGAGTTGCTGCATTCCTCGGGTCATTCATCTTTTTTCCTCTTGTTTCCCCTCCCTCCTTCCCCAAAGAAAGCATAGTGTCTTTCTGGCTCAGTTTTGTCCTTTCTGAGGTGCAGCTACTTCAAAGCAGTGAATTAAGTTTTAACTCTAAATAGAAAATGCTGTCTCCCCTTCTCTGCCTCATGGTTTTTTTTGCTTGGGCTTTTTGTTAGGCACACTGAAGTCTGGTTTTGAGGGTTTATATAGCTGGCAGAATTGGGCCCTCAGCATTTGGAGGGAGGAGAAGAGGGAGAAGGGTATGGGTGTTGACACTACTGTGAACATTCACTTAATTGCATGGGGACTTGAGATCAAACTCCTAGTGGGATGAGACATATGAAATGGTTTTTTGGCTTTTTTTTTGGTTGTTCACACACACACACAGCAGTTCCTAAGCTAGGCCTTCCTGTAAAATCCTGAGATTGCACATGCCAGCATGTGAATTGCCTTAGTCGTAGCATCTTACTGGTGGAGCAACTTCTGGTTTTTCTGTGCTACAGTGACAGAATTTCTTCCAAAGACACAAAGAATGGAGTTATTCAGGACTTTGTCCTCAGAGTGTCTATCCCCATTCTTCAGCTGAGTGATGCACTGACTGTACCAACAGCAAGTTTTTGGCTGCGTCACGGGCTCGGGAGAGGCTGAGCAGGAATCTGAGGCAACTTGTGTTTTTTACCTAATAACAAGCAATTGTATTAACAAGCAGTAAGTACAACCAGTGCACAGGTCTTGGGATTTTTTTTTTTTTTCTTTGAAGGATTCTTGTTTGCATTTATGCATTGCTCTTGAGACTTGTACCTCTCTTGTCAGGTAGAGCTTGTTCCAAAGCTGTTACCTTACAGGGTGGCAAAGGAGGCGTTGGTGGCAGTTGTTGGTGACAGTTAGAGCAAGGGTGGTGCCTGGAGTTCCTGGGCCTAAGAGCGGTTAGACTTTTCTGTGCTTGATAGGGTCCTCCTTTTCCAGAGTATTGATGTGGTGTCAGATTTTAATAGTGAAGGACTTACGGCTTGACTGGAGGTCTTCAGAAATATAAACAATGTAAGTACAGAAAAGGAGTCATAGTTCTTGACCTGTAAAATGCATGACAGTGTTAGTAATTTGGTTTAACAGGTTCTAAGTTCGATGCTGTGTACGTTGAGGCTTGGGGGGAAAAAATCCTTCACCCCAAACAAACACCCCACCCCCCAAAAAAAAAAGAACCCAGCCAAAATCCAACCCCACAAAAAAAGCCAAACCTTTGAAGGTTCATGGTCCGTTAAGGGTACGGGTTCCATTTGGAGATTTGAGAGACAAGGAAATAGTTGATCCAAGTTTCAGCAGTTATACACTGAAATAACTCTTCATGCACTGATTTTCAAGAACTGCTGCCTGCCGAATATGTAAATGTGGTAGGGCGGAAGTGGACAAGACTGCGTTTAACTGTGTGCAGAGTTTACAGTCTACTTAGGCAGGCTTGGATTACAGAATGAAATGGCCTTTTGATTATGTTGAAGCAATAATAACGTTGCACTGAATTTCCTCTTGGAGGTTGTGTTTTAGTAGTGTGGAAAAGCATTCTCGTCTAACTGTGGAGCAAGCTGTAGCTGGATTAGTGGCAAGAAGCTGCTTAAAACTGAATGGGTATTTCCTGTTGGGTGTTCACATGTGCTCACAGATCTACAAGTGTAGACAAGACTTTTCCTGCTTCAAGCAGGTTTGAAGAAATTTGTGTAGACAGTGGTAACTGTTTTGTCAAGAGCTGAGTATCATTTATTCTCAGCTGTGTTTATACTAATAAAAGAGCACATTATTCGCAAAGGAAGAAAACATCACTTCTAACATGACCAAAGGTTTTCTGTTTAGAAAAGGTAGAGCCTAGAAGCTTTGATATTGAATTGAAAACAAACAGAAACAGGTAACAAACATTCAGTGCTCCTGTTCTCAGCCGTTGAGGTGACCTTTCACGCTGATAGCCCAGCCTCTGTTTTCTCTCTTCTGCTGGGGAATCTTCAGTTTACCATTGGCCTCAGAAATTCTCTAGCTAATTTTCAGCTTAAACTGCCTTTTCAGGCTTTTTGTTTTACTGAAGCTATCACTGTTGTTTTGGCTGGCAATATATACACTGACAGTGAATGGGAAACTTTTTTGATGAGAACTGGAATTAAGCGATACACAAGAACAGTGCTGTGACAATAATATTAAGCTGTTAGCTTATTCTCTGTGAACCTACTCCCTTCCTCTTCCGCCCCTAGCCAGTGCCAAATCCGAAGGGAGAGCTTGATTTACGTGAAGCTCTGAAGACAGTGTTAAGTCCCATTTAAAAATAGGTTCAGCTTAGCAGGGGTTTAATGTGTTACACTTGTTTCTTGCCTAAGCTGGGAAGTGGTGTTATATTAGCTTTTAGAAAATGCTTGTCATGATCACATCTCCATGTGTTCTCAAAAGTAAGTTTAAAGCTTCTTTTTGTATAATTTGTGCAAGCCAGACAGTGTACTTGAACCTGCTGCTTAAAAATGTTAACTGGATGAGTTCAAAGCAGCTCAGTGAAGTCATGCAGTTAAGTGTTTGTGGGACCTCTTTGTCTTGGTTATCTCTTTAAAAAAAAAAAAAAGTGAATTTAACCATTTAATCTGTATAATCTCATTAAGCATGTTTACGGTTAGTTTGTTTCAAGTGTGTACATATCTGGTAGACCTGAAATTATTCCTTTGCAGCAGTTTTTCTAGTGGGTGAAATGTTTATGTGTACTTGATGGCTAGTTCTGGCAGAAGTGGAGAATGCTGCTGATCGATAGATCTTGTGGCTTGGAGGAGGTATATCTGTATTGTTCAAATTTGTATGTCTGTATTTAATATTCTTCAAATATGGTAGGACTCTTGTGTGAAGTTATGAATTATTCGTGTTTGTTACGAGTAGTATGTCTAGAAAGCAGCACGTTTTACAGCCCTTTGAAGATACACTGTCTGTCGCTTCTCAGTGCTCAATCTTTATAAGCTGAAGTGCGTAGGTACAGTATACAAAATGTTACAGTATTCATGGAAAGCGCTGAAAACCGAAAACTGCAAGGTAACGGATGCGTTCCAGCTCTTAGCTGTAAGGAGAGGTGTACCTGGGGGTGTGTGTACGTGCCTTTAAGCAATGTCAGGAACTACTGACAGCAAGTCAAAGACTTTTTTTTTTTTTTAAGATTTCCAGCTTCTGTTGTCTATTGTCATGACCTTAATGTTTCTTCAACTAGGTGTTCTATTTAATTATAATGTTTATAATAAATATCAGCTCCCTTGGCTGCGTGCTTAGGCCTGTAGCATGCGGAGTGCTTAGCTTGTAGCTGCATCCCTTGTCTCAGTTCATTATCTGTTAATGGTACTCAACATGACAGGGTTGTTTTGATAAATGGTGGCTGCCAGGAAAACTGGGCTGGATTTTGCACGCGGTGGAATTGAGTTTTATTTCATTGTGTAACACCAGGTAACTAATGCACGCTGGACCAAACACAATGACATGTTGTGCGAGGTCTGTTAACAATTGTTTTAAAGCCATCATTCAGTGAATCTCTGCTCAAGCCCGTTCTAGGTCTCATTCTCTATGTTATATTTGTCTAACCCTTGTACAGGTAGCTTTTGCTTGAGTAGTCTTGATGGGTTTTGTGTATGTATAACTCAATTTTTTTTTCCCTCTTTCAGAGATGCATGCTTTTAGTGTTGATATTAAAAGAAATGCTGTTGTAAGTTTATAATACTGTAACTAGTAAAGGTGTGTTTCATGACTGAGAAAAGATTTTAAACTTTTATAATCCATTTCCAAAAGACAAGATAAAAAGTCCTTCCTGTAAGATGGAGCTTGAGGCTGTACTCTGTGCATGTTTGGGTTTTTTATTTTCGTCTATGAAATGGGGGCAGATCTCCATATCTCATAGGAAAGCCAATTAGTGAAAGTTCAGTTGTTTCTGATATCAGTGATTGAATGCTGTAGCTGTTTTGTTCATTCAAGAATCTCAATATGCTGTATAAAAACAGATGGGACTTCAGATGACTTCACTACCATCTAACTATTGCTGAATTCTGAAGTTGGTTTGCTTCGGATTGGCAAGACAGTGTCTGAAATTCAAGAATACTCTCCAGTTCTGTTGCTGTGTTCAAACTACTGGATGCTATACTCTGCACTGGTTTAACAACTTGCATCTGTGGAATTTTTGTATCCCATTAGGATGAATTTTTTTTTAGTGTGTTTTCCCCAATATATACTGACTTTTAGGGTTTGTGATCTAAGCGGGCTGGATCATCTGTCCTAAAGGGATAAGGTGTTTTTGAACAAATACCATCAAACAGGCTATTTTTCAAATAAATGGCATTTGGCCTGAATTAACTTACTGCTGGAGAGCTCTTTTGGAAGTCGTTAGAAGTAAACACTGATTTAAATACACACTGGAGCATTAAGTTCCTTTCTGTGATTTGCCAGGTGTCAGACCACATTTGATTAGAAAATTGAAGTGAGGATAAATGCAATGTGGTTGCTTTGTACTGACTTTAGGATTGAATTTCAGCTCCAGCAGGTTTGGAGCTATCACACGGCTACTTGGTTACAGAGCTTATTTTGAACCAGTTCTTTCAAAGATAGGCTCCAGTTCAGAAGCTGTTGTGCAATGAATATTGCGGGAGCGAAGCTTGTGCCGCACACCATCTTCAATTTGTATTGATCATAGGAGTCTTGCAATGTGGCAAGGGCATTAGAATTAATCAGCTACTTCAGCTGCGTTAGTGGATTTAGGTAGCTATTTCTAGAAAGTACAGAATAAATTTTGAAGTTGGATATTTGTCTCCTGAAGGACTCCTGTGCTGTAGTATGAAACATGGCAGAAATACGGATAGAGGGGAAAATACAAATAACTAACAGCACCTGGAAAGAACAAGTGGGCAGACAGTACTTGAGGGTGTTGCTCTAATTAACTGGGTCTATGAACCTTGATTACTATTTTTTAAATTTTTATTTTTCTAACTTGGCTTTGTAAAACCAGCTCTGAGAAGGTGTACTTGCTCCCTTATTTTTTATAGGTAAAATACTCCTGCGTGGCTAGGGAACGGATTTGCTTGGCAGGGAAAAAGTGTACGTTGCCCTCAGGTAATGGATTACATAGATGACTTGTTTTGCATGTTATTCTGCAAGGGAAATAGCAAAGCTTTGCTCTAAAATTAAGTCGGCACTAGCAGCTGAAAGGTCACGGTTGTGGTATCAAAGAACGGTGCAAGACATTGAGATTCAGACAAGTTACAGGTTTGCATGAAGACACATAGTAAGAGATAAATATTCATTATTCTAAAATATCGCCAATTAAATACAATTAAAAGGAACATGTTTTGCTGAGCAGATGAATTTGTGTTTCTAATAGGGGGAGGGAAAGACGATGTAGAAAGGATTTTAAACAAAATGGCTTACTAATTGCATACAGTGCAACACAATCCTTGAGTAGAAGTGTCTTAACGTGACAGTGGACAGGCGTCTCTTTCTTATCCATCTTAGGAACGAATGCCGTGTGTGGATGTGTTCCCTCCACCCCTCTATTTTATCTGCATTTTCCCCACCCCCTGTGTGTTTTGATCGGGGGTTGTAGAGGCGAGGAGCGCTGGTTGCATTAATATTCCTGGCTGCAGCTCTGGGATGTGAGCCGCTGATCACTCCCGGGGATGCTTTGCCTCCTTAATATCTTGCTTGCAGATGCATTTTCTAGCTGACCACGCTATTAAAGAGCTGCCATCAATCACGGGGCTCCCGGTTCCGGCTCGGCTGAGCGGGGAGGAGGCAGAGGCGGGCCGCCGCCGGGGGAAGGAGCGTGGCTCTCCGTGTGCGTGCCTGCGCCCCGCCGCGTGGACCGGGGAAGCGGCGCCGGGCCGGTGCGTGTGAGAGCCGGGCGGGGCGCNAGGGGGCGGCCGGCCGGGAGAGGGGGGGGCGGCGGGCCCGGGCGACGCCGCTCGCTCCGCCGCCCGCTCCGCACCCCGGCCCAGCTGCTTGGCGGCGAGGCGGAGGGGCCTCCTTTTGTTCACCAACTGCGCCTTCTCGTCGCCCCTGGCCCCCGCTTCCTCCCGTCCTCTGCCCTTCCCTGCTCCCTCCTCTTCTTCTTCGCGAGGTCCAGCGCGGCGCTGGGCACCGCGGCCGCCCCCTCCCCCTCCCTCCCCCGCCAGGCTCCGGAGGAGAAATACGGGTTTGCTGGGGTCAGGCTGCAACAGCCGCTGGGATTGCAGGCGAGTTGTGTTTGCCCGGCACCTCCGAGAGCTGCAGAGCCTCTAAGCCCGAGGCTGGCGGGTGAGTGCACCCCTCGTTGCCCAGAGGGGCAGGACCTTCGCCGCGGAGTTGGCGAGGGCCCCGGAGCGGCGGGGCTGCAGAGAGGGGAGCTAGGGTCTGCTTTGAAAATTTCAGCTGAGGGTCGATGGAGTGGGTCTCCGGTCCAGGCTGATTGGGTAACTTCGGTGCTGTGTGTGTACAAGTTGTATTTCCAAGAGGAAAATTGTTAAGGTTGCTCTTAAAGTTCACTGATTGTTACTTAGCCAATGATAACACAGAAGACACCTGGATGGAGAAAAAGCTTGGCTTAATTCTCTGTTCCTCTTTTGGCTACTCCAATTTTTTTTTAATTTATTCCCCCCC
>VXBL01000139.1:1251490-1341240 GCA_013400195.1 Aramus guarauna | reverse complement strand
CCCCCCGAAAAAGTTGGATCGACTTGGTAGGTGAGGCGATAGTTTTTATTGGCCTAGGAAGTTCAGAATGCTTTAAGACTGCAGGGTTTTCTTTCCATAACAAATACTTCACCTCTGTGTTCTAAATATAAACAGTTAAGCTAAACGGAGTGCTGTGCTTAATTCTGTGTTTTGTTTTGGGTTTGGTTTTTTTTTTTTTTAAGCAAATGAGATAAGGACATAAGGATTGCATTTTCCTTATCCAGAAAGAACGTACTT
The DNA here is from genome assembly GCA_013400195.1 of Aramus guarauna. Lineage (NCBI taxonomy): Eukaryota > Metazoa > Chordata > Aves > Gruiformes > Aramidae > Aramus > Aramus guarauna. The sequence continues at coordinate 1,340,982 of VXBL01000139.1, read as the reverse complement.
TTTCACTGCACTTGATAAAATGGAATGCCTTTGAAGTACTAATTGGTACGGTGGGTGGTGTAACTTTTTTTAGCGATGTTTAATCGCGTTTTAAGATAGCGACAGGCGACCTGCTTGGCCACTTTGTTTCCTGAGGAAGAAACCAGCTCCGCTTTGTTTTGCAATGGGTTTTAAGCTCCTCTGGAGTGCATGTGGCTTTGCGCTGTATGGGGCATTGTGTGCCTGGATGGCCTCCTTGCAGCCATATGGGGCTGCTTTGGTTGTGTGTGAATGAAAATGGCAGTTGACGAGGCGACTTATTTGTTTTTTAACATTACCGTTAGGCGTGAAGTAGAGGAAAGTGGGGAATAGACATCTAGCGAAGTGGAGTTTCAGATGCCCCCCCAATATGTTTCTTCTGGGAACTCAGCTTAGAGTAAACTGGGCTTAAAAACCTACAGACGAACGCTATTCCAATGTAAAGCCGTTAATCTGCAGGCAATTAGTTCCAGACGTGCAACCAACTCTGCATTTGTGTCAGTTTTTGTTCTTGCAGGCAATCGCGTTTTTGAATCCTTCTGCCTAGTGAGTGTCACAAGACAGACGTTTTAGATGCTTACCAGCAAGTTGAGAATTGTGTAGGAGCAGCATTTAAAAGCGTTTATTTGTTTTTCCAACCCCGTAATTTAGTAGTGTTTAAACTATTTTATAAAGATCTCTGGGACCAGTGAAAGGTGGTTTTGAGTCTGAGCACTTGAGTGCTTATTGTACTCTGGCAGGCTGGGTGCTTGGCAGGCAGTTCTTGAAATGTTATTTGATCTGGCTGCACGATAGAATTGACTAGGATTACACCATTCCCCCCGGTTGTTTCAAAGTGATGCGTCAGCGAGTGGTGTTCAATAGCGTATTTTAAGACTCAAACTGCATGTATTCGCTTTAAACATATTTCCAGAGAAAGGCAGTTAAGGATTTGTCTTGTTTTGCGGTTAGGATTTATGAATTGAGGCAAGGGCTGACGTAATCTATCCTACCACTTCCTTTGTGTGCGTTTTATAGTTGATAGTGCTTTGTTTTACTTAAAATAGAAAAGTATTTGAGAAACAGTCCTGGCTATCTCCTTTATGCTGTGGCCTTCAGTATAAGCAGACAAGTTGTTAAAGTTGTATGGGATCATGCCTCTCTGAGGAAATGGTTCCTTCCTTTTGTCACTAAGGTTCAGTGAATTGCTTGTATGCTAAGTAGATGAGACTTTAATTTTAATTAACATAATGATGCCTACAGCTGTTCTGTCAGAATGCATCGAATGTCTTTGCAATTTTACTACAGGTTGTAGAGACTCTCTTGGTCTCTCTCTCAACCCCTCTTTTGCTTGCTTTTATTTGTGTAAAGGTGACAAGACAGGGCTTTTGTTTCCTGATGTGAGTGGTTAATAGCTCATCTGCGAGAGCTTTGTTTTGATTTTTGTGCGTGGGAAAGAAAACAAGCTACTATTAAACTAATCCTAGACCTCCTTGGGTTTTTTTTTTTGGTTGAAGCTACTTACTGTTTTGCTTAAGAGTAGCTAGAAGGAACCCCTAACTTCCTAATTTTACAGGGTCAGTGATGTGGTGTGTTTGTGTTTTCTTCTCTCTCTTTTTTTCCTGGTGTAAACGAGAATGAGTTCCTGCTACAGTGATTGACCTATGTGTAGGTAAAGCACTTAAAGGGTGATGGTACTCTCTGGGGGAAAAAGCCACCACTTTTAAAGTGTAGAAACAATGTCATTCCTTTTTGACACCTAAGAGAGTCTTCATACTGCTGAAAATTTGATTTAATGGACCAGACTTCAGCAGGTGAAAAATATTCAGGTCTCCACAAACTCAGTGGAGTTACTTCAGCATCGACTGCAAGTTCAGCTCCTAGTCCAAAAATCCCATACTGAGGACCTAATTTAACTACTTGGCAGCATTTGGTGTGGTTGAGGTTTATAGGCAGAAAAATAATTTAAGTAATTTTCTGCTTCATCTTGGTAATGAGGTGCTGCAGATTTTCAGGAAGATTGTGTCTTGCAGAGATGCATTGTATTCTTCAGTGAATGTATAACTTTATAGAGCTGGCTCTGAATGTTAGGTCAGTGGGCATTTGTTACTATTTCCTTGTTCTGGGTTGTTTTCAAGTGATATAGAGAGATTGCGCTGAGACTGTGTATGCTGAATTAGGAGTAAAACCAGTTTGTAAACAGAAATCAGTATTTCTGTAACTTGTTGATATATATAGATAACATGATCTTTCACCTGAGGTCCAGTTACTGGTTAAAAAAAACCCAAAACAACAACAACGAAAAAAACAATTATGAAGACAGAGTGTAGAAATAAATACCATGTGTTGAAATTATCATGAAATGCTGTTTTGGCCAAGTGATTTTCAAATTAAGGCTATTTCTTTGCAGCATTAGCCTATGCTCTGACAGATGAACAGATTAAAACGTGATGACTGGAGTTGTTACAGTCCCCAGCTGTTGGCCTTATCCTTCTGGTAGCCGTTGTTACCCCAGTGAAACTTGGTTTTGAACTGCCGCTGTTCTCAGCCAGACATGTCCAGTTAAACAAATTCTAATTCTGCTTCAGCTGAATGCCCCAGGCAGAAAACAAAAGCAATTCAGGGGGTAAGTTGCAAGTGCACCTGAGAGTTCTTTCTTAGGGCTGTGATAGTTGTTGGGGACCTGGCTCCATAGCCAAGAGATTCAGAAAATTGGATAGAACTAGCAGTGTTTTCTAGGCTTTAGGAAGCAGAAATTCCATATACCCTGTGGCATTTGATGCAAGTGCTGGGCACTTTCATCTCTCTAAAGGCTTTGAGTATTTGACTGCTGTACTAAAGTGCCCGCTTACTGATGTGATTGGGTCAGTCAACATGCCTGCATGTTAGTTTTACTAATTTTTGTGAGCTGTGATGTCTTTGCTTTAAAATATTTTTCTTTCCTTTTGAACCTGGTGTATTTAAAGTGTAAGGCTCAGATCAGTAAATGACTTACAAGAAAGTTGGGTTGCTCTATTCTGCATTTTAAGGGTAAATAAGAGAAATGGTATTCTAATCACTGTAGTCCTAGGGTAGAAAGCTACCTGATACTAATGTGAATCTCTTATTTTGATGGCCAATTGCCTGAATCTTTAAACTTTAGTTTTTCATCTTTGTTTACAGAACACTGAGCATTGTTTTAGAAATAGGTCTGTGGAAGGGACAGCAAAAGTGGCTTAGGTGTATGAGTGAAGGTTCTTCCAGTTTTCTGATCTTATGCGTCACTGAGCTGCATGTAGTGTGGATATAAATATTCGATGTAAGGAAGATTCCCAACTGAGATGGTCAGGCCTTTTCTTGGAGTAATTTACTAGTTAATAACATGTAGATTAGTAGGCAAATATTTTTGATATGTATAAAATAAGATGATTTCAGAAGAGGCGTTTTAGGGAAGAAAAGCTGTGTCAGGGAAACTGGAATCGTGGTTGGCATAGTTTAAACTGTCATGTCAACTGGGTCTTGCTGAGCCTTGCTCTTTGTTTAACTGTTTCTCATGTTGGCGTATTTCTTGCAGAACAAATTTCTCTACTACTAAAGAAAGCAAAAGCCTATAATGATGTACCACTGAATTAAGTAATAAAAGATAGGACTCATGAAAAACTTCCTATAAGCTAGCTTTCTGTTTATGAAAAATACTGTGAGTCATCTTTAAATGGATCAGAGGGAAATCTGGTTTTTATACTTCAACTTTCTTAACAGAGGTGAGATTCTTTCCAGAAGAATGGGCAAAAATAATATTTATTCTAAAGTTTGCCTGGGGTAGTGGTTTGAGTTGTGACCGTTGGATACAAAGTGAGAACAAATAGTGTTGAAAAGTGTAAATGATTAAAACAAGCTGGCCTTCTTTAGGAAACTTTTTTGTTGAGTTTTGCCAAGAAAAGGTCATGGTGATTAGATAAACATTTTACTACTGGAATAAATAGTATTTGATTGTGATGCTTAGTTTTTCATATAACCACATTTTATTTTATTTTTCCAAGTATAATGGTGGGTTTGGAATTCAGCCTTTTCCTATTGTTAACAAAGGCACAGAAGAAATGGTGGCTGTAAACTTAGGATTAACTGCACACTTTCTCTTGGGAAGTAATGGCAGTTTTTGAAAGTGAATTTGCTTTGATTTGTCTTCTCTGAAAATGGATATAATTTTCATATAAGATGACAATACAGTGTCAAATAACAAACCTGGAATGTGTCAGTTCCTAAAAGTTAGATTTTCCAGTATCTTCTGTATTGATGAACTGGGTGTGAAAAGCTGCATGATAGGTAAAACCTTTATTAAAACCAACCAGTCTTGGTACAGATATAGCGCTGCTTCTGAAACACCGATTTTGTACACCTAATAAATTTAGTATTAGGTGCTGATTTGGATTTTCTTGAAACTGGCAATAAAAAAACAACTTTTATTTTTGACAGTGTTTTCTTCGTGAATTTGTGTATTTGTAGAGATAAAAAATTACTTGTTTTTCAAATAAAACTGAATTTCTGTTAATAGGCAATAAGTGTTTCAGCAGCACCTGGAGTCTGATAAGCTGTTATTCTGTTTAGATATTTAAAATTAAAAACATTTAGTAGTTTGAACATTATTGTCAGGCTTTGTATTAATCTTATTTTAGAAGATCAGGGTCTCTGTTTTGATCATTGTTGTTGGGAACTGGAGAAAGTGCAGAGTTTAGCCGTTACAGTGGATATTTTAATCCATAGTTCTGTAATCTCTGTTCTTGTTCCTCTAGCTAGTAAAATGACAGCAGTAAAAAGTTCTAAAATTTAAAAATGATGTTGCATTAGATTCTTTACTGGGGAAGTTTCAGCCTGTTAATCTAATCAGTCTACAAAATCAACATATTTACCTAAACCGGGACCAATATGTTATTTCCTCTGACTGTGGGAAGGTCACAGCCTTTCTGGGTTTGCCAGTGCCCTGCCCTGTATATTGCTTGGAAAACTGTAGAAACCCAGCGGGGAGTAGTTGGTATTTTAACCCAAGCACAAGTTGGATCTGGGAACTTAGTTATTTGTGTTTTTTCATGTTGTAAAGTGTCTTGGATTTAGTCAGTGACTGATGACTAAACGTGGCCTCAGCAGGTTGTTAAATTACAAGACAATATGAAAATGACTGAGCCATAATTTAAGAGTTAACACAATTCAAGCACTTAAGGTTGGGGACTTTTTCTTTAAAATTTGACATAGTAACAGATCCCTGTAGAATTTACTCTTCCAAGCAGTCAAAACACACTGTATTTGCTCCATTTCCTATTGAAATCTAACAAAGGAGCCAAAAATCAGATTTCCCTTTCCTGATAATAAAGCTATTCCTTTGAGATTAGAGCAGGGAATGATTTTTGGTTTTATATATGCATATATAACAGTTCCTGCTCATTAATTAAATGCTTTTAGGTAATCTTGTATGCTGGTTTATGTGAGAGTATGTGAGGAAGAACATCTCTAACCTGCATGTTTAATATTAGACTATTGTAATTGGCTTTAAGTTGGAGACCTACCCTGTGCTTGTAGTTAAGACTGGTATAAAAGAGTTAAAGAGCTGCCCAAGGTTATTAGATCATTTGGAAACTGATTACCCTTTCACAGTGTAATAAAGTAATTATGAATAGTGTATGAAAATTGGTTGCAGTCTGTTTCAACATTATGACTGCCTGTCTTTAAAAGAAATTGCATTGTCCTCTTTTGTGTTCATCTTACAATTTGCATATTCAAAGCATCTTAGATATTTGCCACTTCCAGCTGTAAATGCTAAGTAGCATTTAAAAAAGCAAATTATGCCATCTGTTTTTGTATAGTTTTTATGTGAGGTTTTCCAGTTCGTGATAATATTTCACCTTGGGTCTGTTGTCTTTACAATAGTACATGCCACTCGCTAAAGGAATTTGAAGTATGTTCTGGTCTAAACTGAAAGAACTCTTTCATGAATGGATGTGGTAGTTGCCACTGAGCAGGGCTGTTGCAACTTCATCTGTTGGCGGGGTATAGGTGTGCAGCCCTGACGTGAGAAAGGGTGGTGTTTGGAAAGAAACAGTCGTGATGCTCTATTTTTAATTCAAGTTAAAATGCTCCAGTACGTGGGGAATAGCAACGTGAATTTTTAAGATTTAAAAAAATAGATAAATAAAGTTTTAGCCTAACTTGACATTGTGCACAAATGAAATCTGTGGCTTTGAGTGATGCAATTTGTGACTAAAATATTGTTCATGTGAAAAGTAAGTATAGCTACGATTGCTAAATCACAAGGAGGAAGGGTTTACCTTGGGACTGTTTCACCTGTGCTTCCTTTAGAAGTCCCCTCCCTACTGGCAGGATGGTTTAGCTGCTTGTGAGGCAGCTGCTGATTTAGTGGAACTGAGCAGCGTGCCCTGATTACAGGTACCGCTTTGGGTTTTCTTCCAGCAAGGTGCCAGTAGTAACCTCCTGTACCTGTCCTCTTGTCTGCTGGTACGTCAGAGTCTGGATTTGAGGGACTGATTATCCAAAGTTTGCCTGAGAAAGTACAGTTGGTCAGAGCAATTCTTGCGGATTTTTAAAGCATGGAGTCAGTAAAATAAATTAGAATGAAGCTAAAGATATACACGTTGAACTTTAGAGTTTGACTTTAACAAATGCTGCTGTATAAAGTTATATTTTTGGCATAAAGTTTTATTGAATTTGTGCTTTTGGCTGAGTGCTTTTCTTCTGAGGACATACTGTGGTATCTGAGATGCCAAAGGTAAATAAAACTATCCTGGTTTGTTACAGTCGTGTGGGAGTTCAACAGTGGCTTAGGATTTCAGGAGCACTACAGAATTTCTGACAGCAAAATCTTTGCTCAGTACACATCTCCGAGCTCATTTTGAACAAAGAGAATTGTTGTTGGAGATAAATGATAAGCATTGTATGCCAGGTTAATAACATTGAGGTCATTCTCTACTCTGAAACCCACGCTGTGATGCGTAGCGTGAAGTTGCTGTGGGTGTCACGAGAGAGCTGCGAGAGGCTGCCAGCCTCAGCGGGGGGGTACTGGCTGCCATGTTGTTCTTGGTGCTGCGGTGTGGGCCGGAGCACCGCAGCTGGGTTTCAGTGCAAAGCCCTCGGGCACGGCAGAAGTGGAAGCGTAACGCAGGTGTGACGTCATCTCCTGTACGTGGAAATCTGTGTAAGCTGTATTGAAGTGGTGCAAACAGGCGCTCGGACACTGGGACAGTGCCATGACTTTAAGCTAAATTGGTATGTTAGGTTTCTATCAAAGGCGTTTTCGTAGTTGAAAAATCAAGTACCTGCCAGGCTGCTTCAGAAGAGTAAAAAGCTAGAGAGTACCCCACACAGACGGCTGCCTTTTCTGTGTTCCTACGTCTTTAAGGTTCCTAAAGACAGCCGACACAGCTGAAATACCTGTTTAAAATATTAAACTAAGCATGAGATTCTGCAGTACGTTTCTTTTGCATTGCTGTTCTGGGTATCTTGGAGTTCAAGGAAACTCGAACCAGGCCAGGCGTGCTTCATAAACACTGGTGGTGGTTTCTTCAAAATTGACGTTTTAGTGCAGTTTGAACAGTTGAAGTACACCAGTAGCTTAGGTTTGTTTTGAGTTTGCTTCCATGGAAGTTCTGAAGTATATTAACTCTTCTTCTTAAGCAAATAAACAAGTGATTGGGTCCCAAAGATAATTATGTGGCTAGATGATGAATAATAAGAGACTTTCCCCATGATTATGTTTAGGACATGTTTGAAATATTTCCTGCCTCTTACAGCCTAAACTGTACATGTGACAACTTCAACTTATTTTTGTTTCAAAGCATTGGTCTTAATATGTGAGGAAAACAGTAGTTGTGTTAGGTTTTGTTTAGAATGAAATAGGAATTTTTTTCTCAGAACTCTTGCTATGTGTTTTGCTTTATTGGGGGTGGTGGTGTGTGGTTGGTTTTTTGGGTTTTGGTTTGGTGTATTCCTCACCCCCCAAAAAGAACCTGTTACTTTGTGGGAGTTTTTTAAAACTCTGAACAGTGTGAGTGAAGTTACACCCATGTAGGAAGTAATGGACAAAGAAATAATATGCATGGCACTAGTGAAAAATCATGAAAAGGTTTTCACCTTGCTATTGGGCTGAGAGCTTGAAAAATATCCTTCTATAGTATTTATTTTGTTATTTCTTGGCTCTAACAGTGCCATTTCATACTATAAAATGCTATGCATCAAAACTCATTTCATATTCTGAATAAAAAAAACCCTACATAATTGTTTTGAAATATCATTTATACCAAAGTTCATTCTGATTCACAGGCCAGATCATAATTCAGCATGTGTTAAGAACTAGTCAGCAAGTAATAAATCTCACAGTAGCTGTATATGTTATCTCGCGGGAGAGGCTGCAGGACTGTAGGAGAAAACAGGCTAATCCCTGAAGTATTGGATGGATTTAATTAGGTCCCAGTTGTTTGGGTAACTGGCACTTGGTGAATTTTCTTCTGTAGTATTTTGAAAGTAGCTCTGAAGTCAGCTCCTGATGAGGTTAGTGTTGCAGGAGAAGACTTTGTGACATGACATCCTTCTAAACTCCTGCTCGTTGAGTTGTTGAATGCTCATGTGTAGTGAATGATGGAGAGTTCATAGACAAGGATCTTGAGAGGTATGCTTTTACTTGTAAAACTTTATTGCGTCGTATTTATAACCGATAGTGTAATTTGTTTTGCTGCCTTTGGTTGCTAAAGGATCGCCCCAGGTTTTTATTTGAAAGAACAAGCAAAATATGGTTAGTAATCCTAGTTTATGTTATTGTGGGAATAAAGAAGGTCTTAAAAGATGTGCCTCGGTCACAGATTGCTTAAATACTGCTCTGAACAGTTTATGGCACTCCGCTTAGCCTAGTGTCTTGTCCACTACAGACTGCAAGCAGTTTCAGTAATCTTTTAACGTTGTTTCAGAGCTGACACTGGTGTCTAACCTTTGCACTTTACCTTGAAAATACAGTTAGGAATTTCATACTGCTTCATTTAGGAAAAATAACCTCTATTTTGAAGGTATTTTTGGTATGACACGAGGCTTGTGTGGTCTTAACTTGCATGTTGTGGTATTAGCATGTAATTAGGAACACTAAGGAGATTTTCCTTTTTTATTTCATGTGCTCATTCTTCTCTTAAATGTTTCCGATTTTCAATTTTTGTGAGACTGAATCATTCAGTACACAAAGGATGAGTAGTCCTGGATTTAAGGAGGGCAAGATGCAAGTTGATTTTTGTGGCCCTCTGCCATCTCCTGATTACTATTGGTGGCAAATGATGCTCTGTGGTGGTACTGTAATGTGAGTGAGGCCACCAAATTTCATGTGTGGCTTAATGATCGTTTGCAACGGTTATTCTACACCCAGGGTTTATGGTCTAATTTTGCAACATCGTTCTTAGCAGCTTACAAGATCAGACCTAAATACATTAATACAACTATATTGCCTCATTCTGTTACATGAGATTCCATTACTTTAGTCACACAATAGTGACGAGTATCTACTGAGAGTACTAGAAGTAGAAATTATATTAATGTCCAAAGGGTGACCAAAGTCAGAAGTTAGTTTGTGCAGTGTTAAAATACTTCCTCTTGGTCTAAATTAGAAGCAGACTAATCACTCGGAGCATATCTTAATGCTTTCTTCCTCTTCTTGTGAAAGACGCAGTCAGTCATGAAGTCCCTTTCCAATGGGTTCATTAGCAGTGGCCAGCAGATTACTGATCAAGTGGTTCTTGTAGCAGAGACAGACTACCTGGAACCTAAGGTGTAGTGTTGAAACACCTAACGTGAAAGACGTGTGAACGGGTCCTGGTTTTCAAATACGGTGCTTCAAATCTAATGAGAAATTCAATTTGTTGCTGCCTGGGAGCAGTAGCATGGCTACAAAGAAGGTGAATTTTTGTTACCTTTGGTAGTATGTACGTTTATTATAATTATTAAAAGAAAGCTCACTGACTTCCAGAAAAGTGAACCAGACTTAAGGGAATAAACTGACAGAAGCTCGTATGGCGGGTGCCATTGAGCAAATGAGAAATCTGGTACTTGTGTAGTACGGAAACTGGCAGGACGAGTGTGTAGGTGAGTTCCCTGGGCTGGTGAACACGGTCTAAATACGGTCCCTGTTTGCCTCCGTGAACTTGTGAAGAAGTTTCCAGCGTTGCAGATGGTGCTAGCTGTAGGAACTGAGCAGGACTGCTATTGTTTCCTTGCTGTGGTTTGCTAGGATGAAATGAGCTCTGTGGTGGTTATTTTAGCAGATAATGTGTTAAAATAAATGCAGATGAGATTGGATGCTTCTTTGTAGCAATGAAAGTTTCTACTGGGCAGAAAAATACATAATAAAGAATCTGAAAGTTTTGTAAATTCTCAGTTATTGAGCCATAATCAGTTTGTTTAATGCAGTCTGTAGTTCCATAAGGTATTCCTGCTAACCGCTGCATCTCTGGAGTATACCGAGTTTGGTGAGCTAACCTCAAGGCTTTGAAACACTGTGGAAAAGCAGGTTTGGAAGCCAGCCAACCTTTAGAATAGCCTGCTTGTGTAAATTTTGATGTTTTACGAATATAACTAAAATAACCTTATTGTGGTCTGTCTTAAGTTAAAAAATAAAGGCTGATCTTGGTGTCGGTAGAGAATTCTACCTGTTCTCTCACTCTTGTAGATGCATATTGTGTACAGTGCTTTGTAACTGGTTGAGTTGTACTAGGAGAGTTGTAGAATTTGTTATTTGGTGCTGGAGCAAATGTCACTGCTTTCCTAACTTACAAAGAATAATTAAAAATGACTATAGATAATAGGTTTTTTGTTTATTAATCTGTTCTGCTTCGTAATCCTGTGTGCTAAGATAACCTATATAATTTTCCTTGCTATTTGTCAAGAAAAACAAATCTGTGGGATTTGTACAATTTCTCTCTTGTGTTTAAAAACTTGACATCAAGAGATGGAATATTTCTGAATTGCCTGTTCACTGCCACTTGTTACCTTACACATTCACTCTTAGCTGATGATGATATAGGAATAAGCTATCCCCTTCTGATTAAAATGAAGTATTAAATTGCACAATATTACACGATGAACAAGGGAATCACGCCTTAAATTAGCACATAATATTAAGTCTTTACTGTTTGAAGAGGCAGGAAGATAGTCAGGGACTCTGGATAGTAAATTCTGCTGTGATTTACCTGTGTGCATAAGCAGCGTAGACTTTGTTTCATGAGGTTTTTTCTTAGCGTGGTAGAGGTGAAGTTGAGGAGAGGAGGGTGTATGCTTTTGTTTCTTGCGAAGTCCTTTGAGTCCAGTCTGGAGACGGGTTATTGCAGGTCTCCCAGAGTCTCAGGGTGACCTCGGGCAAGTTGGATGTATTCATGGATGTCTGAAAGACACCTACCTCTATTTTTGGGATGAAAATATGTTGGAAGTCAAATGCCACTATTGACAGCTTTGGTTTTCTATCACTTAAGGTCATATAAGAGATCATATGATCTCTTGAAAGGTAGACTCCCTTTGCAAATACCTTTTAACATGTGTTTTGAAATCTTTAGCAAGAACGTAGGAAGATAATTAGCTGTTGTGTAGGTTTACTGCAAACATTTAAACAGTACATCTTGCTCTCAACTTTTTTGCTTGTGTTTATTCTTTTTTGCACATAGTATTGTGTGTGTTTGCTTTTTGAATAATCTTCCTGCTGCCTCCTAGCAGAACCTGCTTGTGTAGCCAAAGAGTAAAGACCAAAGGTCATACTTCCACTAGTGAGGCTTTACTACTTTACGAAGTAGTTGTTACTGTTTTCCATAAATGCAATAAAGGAAGTGAGATGTAATTTAATACATTTCAGTTGTTAAGTATCATGAAGAATATGCTGACCGTTTGCTGTAGACAGTCTATAATATGAGACAGATCAAGCCTGCATTTCACGCATGAATAAGCACACTTAATCTCATGATTACAACAGTGCTGCTGTACTGGGAAGAGAGGCTTTGTAGGAAAGAAAACTCTGACGTCTGCTCTGTCATTAACCAAAATAAGCTGCTCCTTGGAGAAAATGAGACCAATGTCTGAAATTAAAGACACTTGCTCTAGACAGAAATATCATCTGTCTTGATGCGTATGTAAAAAGTATTTTAAAACAGTGGACGACAACAACAAAAAAATCCTGTTAATAGCTATTGCTCATTCTGATAACACTGTACTATTTTTTTTCCCCCTTTTGTCATAGGAGTGAAAGCAGAATTTCTTTGTTTCCACTGTTGTGGAATTTTATGGAGCACTTAAGTGGCATAGCTTTAGTTAGTCCTGTAGACGGTCTCTGCAACTCTCAGGATGCTGCTTTCTTTAGAGAGAAATTGCTTTAATTATAGCTCCATCTCAGTGGAAACGTCTGGTCTGTCAGCTCATCATAGCAGCCCACCCTGCAGTTATTCTTCCATTTTGAGTAGTTCAAATGCACAAGCGGTTGTATGGAGTTAAATAAAACAGTTAATGTGGCTGAAGACCAGAGTTTTTGCCTTTGCTGCTCAAAGGGGTTTTCCAAAAATAACCTGATCTATTTTTCATTTGGTTGATTTAAATGAAAATATTTTGGAGGCTTTCTGGAAGATGAAAGGATTGTGAGAGGACAGCTGAGTGTTCAGCCATTTAAAAATGAAACATCCAATGGAGGAAAACATGGCTGTATCCATATACATATAAGGAGTGACAGTTTGGATATTTGTAGACATTGCAGAGACGGAGGTATGAAAATAAAATTTTAAATGGAAACTGAAATTAGTTGTAAGTGGGTAGAGTTCTAGATGTAGTTACATTTGCAGTAGCCTGTAAAGCAGCAGTGGTCTCATTCTAATAAACACACAAATTGATGTTTTCAGTATTACGCAAAACTCATTTCTGTCTTAAAATCAGTGACTACACAGGAAGGCATAGGTGTGTGATGTGCTGGTAACTTTGTCATGCGTTCTTTAAAATGGGAGCTATTGTAAAATGGACACATGATTCAGTTTCATGGCAGTATTCTTTAATGTTACTATATGATTCTATTGTGTTCCAGGAATTTCTCTTTATGCTTTGATTTCTTTGTTGGTGTTTTCTTGGTCTGAATTTACAGCATTTGGGAATGTTTATATTTTACCTACTTTGGTAAACATACTACAATTTTTTTTTTTTGCCACAGGCTTGCTTGTCAGGAAATCCATCTGCATGTTTCCAAGGTTTACCCTTTTTGCTTCTGAAAGTCTGTCATCTTTTTTCTGAAACCTCTGTCAGCAAATTATTTACCCCCCCCCCCCCCAATACTTGAGGATTTATCTGGAGAAAGTGTAATTTATTTGGTGCAATTTATTTGGTGGTGTATGGATGGTCCCATGGCTAGTTGGCAGTGGTGATTGTCACTGCCTTTGTTTTAGGTTCTCTACCCTAATCTCACTTCTCGTCTCTTACCCCTGTTTTGTTGGCAGAATAGTTATCCTGCAAATCCAGTTCCGGCTTGGTATCGTCGCTGGAAGGAAAGCAAAGTAATTGTGCCTGATAAAAGTAGAATCTGTTCAAAATAATCTGCTGTATATCATAACAAGTTCTTGTTTAACTTTTTTGCTGTTTCAAATGTTGTTAAGCAACCTTATAATGCAGATGTTTTCTTGGCTCCAAATGACATTAAATTCCCTAGGTTATAATTCTTGTTACAATGGCAGCTCTTTACAGGTCCTTTGGGCCTTTTCTCCCCTAACAGCCTTTTAAAGTGAGGGAGCTGTGTTGCGTTATATGGACAATTTAAAAAATCCTATTTTTTTTTAATGGTGTTATGGGAGGACTACTTTACGTTATTCAGCCCTATATTGTAGTAATCATTTACATTAGCCAGAACGACTTTAGAGAAAACAAAGTAAATACATGGCTTTGTATCCTGTCTGTGGATCATTGTTTATTCCCATATGTTATGACTGTAGAGGCCATTAAAGCACCTATTAAAATGACTAGAGGAGTTCTAAGCATCATAGTTGAATGGAGTAGATCAATACAGTGGGCTGGGATCAGAATTTTTGTACTATAGTCGTAGTTCTGTGTCTTGGTTGCTCTCTGGTTTTGAAGCGGCCACCTAGCCGTTCAGCCCTTAAGCTTTTGGTATGTGTGAGAGATGAGGGGGCGTAGGATTTGGAAGGGCTTTTCTCAATGTTTTATGGATCACAGCATGGCAAATGAGGGCTGAGCTCTTCAGCTGGTGACCAAACTAACAGCTTCATATCAAAATGTGTGCAGGCCGCTCCAGTGTCCCTGCTGTCTCTTAGATTCCTCACCAAACAGTAATAGAGGGAATAGAAAGTATGGCTAATTTATCTGTTAAAATTGGGAAATCTTCTTGGGAGTACAGAAACTTTCTAAGACTGTATTGATTTTATGTTGCTGCTCTTGAATTAATGTGGAGAGAAATCGTTACTTATTTGGAATTACATTTGTGGAAGCCTATGTGTAAAGCTGTCTAAAAGCAGGTGTTGTCAAAAAGCTTTTCTCAGATCACTACTGTGAATGTTACATAAATTGCCTGATCACTTTTGGAAGAGATAGGAGCTGATATGTTTGTGCCAAATATTGTCTCTGGACTTTTGGTCTACTCTGGTCAAAGCTGACTGTCTTGTAAAATTTTGCTCTTAGTACTTACTGAATTTATGACCTCTTGCAGGAAGATAGTTGTTCTACCTGTCCTGTGCCAATTAGGATACGACAGCCAAAGTGAAATGTCATTTTCCTCTCTTAGATCCCAACACTCCAATCTTTAAAAATCCTCACAATTCCCTGGCTGTTTTCTGGGCAAATATTTAAAGTTATCAGAAACATCCTTGAGTAAAACAAAATGAAACATATTTCTTCTCTGAAATTGTAACTCAGACGTGCAAAATAGCCTGTAATTTTCTGTTGATAAATGCAGAAGTAATTTTTTTTGCCTTGTGAAATCTTGCTTTGCTGCTTTTCTCCTGTTCCTTTAAGTTTTGTAGCATCAACATTGTGTTGAAGAGAGGGACTTAAGATCTTATCTAAGCTGTCATCCTGCATAGCTCATCTGTCAAACAGACCCTCGACCTGGATTTCAGAATGATGCCGTAATATCCCAAGTCAGAGCGCATCGGTGTGAAGGTGGAATGTGCAGTGGGAGAGTGCTGATATGCAGCATTATTCGGACTGTGATTTAAAAACTGACAGCTGTGAGCATAGCTGGCATAAGGCATGGCTCAGAAATATGAGATCTCTTGTTTTTGTTTTCTCAGGTCAAGTTGGGTAAATAGTAGGGGGAAAAAAGGTCACTGTCTGTCATGAGAAATACCTTGAATTGTCTGCCTTTATTCAAGTGATGATTATTTCTCAGCTGTGAGAGATGAAGTCGTCAGTGCCGGTTTGTTTCTTTCTCTGCACACTAGCTTCTTGAACCATTTGGGGATGATTAGCAGAGAGCAGTTCAAAGTGAACAAACACGCTTTTAATTGCATGCACTTAAGAGCTGTGGACTGTAAATGTGTAACTCATAATGACCATTACTGGCCGAAGTGTTCCAGTGCTATGTTTATGTTATAAACTCAAAATGCCAGTGAAGGAGATAAGACAACTGATAAGAGGCATATAATTCATTGGAGACACTTGTAAGAGCTTTTTTAAAAGACTTTCAGCAAACTTGCATCCAGAGGGTCGCAGACTAGTCCCATGAACATTAAAGAACAGGCAGCGAGCCCCTTCAACACCCACCCAGCTGTAAAGCTGGTAAGGCACCAACTAGATTGGCACAGTCCTCAGAGGAGAGTCATAAGGTGCACGAGAACAGAGGAAGAAAATTAATGTTTTTACTGACCAGTGCATTAATGTTGTAGGAAAAAAGTTTGTATAGGTATACGTGAGAACTTAAGAAGCCAATTATCCTCTGAAGCTTGCAGAAAACTTAAGAGGATGAATCCTAAAGGAACAAAAGGCTCATCATATTTACCTTCACTCGGAGATCTCAAAGCTTTACAAATGCTTTTAAGATTTCTTAAAGTTCCGCAACAGGTACAGCAAGTCTGTGTAAGTTGGTTGTATTTTCTTTTTGGCATTAGAATGTGATTTGAATTGGTGTGTCTGTGTTCACGTTCATAACTGGGTCTGTGTTAACTTTTGAAACCACTTCCAGATTGCTTTCTCAAACTACTAACTGACTGCTCTTCAGCATCCCAAACAAACAAAAGTCACTGTACACTGCGTCAGAAGCATTTTAATTTAAATAACTTTTTTCATCTCCATCCCTGCCAAGCTTTCACTCTTGTTTTTTCAGATGCAGGAGTAGTAATAGTAAACCAGTATTTTGTTGAACACAGCACAACAGGTAGTAAAGGCTGTATGAATCTCAGTTCTTTTCACAGCTGTGCACTGTTGAAGAATGGTCTAGTGTGATATAAGCCTTGGGTTCTGTTGAAATACCAAGTCCAAAGGAACAGAAGGCCCAGTACTATCTGTGAAGTTCTGGTATTGACAGGCTTGCAGTTCGAAGTACGCTGCCAGATAGGATAGTTCTCTGCTGCTGCCTTCGTGATCTGTGTTCATTTTCCTTTCCCTAGTGCTGGCAGGGAGAGACCTACGCTTAGGCTCTGTATGTGGCAGTGGATTAGAAAATATTGTAGGTAATCTCAGCAGGATCTGAATTACAAAAGTTGGGGCAAGTATCTTTAGTAAAATCTCATTCCAAATGGTCCAAGTGTGATGGTATAAAGCTCTTACTGTTTTTTTTTTTTTTCCTTTCTTTTCCTTCCTATGCTGGCTTCTCATTGAATTTGACTTCACTTTGGATGTGTGATGTCATGCAGCTAGTAGGGCTGGCTCTCTGCTTTGAGGTGATGAGTGGATCATGTGGGTGAGGAATATTCTGAGAGGTATCCTGAATGAACTCTTCAAATACTTTGTCACTCTGAATATCTGCAGCTTGCATTTTCAACAGCAAATGGAAGCGAGGGAAAGAATGTGGGAGAAAGTTGGTAACAGATGTTCTTTGTCTTTTCCGAAACTTAAAGGTTAAACTTGTGTGGCTCCCCAGGCAGGCTGAGGCCATGCAGTTAATGAACTTTGTGGTAGAAGGTGGGATCTTTTCAAGTGTAAGCTGTACAGAAGCTACTCTTTTGTGTGTTTGAAGCAGGCATGTGTGTGTTCGAACTACAGTGCTAGTGCTGCATTTTGATACTTGCAGTTTAACGCTTCATTCTGTCTGTTACAGCTGAGACTTCCTTTTCCTAATGTTGTCTTATTAGGGTTATTTTCCATAAATGATCTTGACGGTTTTCTTAAAGCAGTTCTTCATGCTGAGTATATGGGGATACTTGAGGGCTGCTTCTTTTTTTTCTTTCATTCTTTAATCCCATGTACTAAAACCAAGTTAAAAGTCTTCCTTGACATCAGAATTAGAAAATTTCTGTGGAAAGAACTCTAGTAGTTGCAGCACACACTTTAATCTGGCATTTGCTGAAAACAGTGCCTTTTTATCTTGCCATATGAGACTAAAAGCTTACAGAAGAATGGTCCTGTTGTGTTTATTAGGACTGGTAACACATGGCCAAACAAATCTTGTTAAAAGATTTATCTGTCTGGCTTAAATAAGAAAAAGGAGCTCTTCTCCATATTTTTAGTTACGCCTTCATGTTTCAGTCTCATAGCATTTCTGTTGGACTTGCTTTCATGTTATCTTTAAAACCTGACTCTTTAATACTAGTTAAGAGGTTTAAGTACTTAATGTGCAAAGAGGTGGTACGTATGCCTTTTTGCTCTGATAATGATTTCCAGGTGTATAGATGAAATAACTGTGGAGCTATGTGTAATGGTTAACTGCAGTTTGCCCATAATTCCCAGATCTGACTAGACTCATTTCTCATGGGAGGAGAAGTATCCTGCTTTCCTGACTTGGATGGGAGGATGTGAAGGTTTTGTCTCTGAACAAATGAGGAAACTTTAATTTGAGCTAGATTTAAAATGCTGGAAAAAACCTTCACCAGGTGAATATGGGGTAATGATCAGTTGAAAACAATGATTATGAACTTCCACACTTCAGGTTTTTTTAAATGAAGTTTAAAGGTTAAATTGTGTCTGCTTCATTTCTTAGAAGATACTTTGGCAATAGCTTTTCTTAGATTGCATTTGAAAAAACGTGTGCAGATCTAATCATATTCTTTGACATCTTTTGTTCTCTGTCTTCGGGAGTGGGACTGAGAAGGCTTTAGTGAGAGAGTCCAATGTAACCCCTGGCTACTTTGGGGTTTGACTTAAAGAAGGACTAGTAATAAATACATCCTGTGTGCTGAAAGGTGGCTGGGACTTCTGTGTGCTCCTTTCTGGGGCGATGCTTCTCTCAAGTCATCTGTCAAATAGGAGAAAGATAAGCAGGAGCATTGCAGGGACTGTACCTGCAGTGTTTTTCCTTCCAACTTCATTTGCACTGAAGTGTTCCTCTTGTGCTTCTGTGGGCAGAGTCGTAATTCTTGAGACTTGTCTGACGTTGTTACAATTTATACTGTTCTGAGAAACTGTTGTGGGATATTAAACACCTTTTCTGTATAAAAATACAGTGTTTGCAAGTACTTAATGTGCTTGGGATATCATACCGAGTAGCAGAGTGCTGCAGGGACAATGTTCTGATGGTGAAGCACTTGCTTTCAGACTTCTCTTGACTTGGAACACGGATTGCCAACTTGCCTTCATCGTGTCTGGCCCAGGCTCCTAAATGAAGGGTCCTGTCGCCTGCCAGAATCCTCATTTCCTCTCTTTCTTCATCTCTGGGGACATGAACATTTCAACAGGAGTAAGAGCATTTGAATATGACTTGAAGTTGTAAGTATCTGTGTTCTCTGCTAGAAAGCAGAGAATAGAAGACTATAGCGAGTAGCTCTGCAAGCGTGGCTTTGGCTTCTAAGCAGTTTAAGATGACAAGGACCTTTAATGTCTGATGGCATCCTGGGTGGAGATAAAAATAGTTAGCCCATACTGGATATAATGAACTTACTTGGATAAATGGACGTATCCTGGAGCTCTAGTTAAAAAATAACAAACAAATAAATTTTAGAATGTGGTAGCCCTGAAGCTAACATTTTTCCTCAGGTTTTTGAACTTGCATTGAACAAATAATGGACAGAAGCTATTCTGCCACTCCTTTGTACACCAGTCTCAGCCATTGTAAAGTGAATGTTCCCCTTTTAGCTTAAATGACTTCTTTCCCAAGATTAATCTCTGAAAAATTCCCTATGGAGAAGCAGTAAACCAGTATCAAAGGCAGTTAATACTCTTCAACCTGTGGTGCTGTAACCTGATTTTTTTTTTTTCCCCCTGTGGTATGATGACAGAAGCAGCTGCTGTGGTAGTTGTTTGGTATAGTGAGAATGAGGAGCTGCCAGTGAGTAAAATTACTGGAAACCCAAGCTACAGAGCTTGCCAAAAACCACTTAAGATTTTCAATGTATTTGCTTCTACTGTCCGAATCCAGATTTAAACATCTGTGTGATTACTGTATTTGGCGATGTATGTGATATGTTATCCCCGTTTGCTTCAGAGAACAAAAAAGGCTCGCAATACTTTTTGTAATTTTTGTGATGGTGTTAGTTTTATGGGTTCCATATTCATGCATAATTACATACAGA
Organism: Aramus guarauna; assembly: GCA_013400195.1. NCBI lineage: Eukaryota > Metazoa > Chordata > Aves > Gruiformes > Aramidae > Aramus > Aramus guarauna. The sequence goes on along the minus strand of VXBL01000139.1, from coordinate 1,321,339 downwards.
ATGATAAAAGTGCTTAACCCACTACAACATCTGTAACTGATGAATAGCATTGAGGTTTTTTCACAGTATTTACATTTTGGTCAGGAGTGATTAAGCAACATTATAGCCTCTGAATCTGGAGTTGGTAGTATTCTCCTATTCCAGCGTGGTTGGTGGGTGAAGTAAGAAGGTGTGAGATGAAATGCAAATACTGAGGTTTAGATGATGTAGTATTTCAGTTGCAAGATACTTTCTGCTCTTATGATTGAGACGTCCTTCCAAACATTGGATGTATGCTTCTATTTATCACTATTTGTTTTTGATTTCTGATGTTAGTAAATAAAAAGTGGGGAGGTGGCAAGGGGAAATGTTGTATTTTACCATAGAGGCAAAGTATATCTTGGAATCTTAAAACATGTTTGGATCATTGCTTAAATAATAAATATTATTTATCAAATACTTTGCTGTGGTAATAATGGCTTAATTTTAATTAGGTGGTTGCTGATAAAACAATTTTTCTTTTGCTGTTCTGGTAGTCCTACATCACTGCTACACAGTTGAGGTTGTGTAATGGTATCTCCCCCCTCCCAGTTGTGGTGCAACTGCACTTAAGGTTATGTGACTGTTTTACTGTTGAAGAGACAAAAGTAGTCATCGTTTCATAACATTATTTTTGAAATTAAATATTTTTTTTGTAAAATAATCTTGGAAGTGTAGTATTTGTGTAAGAAAGTTGAATAGCGCAAGAGATTTTACCACTTGGCTTTTAATGCTAATAGAACTAGATAGAGGCTCTGATTAGCTGAAGAGGCTTCCTGTACTGTTCATAAATACACTGACTGGGAAAATCACTTTTGTACAGGTTCTCCTGAAACAGGAGCTAGGGGGAGGCTGGCAATTCTGCTGTATTTGCAGCTGGAAATTTCATATATGAACAGACAGAGCAAACTGTGGTATACGCAAATTCTTGCACAGCCCTACAGCAAACTGAATAATTATGAAGTTTGATTATTCAATGTTACTCCTCTATGCAGAACTTCGTTGTACCAAAAAAAAAAGGGGGGGGGGCGGGGAAAACACCCCACACCATAATAATTGGACTTGTAATAAAAACCCTGAAGTACTTTGTTTGAATTTAGTCTGAGAGAAAAACAAGGACTTAAATCCGTAGTTATGCGGAGAGTTCTGTTAAGTCTTGCAGTGTTTGTTCTTGTTGGTTAATGGCAAGAACTGGAATTCATCAGGGCTTCCCCTGCAGCGTTTGACCCTGGACGTCTGGAGGTTTCTTGTGCTTCATGGCAGGTTGCGTAGAGGGATTCTCTTTCTACTGGCGAGTTGGTTTTGCCTACGCCCATAAAAAGTGTTGATGAAGATAGGAAAGTAGAGTAAGAGGATGTGCATTTGGTATGTTACTTTTGCAAAGTGATTTACCTGCCAGCCATATGGAGGTCACTGCGTATTTGATGTGGTGTTGACCCTTGAGCAGGCTCCACTAGTGTAAAATGGTTCACCTGAAATTTACTTTCAAAGTTAAGTTTGGCAAGGAGCACTGAAATCATGGCTGCTTTTTCAGAATTATTTGTACGACTTCTGGTTCCTTGAGACTTGGAGAATATGAGAAGCAGCTCAGCATCTTGCAGGATGCAGCTACAGTGAATATGTATGAATTTTCTGTCAGTTACCAATCAACTTTGGCTTATTTTTCCTTCAGACAGGAATTTAAAATTCCTTTTCCCCTTATGTTTAGATGTGGGGTGGTTGGCACCTTCTTAGCTTTTCTTGAGGCTTCAAGGAAAAAGCCCTGTAGCTGGCCAAGTTTCAAGACTACTTTTTTTTTTTTGCCACTCATCCCCAGTAATGAACTATTGTGGGCGGTGACTGATGGATTATTAATTTTTTTTAACTTGGAAATTATTTTATAAAAACGACATTCTGCACTTTTCAGTTAAAGGAACATGCTTGTGCTGCACTTGGCTCTGCAGAAGAGGAAGGGCTGGATCTTTTCTAGTGTTGAAAAGATGGTGATACTGAGATCTTCTCGAGAGAGGAAAGAAAAGCTGATGCAGCTTCTTCATGGACACTTGAGTCGATATGTCCCTTGATAAAAGTTGGAGTAATTCTATCATAAAAATTCGTGCTTAATTCTCAGGGGAGAGAGTGCTGTGTACAGATGAGACTTTTAAGAGTTGTTTCCTGAAAGTATTTGTCTCTGCAAGCTATAAAGAAGGCTCCTGTCAAAGTAGTGATGGTGGAACATAATTCATTTGGTTATAGCTGCATTGCATTTAGTCATTACTTGTGTATATGCTAAATTTTGTTAGCACAGTTGGAAAATGAAATGAACAGAAAGTGTTTTTTTTCAATCATGATTTCGTGCAACTCAAACCTTGCATAAGCTTAAGAACCAGTGGTACCTATGCTGGTGCTAAGCCTAACTGGTAAATGTAAGGTATATAGCTGCACGTGAGCAGAGTTCCATATTGTGGTCTTAATGATACTGGACTGTGCAAGTGCTTCCTAGATGCTGGTGAAACATTCTTGACTTCACTGAAAACAAGAAAAAAGGTCTTGTTCCTTGGCTTGGCCTTTTAAAATTCTCCAAAATTAATTTGTAAACAGTATTTAAGTTTTAGTAAACAGGAGAGGGTAGTGGTATGCTACAAGTAAGACAAGAAGCAATGGAAAAAGCTCTGAAAAGAACTATTGTTTAGCTTCAGTTTCTTGTGGTTTTGTACCTAACTCAGAAATGGGGTCTTTGAGAACTGGGGCTAGTATATAAGAATAGTTATGAGTGGCTGAATTTTATCCATCCTTGGAGATCACCAGATGATATTTTTAGGTATATACTATATCCTTTAGTTTCTGGTCTCCAAAGAAAGCATAAAGATCTCTTGTACATAGGTTGAGATGCCACTACTTGTAATTTTTAGATTGCCTTGGGAAAGTAATTAGTTTTCATTGAAAATGAATAGATTATTTAGTCTCTAAAGTGAACTTTGTATCAACAACAATAGAAAAAAGAAACCCCTCAAGCTTGCTACTGGGGAATTTCCTAGCCTCTAGAAATTTAAGACATTTCTTATTGAGTCCCTGTAGACCATTGCTATCACTATTATCTGCAACTTCTCTGGCAATTGACAGGTTCATTGTAGTCTCCTCTACTGGAGTTTCATTGGATTCCCCTTGTGTGTTATGAGAATGATGGCAGCTGCTCGAAGGAGGAAAGAAAATAGAATAATTTCCTACCTGGATGATCGGTTCATTCAGGAAATGCCTGAGAGATTCAAGCCACAGCCTCAATTGTATCAGCAAAAGCAATTTGTCTCTCTGGCTATTTCCATTGCTGGAAGTAGTAGTCAACAGGGACAAGAATATTGTAGTCTGAGATTCATGTAAGACTGAAGAAATTTCAAATATACAGGATCACTGACTTCTCAGCTGACTTCTTAAAAAAAGAAAATAGTCTTTTTCCTTCTCTGATGTGGTTTCTGATGCTTAATGTATGAACACTCAATCTTCTGTCAGGTCCCGACTCTCATGCTGTAGTGCTCTGCGCAGTGGACACATTTCAAGTTGCACCAAATAGTAGCTTCTTGAAAACTTATCAATTGGTTGTAGGTAAATTCAGCGTTATCCTAGTGAACTGGGGAGAAAAGGTAACATACCTCTGTATGTTGGATGCACTTTTCTTGAAATATCCTTCTTTAATAATTAAAGAAAACATGGTATGTTTTGATTCTTGTTCAATAGTAGCTGTAACTGTTCCGACTGCTGCTGTTGAGCAATATTAAAAGGTACTTTGCAGACACTTCAGTCGATGCAAATTCACTAGAGCCTTTCCAGAGAAGGTAGCAAAAATTCTAACGGATGTGCTGCTGGCAGTCACTCAAAGATGCATCATGCAACCTGTCAGTCCAGATCACTTTGATTTGGTCAATAGAAAGGACGGTTTATGGAAACTCTGAATTTTGAGTCAAAAGACTAAGGGATATGGCGGCATAGGGCTAGTACTCTTTACCTTTCATTTGACTGAGGTGCAGTAGTAGTGTCTCATGGGGAATTAATCCAGACCCCAGTTGCAGGATACTGGAGGGGAGTCAGTGGGTGGCTGAGTGGTGCTTAGCTGCCCACTCAGGTTAAACTACTTGGTTGTGGTTTGCGGATCTGGGTCCAAGTTTGCAGGTACTCTTGTAACAGCAAGTCTAATTTTTTCAATCTGAACTTGCATTGAAGGGAAAAAAGGAAAAAAAAAGATGGAATTGATGTTAACTGTATTGATTAAATGACTGGGGAAGTAAAAGCATAGGATTGTCTCTGCCCTCCCTATTCCCCAGCAGGAAACAATGTCTGAAGGTGATGAGTTATAAAAGCCATTTCTGTGTTCTGTTTTTGGTAAAGAGAGATCTTATTTTTGATATATGGAAAAGCAGATTTTGGCAGTGCACTTGTAACTACCGTGGTTTGGTTTCAATTAATTCATTTCTGTAATCTGTGGATTACAGGTTAGCTCCAGTTTTGGAAAAGCAGGGTAGGGGGAAGGCTTCCCAGCAGATTGCCCTGGCGGTGGCAGATGGCATTCTTCACTCTGTAACAGCTTTGTAGGGCATCTGTTGCTGGTGGTGTTGAGATGTAAAGCACCGCAGCCATTCGCTAAACTTCTTCTTTGCTTCAAGAAAAAAAGTTGTAGACTCTTCCTGTCTTGTCCCTTCCTGAATGTTGTTGTTTCACTTGCATGCTTCCTATTCAGCTTCGGGTATAAAACGGTATGTGTTATCAGTGAGCACTTCCCATCCAAGAAGTTGTTGTATTTCTGTAGCGAAAAAAAGAATTTTTTAAGGAGTGGTGAGGTCTTTTTGAGGATGGAGATAACTTAAGCGTCTGTAAAACATTTGAAAGCTATTTGTATGAATGCTTCAAAAGGCCACCTTGCATCTTGCTGTCTCATGTTTTCTATGCTGAATTGCTTTAGGATGTGGGGTTCTTTGTTTTTAATTTTTATTTTCAGAAACTGAAATAATTTTGAATATTAACATGGGCTTTTCCCCTCTTTCTCCCCCCCCACCCCTTCAAGAACCTTTTTAAAACGCTGGGGTTGTTGGAGTGGTTGAATTTTTCCTGGATTTGAGTGAGAAATTCAGAAGACTGAAGCCCAGGCTCACTGTCTACCTTTCACGGAGGCCCAGCCGTGAGAGGACAGAAGAAGGCACGTGGCGAATCATGACAGCGGACAAAGAAAAAGACAAAGACAAAGAGAAGGACAGGGATAGAGACCGGGATAAGGAGCGAGACAAGAGAGACAAGGTGAGGGAGAGTGAGAACTCGCGTCCTCGTCGGAGCTGTACGTTGGAAGGAGGCGCCAAGAATTATGCGGAAAGTGATCATAGTGAAGACGAGGACAATGACAACAACAGTGCCACCACAGAGGAGTCCACAAAGAAAAGCAAAAAGAAACCGCCCAAGAAGAAGTCCCGATACGAGAGAACAGACAATGGTGAAATAACGTCCTTTATCACAGAGGATGATGTTGTGTACAGGCCTGGAGGTAAGAAATTCTTATGTTACGTTTCCTTTGAAAGTAATAGTTGACTGCACAGTACCGTGTGCTGTTAATTTAAATACTGGTTGGTCTGGGGGCAGTTTGCCACATTTCTGTTGGAGACAAATATGAATATGGGTGCAAAAGTTTTTGTCTATGTCTTGTGGTATCTGATTTGTTGGAATCAACTTAGGTCCTCTTTGAAAAAAGAGCCACCCTTTTTTCTTTCTACTATGTTAATTATCTGTGTATCGTATGGAATTTCTGTCCCTGGGAATTTCAAAACTAAATTGGATAAAGCACTGAGCACTTTGCTCCAACTTTGAAGTGAGACTTGATCTGAAATAGCGATTTAACTAGGTGGCATATAGAGATATCTTCCAACTTCTCTGACAAGTTTTCCTGTGAATCTGATTTCGTTGTAGAGCTCATCTCCTGTCTTCTCTTTGTGAAACAGAAATCAAGTGACTTCAGATCTCATACCTATCATGCCGTTGATCTCACTGCCCTTGTTAATAGCTAGCTAATGCCTATGCACAGCAGCTTAGCTACTGGTCAAAACAGTGTCAGTATCAGCAAGTGTCTGAGATGCTTTGGGGACAGAAGCACAAGTTTGCAGTGTGCTCTGGATGTCTTGAATGTGCCACTTAATTACTGCCAAGTTCATGTAAGGTTTTTAGGGTCTCATGTAAGGTTTCAAGATCTAACCTGTGGATGCTGCCAGCTAACTTTTTTTCCTCAAAATGAAATTGTACTTGAAAATCAGATTATTCAGCTACCTCTATTCCTCATCTTAGAGTAAAAATTTATGTATTCATCTACACAGCATTTTAAAAGTGTTGATTGCAATTGTTTGTTCCACCACAAGGAATAGTGATGTTTGGCTTTACTGTTCAGAGCACTGGCTTCAGGGCTCTGGTAGTTGAATACTACTTTTCTGTAAAGTGATCAGTATGCTGTATTAACACTGCTGGAGCAAGAGAAATGGAATCAAACTAAAAACCATGGAAACTAATGAGGTAAAATCTTGTCTGAATTTTCCATGAGGTACTGTGTATCTCAACTACTAAAATATCGTTGTATGAGTACAAATGTAAGTGTTTTAAATGCTCTATCCAGTTGTAGTTGCTCTAAGTGCTCTAAAATGCTGGTGGTGTGTGTGGATAGCATCAGATGCAGATGCAGACAGGCTGAAATTCTGCTGGTTTTGGAGGTGTAGCATTCCATACTTGTTATTCCATGTGATGCTGTAGAGTCTGTTTTCACTTAGCTCTACCAACATTTGTCAGAATACCTTAGCTATTGAAATGCTTCAAATATAACTTCAAACCATTCAAAAGACGGGTTTTTCTCTTGGTTAGGGCTTGTAGCTGAGTAATACCTGTTGCTTGAGCAGTAGCAATAGGGAGCCTGCAAAAGCATCAGCTTTGGCAATCTTATTTCTCAGTGTCAGAGGATGAAAAATAATTCAGAATCTGTTAAGAACAGCTGTTGTGTGGGCCCAGTAGTACAATGCGATATGCTGGCTTTATTGCAGAAAGACTTTGCTTAAAACGAAGATGGAAAATCAGTTTGTGGTCTCAATTTTGTCTTGTAGTGGGATGGAGAAGTATTAGCACTCTCTAAGCAGGGGGTGCAGTGCTTGGAGTATCTCTGATGCAGCAGTACTCGGATAGAGGTATATTTGCAGAACAGTGGGAATCAGTACTGTAGATATACAGAGTTTGCATCTTTGCCAGATAATTGACGAAGGAGGGAAGAGAGTCTGTAAATGCTGCTAGTGTGGGGAGAGCTTGGATTGTTCATGCTATGTTTTTCACAAGAGTATCCATTCAGAAGAGAAATCTTCTTTATGTACAGACTGGCTTATACCTTCTCACTTGCCAGCATTTATGCGCTGGGGGAGAGTGTATTTATGGGCTGAAATGCAAGGTAAAGCCTGTCACAGCACAGGCATGGAGATGTGGCAGGGAACCTGCACCCAGCAGATGCTCTGTGGGGTTTGGAAGAGGTTGCATGGTCTGGTGAAGGATTTGAAAGCTGGTCTGCCCGGTCTCAACTAAGACCAGTGCTGGCCACAGGCAGCTGGCTTCGTTTTCTCTTTGCCCATCTTTCTGCACTGTTTGAAGAAAAGGAGGTGTGGGGAAGTGGTTCTGTCTGGTCTGGAGGAGGTTATCTAGTGAAAGAACAAGGAAAGCCATAGAACTTGTGATAATGGAGATATTTTTATACCTGTTTTGTAATTTAAAAATCAGCTTATTAAACTTTACATTTTATTATTAGTAATTAGCATGAGATGTACCCTGGCGTTGAAACTTTTCTGTTTGGTTTGCTCCTTGTGCTTTTTTTTTTTTTTTTTTCTTTTAAACTTGCATCTGTCTCTTGTTTTAAACTGCAGGGAGCAATGAGAACGCACAGTGTTGGTGAGTTCATTGTTGGAGGGACATGAGCCTAGCTGAAATCTTAATTGACTCATTCTCTTTTTATACTTAGTTGAAATTTTAGTTAAAACATAATTTCTTAACAGGAATGAGATCTTGAATAGTCATCCTAGTGCATAATATATTCTAAAGCAATTTTAGCTTCTATTGCAGAAGAAAATCTTAGCTTCTGTCTTATGGCTAGGTGACGTATAGGGAGATGTATTTGTGGCTAAGGGTCCGAATGACATAATATTTAAGAGGGATTAAGAGAATTTAAATTAATGAGACTTGCACAGCAAGGATTAGAAAGATGAAAATTAAAGGTGTGTGCAAAACGAGTAGCTGTCTTCAGTTTACGTATTTTAGGCTTTAAGGAAAGGAAATCCTTCCCATTCATTTGATTCTTTCTCTTTAAACACTCTTATCTGATATGGATGACTGTTAACGGTCTGCATTTTCTTACTAGGAATTCCTTGGTTAAAATCTCATTCTATGTTTACCTCATTGCTGTGCAGTACTTAATCCAGCACTTAATATTGCTTTCTTCTGTACTGAGCTCAGCAGCTATACTTGACTAATAGCAAATAAACTGTAAATAAATAGATAATCAAGATCACTGGAATTTTTCAAATGAAAAGTTATACCATATTGTTACTATATAAATACTGTTCTTATTAATTTGCATAGATATAATGAATGTATGTATAGCTTTAAACCATGTATTTAAACTTACTGAGTAGAGCTTAGACAGCACTATGCAATTAATCTTCTCTACTTTGGAAATCACACAGGCCTATCCTAAAAGCTTGTTGGCCCACTTCCCCATCTGTCCTCTCGGATTCCACAGCCTCCCTCCCCTTTCCTTCCAAGTCTAATCTGTTTGCCTTTTTCTCTTTTTTTCCTCATAGTTCTTACCTTTCTTTTGTCAAAATGACTGCCACATAACAATTTTTATTGTACGATGTGTATTCAGATTTGCTTATAGACTTCCTTAGCATAAGGTAATGATAGTATAACATAGCTTGCTTATTTTTTTCCCTCCTTTTAGATTCAGATTATTTAACGCTGAATTGCCTTCCATTTCTAGCGCAGATTGATTCCCTTCTACTGGCTTTTGCCAAAATACAGCGTGGTTTGAAAGGGTTGATTTCACATACAGTTTGTATGCACATGCAATATGGTTAACACATGGCTCCTAATTGGGTGTACTCTAAAACTGGTGGTCTTGTTTTGTAGTATGTTTTTTTGCAGTTCTACTTTTTTGACAGACTGTAAGTGAATTTGAATACTTTGATACTCTGCTGTGCAAACCAGACTCTGTAACTACATCTGTTGTTTGGGTTAGACAATTAGTCTTCGTGTACGGTTTTCTGTATAGAAGAACATACTGAAGTGCTGTCAGCGGAATAGCTGTCAATGTATTGGACTGGACTTCAGTGGCTAAGGTGCTTCTGGAGCAAGTGTCCAGGCTTTTTCCAGGTGCCATGCTATTCCAAACGCTGTTGAGTAATATAGCGGCTTTTGTATGGGCTCTGCTTTTGATACTTGGTTAAGAGAATGACTTGCCTCGCTGGCAGGAGGAGCTACATGATGGCAGGCAAATAGTTCTGTTAGTAACTTTCAGTTTCTGGCCACCATAGTGAAAGATGAAAAAGGTAGTGATGACACTGTTCCAGAGAACCCTTTCTTCCTCCCTGGTTCTGGAGGGCAACAACATGCTTAAAGTCCTAAAAGGACCTAACGTATGGAAGTATTTTTCTCGTCTATCTTCAGCTTGTCCTTGAACATATAGATCTTCTTTTCAATATCCCAGTAAATTGCTCTTATGAAGTGAGTTAAGATTCCAGTGGTAGTACATGGCAGGATTAACTGCATCAGAATACTAGCTGGTTATGTGGATACTTCTATTGCCCTGTTCCTTGCTGTTTTCTGAACTCATGCATACCTTTCCTGCTGGAGGAAGCTGTACGGTCCCTGCCTCCCTTCACCCTCAGTCAGTTCAACACATCAGGAAGGGATGTTACTACATTAAAGCCACCACAGAACTTAATCCTGTGGATTCGGTTGCTACTGAGCTGCTGTGATGTCATCTTGGTGGCACCTTGAATGCTGGACTGGAAAAACTTGGTTGGATGAAAGTCTAAGTTGATTTGGAGCCTTAGGAAAACAGATGACTTGATGTGTCACCTAGAGGTGAGGACAATGTTGTTTGCTCTGCCTACGTAGAAACATTTAAAAGGATCTGCAGGAATTAAAAGGATTTATGAGGATCTGTTTCTACTGTGACATCAGTAGCTATATAAACAGCACATCAGCAAGAGGAATCAACACGAGGTAACACAAGGTGAAATGCTTCTCCAGGGAGTGTAGTGCATTGTAGGACTTCATAGTTTTCCAGCAAATTGCTTTGGAATTAGCTTGCGTGAGAGCCTCTTTGTTCTAGGTATTCCAAGATCTGCGTGAAGAGACGCAGAGTGTTATATATGGAAGGCATGCTTGATGTTGTGCAGGGAAAGAGGCAGAATTAGCTTTATGTGGATCCTGGAACATCTGGCCTCTTATATAAAAAATAAGCATGTGCCTTTTTTGCCACTTTGAGCTGGTTTAGGCAATCACTGTTTGGGACAGCGATTGGACTTCCTTGGTTTAGTTGCCTTTTTTTTTATTAAGGTATGGGAAATCAGTGTCACTAGGATGAAAGTGAAATATTCCTACTGGAAAATATAACTCTTCTGGATTTATAGGTTGATGTCCCTTTAAAATTTTGTTAGATTTCTGTCCCCGAGTGCTGTTTAGGAGACACCATAACCCTGTAAGCTATTGTCTGGACAGGCACCAGAGAAGGACAGAGACTGAATTTGCAGGTCGGATGCACCATTGTGAAATATTGCTGCTCAGTTGTCACCAAACGTATCACAGTGAGATCTTACGTCCTTTGCACTATGATACTTTCTGTGAGTATAGTGTCTGTGCTCATTTTTCTAAGGGAGCACTTCATAAGCCTTGAAATAGTTTGCAGTCTTCAGTGACTGACATGTGAAGCCTGCAGGTGTTGGGTTATTGCACTATCACAATGAAAAAATAACAAAAGATGGTGGGTCATCTTTTGTGTGAATCAGCAGGCCTGACCGCAAAGTCTGTCCTGCGGAGTGTGGCCAGTGGAGTTCCAGTCACGGTGGAACCAGAATAATATTTACCCAAGATGTAGTTGGATTGAGATTTCTGCTGGCCACTGTGAAATCCACTGTTTTGTTAGCAAGGAAGCATTGGGACTTTTAAATTTCTAAGCTTTAGTTTTTGATGGTGTAACTAATTGTTAAATGTTCCCTTTATTATAACTGTGCTGAGATGTTTAGCATTGCGCTAACTGAGGAAACAGCTGAAATGGTTGTTTTAATCTAGAAACCTCCATCAACTTTATAAAAAAAATATATATATATATAAACAAAACCCAAGCCCAAGTACTTCCTCCCTCTATTTACTTTGTGTACTGGTATTTGGGTTGAATGTCGGTGAAATTGAAATGCAGGAATGTGGCTCATGATCTGACAGTGATTGGTTTGTATTTGACATTGACCCATGTGTTTGTCATTCTTCTAGATGCTGCCTTCTGTTTATTCTGACAGCTTTACCAGCTGAGAAAGGTGGCCATGCCAGAATTAAACATAAAAATATTTATAATATGAGCATCATTTTTTCCATAAACCTTGAAGTTCTGGTGAGGGTTTTTTAGGCTGTTGAAAAGTTGGGAGGGGAAGTTAATTCTTTTCTGAAGCGTCAAAATTTGAAATTTATGCTTGCGCAGAAGGAAAAAATGCAACAAAATTATTTTTTCAGCTGTAGATTTTAATTTCAGGAGGTCTTAAACTGTTTTCTGTCCATATTGCATGGATTGACCAAGTTTGTCATGGATATGCGTAGTTTTGCATGGGTGGTCTTGTCTTCCCTGAAAAGCTTCATAGTTGAAATGAGAATGTATTCTAATGCGATGCACTCTATTTCCTTCTTCGTTTGAAAGTCTGTTGCCATCGGGGCCGTAGATCATTGAAATAATCAGATAGTCGGTGACAGACCTGCAGCTGCTGTAAGTAGGAATAACCTCAGGAGCTGTGTTGCTTCATGTATTTGTAAGAGTTCCCTTGTTTTTCACACGTAGACCGCTGTTCTCAACCTTTCCACATATGTGAATAGTGGTGAGGAAAACTCAACAATCTTTTCTTAGAAGAAGATACTATCTTTAAGACTTGTTGCAATGGAAACAAACACATTCTTTACCTATTCTTCCTGTAGTAATTAAAAGAAAGAAAAATAGAGAAAAGGCCTCCATTAGTAGGTGAGTCTTAAAACATGTCAGGAGGGTTAACAAAATGTATAAAAGCATTTAAAAATGCATAAAAGCATCACAAAAGGATTTTCTGTGGAGTTGATTGAAGTCTGTAGAGAACTGAAACTTGTGTTATTGTTCTGTACCATTGGCTATAACAGCGGCTATAATTAGTTTTTGTTCTCAGCACTTGAGATTTTATGAAAAGTGTGGTTTTTAAAGATCAGGCGAGTGGGTGAATAATAGTAAGTGTAGAAAACAAGGTTGCATGAAGCATACATTGACTGCTTAACTGCATGTGACTAATTTTCTGTATCTGTGTGGTTAGCATAAGCAGAAAACATAAGCCAAATGTGGGGGAGGAACGATGCATTTATTGAGTTCATATTTACTCTTTAATGCGGCAAGCATTGCTCTGCTTGTGGACAGCTGTTGGTGCTTGACAGATGGACTCTGAAATGCAGATCAAGGTTGATCCAGCAAATGGATTCCTTTGGCTTTTGTGTATAAATCCTGCAGAGGAGGTGAGCGTACCGAGGGGCAGGGCGGGGGCCTGGATATCTGGGACTGGGGACGCTGCTTCGCCAGTGGTGGGCTAACAGGTTTATTGTCTTTATTAGTACGTGAAACTGTGATAGCGTTTTCATAACAGATGAATTGTGCAAGTGGAGCATTTTAGGTAGGGCTTTCTCTGTAAGGTTATTGTTAATTTATCAGTGAGTCATCCCTCTGTGCTCCATTATAACAAAACATGGGTCACTAACAAAAGGAGATGTACTACCCTTGGCTGCTGTAATGAAGCATTACTACAGGTAACGTGTGCTAAATGAACTTCATAACATGTTCCCTGAGAAACTTGTAATGCAAAATAAAAATGCCTTGTAAATCTGTGGTGTTCTGGAGCTGTTACAGGAGGAATGTGAAACTTTACATGAAAACCTTATTGACGCAATTTTTTTCTTTCTGTGTGGCTGCAACAGCTATAGCTGAAGATTTGTGGTTTAACTACCACAGGTAACTGGGGGTCACAGGTATGAGCAGTTTTGCGGAGTGCATTAGGGAATTATTTTTGCAGAGGATGAATGTAGAAAGATTGTAACCTAAGCAAAAAGTAATACTTGATGGGGAATGCAGCATGCCATTATGGAATTAGGCAAATGGAAAATTTGAAATAAAAACAGTGAGTGGGAAGTAACCGTGGAAAAATTGGACTAAGGGGAAGGAATTCCTTGAAATAATGGTTCTCAAGGAGTGAAAATGGAGTTTGTAGCAGCAGTAATTGTTCATAGCCTGTCCTGAATTTATTTCGATTAAAATAGTTTGAACTTCTAGTGTATGAATTTACGAGCCCTTTTTCTTTTACTCTGTGGAAGTTGCCACGTCTTTCATCGACCATTAGATAAAGGAGTGTGTTGGCCAATTACAAGGGCAACACCTCCATACGCAGTGAACTCAAATCTCATTTTGGCTTCTGTACTGGGAAAGATGCTGTAGTTTCCCATTTAGCTCAGTTTGCTTTATGCCAGAAGATTGTGTGAACTTTTGTCTGGAGATTTTTCTGATAAATTGGGGGAGGGAAGGAGTGAAAGTTAATCTGTCACACTTTTGATCCTGGGACTAACCTTTGCTGCTTCATTTTGGAATGCAGGTTTTGTGAAAATATCTTTTAAAAGTATTCATGAGAGGATGGAGGAGAGAGTTCATAGGTGAGGGAGATATTTCTCTACAGGTTTGGCACTCAGTGCTATGTTGAAGCAGGCTAAGTGAACACAGCATCTTAAAGTGAAACTGTTTTTTTTTTTATTGTTTCCAAGTGGAACAGGAAATGGAAGAGGGTAAATACAACTTGAGAATTGGTGAAAATAGATTCTCCTTTAAGTTATCTCAGTTTTCATGTTATTGTTCGATGGGCCACACTGGTAAGGTATTTATGTCTAACCAGATATCTTCTAACTGACCATTGAATTATTCTTTTCTGTAATATTATAAATTTTGGGCAACCTATCTAGTTTTCCTTTTGTCCTGAAGAGTTAGTTTTGTATAAACAGTATCTGATAGCAGAGCATCTGTTGGTCTAAAGCATCTCAAGTAAATTGAGCTACAAATGGAAATATTTTTGCTTTGTTTCAGCATTGGCAGGAAGAATGGATCTATCTGGTCGTCTTTTTTCTTTAACGTCCAAAATGTGTTATGTATGCTTTTACCAAAAGCAATAAAGATATTTAAAGCAAAAAAGGATCAGAAACTCTCCTGTAAAAGGAGTGGCTAGATGTACATGAAAAGTGTATATAGATTTAAGAGGTTTTGTTCATATTGTTTGTTTGGGAAAGAAATTTACCTAAATGTAGACCTGTATTTATTTTTCTTTGGCTTGAAAATTTATGTTTGTATCTTTACTGTGGTGATTGTACTCCTCTTAATAGTGAGGAAAGCATTTTTTTTTCTTCCTGAAATGAGCATTTCCTTTTTAAGCAGCTGACTAGCATGTGAGCATAATCGTGATGCTTTATAATGAAGAAAAAAAGGATAACATACCAGTGTTGAAACAAAGTAAATACACTTCTGCTGTAAGATCAGTGTTACAGCTGCTGTGCTAATTTGTTCTGTATAAAAAACATCTTGGAGCTATTTACAAATTGAAACAATAGGAAAATATTTTTTATTTTAGAAAATACTGATTTTTTTAATACAGATTTTTTTTCAGTGCTGCTAGGTATTTGCAGATAGGCGAACATCAGGTTAGACAATAGGGAGAATATCACATAAGCTTACTTGACAGGAGTGTCTGTATTTGCATCACAGCAGGCTTTGAGGCAACGGACTGCAGTATTTGAAATACAGTTTTCTGTGAAAATCATCCTCACCCAAGTGACGCATTTAGTTTCCCCTTCTGAGCGTGTGTTTCTGTTCAGGGCTGCACCAACAACTTATGAAATGGGTTACTCTATCCATTTGTCTAATCATGAAGATGAAATGATGGGCCAATTACTAGGGAAATAGTAATGGCTGTAATGTTTTTCTAGTTGAGGGCTGCACAAATAAAGCCCATCCATATTTTGATGAGGTATTGTAGTGTGTTGCACTTTAATTATCAAAAGGATAGCTAAGGGAGAGAAGTTAAGCACCCATTTGGTGCTTGTGGTGGGCTTGGGAATAAAAGTGTTTTCTTTTCCAAATCCTCTTGGTGTGCTTGTTTTGCCTACTAGAGCACGGAGTTATAATTATGCATGGTTCAATAGAAGAACTTCTTAAACACAAAGCCATGTAAAGATGCCAGTTTTCACATTAAGTACAGCTTCATGGGCCAACTGTATACTGCTAGTTTTTTCTAATGTCTCCATTGACTCATTACCAAAACTTGGGAAAAGCAAGTGAATGGAAAGCATATGAGAAGAAAGATTCTGTATTTTGGATGAATCAGAATCTTGTTCCCTTAATCTCTTCAGGATTTTGTGCACATTGGCCAATTGTGTGCACTACTCAAAGATATTGTGGAGATGGTTCAGTTCATGTAGACTGTGACAACTTCTTCTGTTGGCTTCTTCAGGCTCATTATTAATGCTTGCATTTAAGGTGTCAGAGAAATTATCCATAGCCGTTGTTTGAGTGCATTGTAATTTGCATATTAAGGATTTTTTAATAGAAAAAAAAAAGTAAGGATATCTAAAAAAAGTGAGGTCATGTAGCAGTGTGGTATGTTTGTGGTGCTGCTTGTCTTTGTGTCTTCCACAGTACTTGAGAGACGAGTGTCTATGAAGAGCTATTGAAAGGCATCCAGCTCAGGTTGGAGAAGCAGGTGGCTAAGCAGGCATTTGTAAAATCAGCGAGAAGCGCTTGGAGCAAGTGTTGCACCTCTAGCAAAAGTTTTCTGTGAGCTTAAAAGATCAGAGCAGACTATATTAAATGACATGCATGCAGTAAAGCTTACCTGTTTCTAGAGGAGTTCCTAGACTAACTGGTTATGTGATTTATTTTTTTTTTTTTAGTGGCCTACACTCTTACTCCTCTCCTCCCTTTTCATGTATTTAATTGAAAAACTATTCAAAGACAGGAGGATGCCCAAGCTTGGGTTAGTGGCTGAGCATCTACAATGTCTTTTCTTTCATTGTGGCATTTTTGGGTAACTCTACTTTCCGTAAGAAAACATTTGGTTTGTATCAAAATCGTTAGCAAAGTATGACTGGATGCATCTTGCAAGAAGGGCTGTATAGTGTTGTGGACATGCATGAAAAGTACAGAAAAATAATTGGTGTGGGAAATCATGTAGCTGGGTGCCTGAACTGCAGAACAGTTGCTTTTATAGAATTGGGAACTGCAGACTACAATTAGCTGTCATTAATTTTGTTGAATAGAAATATGTTCCATTTATTGTACAATCAGGAGCCAGGCTTGAATGAGTTTAAATAGATGAAATCTAAATTATACTGACAGTCCATTAAACAGCAGCAAAACCCCTTAAAGAAAATGGTTTCGCTATGATACCAGTTTATAATAAAATCATTTGCCAAATAAGAACTATAGTCCGGGCATCGGGAATACTCCGAGTTTCAAATGAACACAGTAAATTGGTTGAACCATTTATTGCAGAACAGGGCTCTAGCACATTGTTTTCTGACAAGGAGCCAGCAGTGTTGCTTGAAATGTGCTCAGCAGGAAGTGACACTAAAAGATCAGACTAGCAATTTGTTTGTTGTCAGCCATATGGGGGGAAGAGGCAACTGTATAGCTCCCTACCTGTCAGTAGTAATATTTTTCTGGTTAAAACCATGTGTTTGTCATTCCCAGTGCATTCCTCCCTGTGTTTCTGTGTTTTGTTACTAAACCATCATGCCAAATGTATTGCTGTAGTTAGAGATCTGTTTCCATTATTGACCTTTGTTTTCAAGGGTTTAGTAATTGTCCTGTATTTAGAAGACAGGAAAACTCAGATTTTACCATTTAGAATTCATTGAATGTTGCAAGTATTTTTTCTGGTCCTTTAGAAGGTACCACTTGGTTATTGAAGATCTGTAACAGCTAATATCGTGCCCCTAATTGTATGTAACTGTTCTGGGGGTGGTGGTAAAGGATCGTGGTATTTAAGTATCGGAGACATTGAAACAGAGCCCTGCTGTTTGGGGTTACCACTCGGTTTTTCTTGGGCAGAGGTATTTCTGGAGAACGGTTCTGAATTGCCTGATCATGCCTCTTCACTGGTTGGCAGGGGGCACTAGGACAACTAAGCCTTTTAATTTTAGACAGCAGGATGGAGGAATGTAAATATATTTTAATTCTGGGATGTAAATATCCTTTATTTGCCTATCCCACAACTTGTATTCAGGAGAGATATATATATACACACATACACACGTGTGCATACATAAAGAGTGTCTGCCTCCCTCTCAAATCTTTTTATATATATATATTTACATTTGTTGTTTAACCCCAGCCAACAGCTAAGCACCCCACAGCTGCTCACTCGCTACCCCCCAGCAGGGTAGAGGGAAGAATCAGAAGAGCAAAAGTGAGAAAACTTGTGGGTTGAGATAAAGACAGTTTAAAAGGTAAAGCAAAAGCCACACGAGCAAAGCAAGGAATTCATTCCCCACTTCCCATCAGAGGCAGGTGTTCAGCCATCTTCAGGAGAGCAGGGCTCCATCAAGCATAATGGTCACTTGGGAACACAAATGCCATCACTCCAAATGTCCTCCCCATTCCTCCTTCTCCCCCCAGCTTTATATGCTGAGCATGACATCATATGGTATGGGACATTCCTTTGGTCATTGGGGTCAGCTGTCCCAGCCGTGTCCCCTTCTAACTCCTTGTGCACCCCCAGCCTACTTGCTGGTGGGGTGGTGGGAGGAGCAGGGAAGCCCTTGCGGCTATGTAAGCATTGCTCGGCAATAACAAAAACGTCCCTGTGTTACCAACACTGGTTTCAGCACAGATCCAAATCATAGCCCTGTACCAGCTACTCTGAAGAAAATTAACTCTATCCCAGCCAAAACAAGGTTGGATGTTCCTGTGGAACAGGAGTGTTTATGCTGCAGCAGTAAGTGTACCCCCACCATGGGGTTTAGCACACGGAGTGGTTGAGTACGTGTTACCGTGTTACTACTGGTTACGTGAGCCTGATGTTTCATCTGGTTGGTTGTGCCAGTGTAAGAGTTGAGGCATGAACTATTCAAACTTGTTGTCCAACGAGCTTTCCCAAGTTGTACCTAAATTTTAGGAGTGTTTTTTTTACACATCTGGCATATCGTTTCAGAACCTCGAACTTTGACAGCGCATCTGAAGGAAAGCAAAAATGAGAGGAAAGACTGTGTAATCCAGTAAGATACTGGAAAATGTGTCTATACTTGAACTCTGGTTGCTTACAGCTACACTGTGAAGTCTGAGCTTGACACTGTTCAAATAGGAAGGTGATGGGGGGAAGGTTTGTAGACAATTTCTTGCCAATGGCATTCAAGGAATATCTTTCTTGTGGAAGCGTGGTACTGTGCAGAGAGCTTAAGGCTTTGTTTCTTGGATGATGCAAGCATTGTCTCATTAGCTAAAGCGTAAAAGGATTCTAATTGTGAAGAGGGATGCTACATAAACTGCAGCATTTAAGCTGATAAAGGTTCATGTGTTCAGCAAAGTGAGGTGGTTGGATTTTTTTCCAGAAGATCTTTAAGTCCATGTATTGAAGCTCTAATTTTAAAAGCAGCTTTTAGTGTGGGAATATTAATGTAACCCTTCAGAACTAGGGCACATCTGGTGAATACCACAAGCCCAAAGGCATAATGACTCTGTACCATGTGTCGTAGAAATACTTCATCTCCAGTGGGAGATTTTACACGAAATAGGAAAGTAAGCAAATGCACTCATGTTTGCAGACAGGCAGCGAATCCCACTAGCTGTGCAGGGAACTTTAAGATTTCTTTATTCTATTTTGCCATTGTAGTGGCAAAGTTTACGGAAAGCCCTTTCTTTTTTCCTTTTTTTTTCTTTTTTTTTTTTTTTTTTCCTGTTGGCAAGTTTGCTGGTTTGTCACCAGTAGACTCTGTGGTGTAACAGATCAAATGGTTAAGTTGTCTGAGGCAGCCCTTGGAAGTTGACACATGAATGTTATCTTGCTGTGGAGGAGGCCAGGGTGTGAAGTCATAGCACACCCGCTTCCGGTGTGGTTCACTTGCTTTGTGCTTGCTCTTACTTACTAATAAATGCAGGATGATGTGAGGATGACTGTCTTCCAGTAAAAGGAATTAAACTTATACTTTGGTAAGTGTGTAAGGATGTTCAGAGCAACGATTTTTGCTAGTTCCATTTCATCCTATAGCTTACTCTCTAGTAATTTCTTTGTTTTGCTGATTTTTCACTGAGTCAATGTAGATAATCAGGCATCTCCTTTCATTTTCTATTAGCGGTATGATTCTGTCTGTAAAGGGGGTCATGAGCCTTGCCTGACAAAACACATCCTTAAGTTCAGTTTTCAAGGGATCTTTGCAGATGACAGAGCAGCCAACATGGAACATGGTTGTTGATGCAACCGTAATAAGGACTAGAAAAGAAAAAAGTGACTGGGAAGGGAAGGAGATTTGAAGGATTTGGAGGTGGACAGAATAGAGACTAAGAAAAATAATTTAAGGTTATTGCTAAGGTTATCACTTTACCTTGCAAGTTAAAAAAGGGGAATGGGGAGAAGGTGAAAGAATAATGGTGATGCAGTATGCGTAGTGGGATTAATTTGTGAATGTTTAAGCCATGGCCTCTTGTGAGACTGGATTTTCGTCAAATGGTGTTTGGAGAAAGATCGTCATGGAAGAGTGAAGAGCGAGTGCTGGATGTGGAGCCAGTGCAGAGGGTGGTGGTGGTGGTGGTTGGCCTTCTGAATTGTGCTCTGCTTCGTAGGAAACTGACCTTGTCAGGGTTTCTGTGCAAATGTGTGTTGCCCTCAAGCTGCCACAGGTTGGTAGCTGCAACCAAGTCTGCTGTCTGCCATAGTAATCTGAGGGCAAACGAGGGACTAACGCAGCTGGGATGAGTAGGTGTCAAGTGCCGTGGCTTAATTGCAATTATGGGCCACTCAGTCCATAATTCCATGAAGTGCGATGAGTATTGGGTAGTATTTCTTCAAAAATCAGGGAGCTAGGAATTGTATATCACCATAGAGCAGCTTCAGTGGGCACAACACTGAGCCATTCAATTGATGACATGTTTAAATTAGGAAATTTAGTGTCAGTTTGATTTTTTTTTTTTTTTTTTTTTTGGTTGGACCTTGAGTGGAAAGGATTGAATGTTAAGGTTAATAGGAATTAATATTGCAGGAGTAAATAGATGTCTGAAACATATCTCTATTGTGAGTTCCTTTCTAGAATAATAGATGTTGAAATAACTGACCAGAATTTCTTTCAGGTGTCTGAAGAGAGAGTGCATATGGGTTCATTGTATTTTAGGCTGACAAACAGCCTCAGGCTTCAGACTTCCATTTAGCGTGAAGGGAGTACATGTCACTCAATTTATATAAACCTGCTGATCAGTAAAAGAATTCAGAAACAAGTAAACTTGTCTGTGTGAGGAGCATCTTTATTTTGTGAGTTTAAATTTTTTACCTGTTTCTTTATGACAAATGGGTGATCTTTTGGTAGTGGTCACAAAATGGCAATAGATGCTTGGGCACAAAGCAACCTGAGCAATAGTGATGAGAATTGACTGAGGCTGTCGAAGTCTATGCAGAAGTTCTCTGCAGCCACATAGAGCTAAAAATGTTCCTAAAGTTATGTGATCAGTGGAAGAAGGGGTGCAATAGCATATTCCGATGTGCTAAGGATAAGGAGGCATAAGTCCTATCTACGCAGGTTTGTTGCATTAGAAAAATGATAACAAATTTTTTTTTTTGCTTGGGTCCACATCAAAGCCGTTCTTTGAAATAATATATTTGCATTTTGGATTTCTGGTAAATGAAAGTAATTGCTCTTTATGGTGAGTTTTGAGCGGCTAATGTGAACACATCCATAAATGTTCTCCTCTTGGCATTTTTCCAGTTTCTAGCATTCATGACATTATTTTGCACCTGGATTAACTTGTTTTCTTATCTGTATGGCCTCTATTGCTTTGGAGACATCTTAACTGCATGTCATCTTTGTTTCAAATCTTGTCAGGCAGCCAGCAGTGCCTTCCTTAAATGCAATGTACTAGTGAGTCAACGTTTGCTTTATCCACAGTAGATGCCAGATTCTTTCTTTTGTGTCAGCCATTTCAGAGGGATGCTTAGCTGTTTATTCTGTGTGCTGTCTGATAGCTCTCTGAAAATGAGCCTTGTGAAACTGAGATATTAAGAAAAACATCTTGGAAGTTGTGGGGTTTCCTGTATTTATACGTATTCCCCAGTGAATCCTGAAAAACTTAATGCAAATGAGTGGTGGAACGTCATGTAAATGGATGAATCGCCCGGGATGCTGCGCAGTTGGTTTGAGTGAGGAGAGGGCTGTCTGAATGGAATGATTAGCCAAGGAAGTCTGGGATAACAAAATGGTGCAGGAATACGTTGGTATGGTTAAATTGCTGTAATTTCTGAATAAACTGGATTGAATCAGACTCTTATCAATGCAAGGAGGCGAAAAGGTTGCGTTTGGTGCAGGGTAGATCAGATCCTTACCTCCCTGGCTTAATAGTTTCTGTGGGATTTTCAGGATTTTGGATGAGAAGTGCTGTATGAGTGTGAATTACAAGTCAAATAGATTACTGTTCTTCTGGTGTTGATGGTTGATTACATATATACTATTTCAAGCTTCTAAAATGTACATATGCATGCTGTCGCAACAGCTGCTGCTATCCTAGCTCGGAGATACACAATTTGAAATCGGTTGTTTGGAAAAGGCAAGTCGTACTTGAAATGAATGGATGTAATTCTTCTTGATTCTACAGAGATACTAGAAGTTATATAAAACTGTTTATCATTATTTTCTTACTAAAAAAAGAAAAAATCCCAAGGTTTTGGTGCATTTTACATCCATGAAACTTCTGTTTCTCTTGAGACTCCTAGTGCAGGGCATTTGGTTTGTCACTTTACAGATGGTGAAAGTACACAGCAGAGAACTTCAGACTGATACTGCTTAGATACCTGTGTAGCCTTGCTATTTAACATAGTTTTGCTGTCATGCCATCATTGTTACGACAAGTCACTTTATTTAGTAAGTACTTGGTTAGCACTAGCATTTTGGAAAGATTATACTCCTGACCATGTCTCCTTCTCTGCTTTAATGCTAGAGTGGTATTAAAGATCGATAATAAATCTAGTATGTGAGTTAACTCTTTTCTCACCATTTCTTTTACTTTGCTTTAAAACTTAAAATTCTTTGCTCTAAACCTTTATTTAATGCTTATAGCATTAAACACCTGCTTTACTAGTGTTGATTGTTTCATTCCTTAGTTGATTCCATTGTCCTTCTTCTCTTTATTATCATCTCTCAATTTAGTTAGGGTTAAGTTTACATCAGGTGGACACCTGGTAAAGAGATGCCAGCTGTATTGAAGTGGAATTTTTAATTTTGTTGACATTTTTATGCTAAGCAGAGCTATGCAGAAGTTCTCAAAAGAAGCTAGGACTCATATGGAGCTATAATGGACAGCAGGCATAGGGAAGGTCAGTAAGTGGTGCTTCTCATGTAAAAAAGGCTTTTGCAATTTGTGGCCTGAGAAGTAATGAATTCATGGCAGTGCTATTTTTGTGGATGCTTTTTGTGGAGCTGTGAGTTGTTACATTTGTGTGTCTTCTAGTGGGAATGTGGACACAACTGTGCTATATTTAACTCTCTATAATTACTCTGCTTCTGTATACTTGGAGAGGAGCTTCGCTGGTGCTAATAAAATTATGATTTCAGATTAATCCAGGTCATTATCCTGTGTCTTTGACTCTTAGTGTAAAATAAGGAATAGATTGTCAACTTAAAGAAATCTGTTTCGTCAAGCTCATTTGACTTTCTGAAATGCTGTGGCAAAGTGATTAACAGTGCAGTTTGATGGATGGAGAATGGCGTGGTAAAGCAGCCTGTTGTACAAATAGTGTTGCAGGTAGAAATGTGACACTTGGATTTACAGGCTTTGCTTGAGATGGTTACTATGGTTATGTGATAAACTGCAGGAAGTGACTCCTTGTGTTTTACAAGGCATAAGCATTTGGGAGGATGCAGATGCTCCGTTAAAGTTTACATTCCAGACCGCCCGTAGTGCACTGTTGCTGTCACTTAGTCCACAGTTCATACTTTTCTGCCTGTGGTTGAGATGCTCCTGAGTAGGTGATGTGTTTGTGACTTGTGCTCCATGGATTTAGTTTTTTACTTCAAGGAATTGCCTAATCTATTCACAACTAGGTAGTATTTGTGCTAAATGGATTTTGTTTTGAAGAGGAGGCTCTAAGTAACCTTTTCCTAGTTCTGTTTTAAAATGCCCCTGATACTTGAGTTCTCACAGCAAAGTTTTGGTGACAGTTGAAGTGGTTGCTTTTAGCTGTTAGCTTTCATATTCTCTGGGGATGTAGACCACAGTGAGCTGTGCTTGTCATTTGAAGAGTTTCTTCAGAAGACTACTTCTGCAAAAGTCAAGATGACCTGCCTGACTTTGCTTCATAGAATCACAGAACGGTTTGGGTTGGAAGGGACTTTAAAGCCCATCTAGTTCCAACCCCACTGCCATGGGCAGGGACACCCTCCACCAGCCCAGGTTGCCCAAAGCCCCATCCAACCTGGCCTTGAACACTGCCAGGGAGCCAGGGGCAGCCACAGCTTCTCTGGAGAGCCTGTGCCAGGGCCTCAGCACCCTCACAGGGAAGAATTTCTTCCTAATAGCTAATCTAGATCTCCCCTCCTTCAGCTTCTGTCAATCCATGCCCTCATAAACAGTCCCTCCCCAGCTTTCCTGGAGCCCCTTCAGGGACTGGAAGGGGCTCTAAGGTCTCCCTGGAGCCTTCTCTTCTCCAGGCTGAACCACCCCAACTCTCTCAGCCTGTCTCCATAGCAGAGGTGCTCCAGCCCTCTGAGCATCTTCGTGGCCTCCTCTGGACTTGATTCAACAGGTCCATGTCCTTCTTGTGCTGAGAACCCCAAAGCTGGATGCAGTACTATGTGTGGGGTGTCATGAGAGCAGAACAGACGGGGAGAATCCTCTCCCTCAATCTGCTGGTCGTGCTGCTTTTGCTGCAGCCCAGGATATGGTAACGTAACGCTGCCGGCTATGGCTGTGCTTGTAACCAAAAGCAGCGAGTCCAGACCTGCGTGATTGCAGCAAGCAGTGCAGAACTTGGGGAAAGGTGCTAACTGCATTTAAAGCCCAGTTTGCCAGCAAAGTTGCTTTGATCTTGGCAAAACATCAGTTATCTGAGTGCAGATGTGTACTGTACTCCTCTGTCTCTTACTAGCACAGGGTATAGTCCTGCTGCCACATTGAAAATCACGTGCCCAGCCATGTAATTTTGGCATTTATTGTTGAAGTGCTGTAGATTTGAAATGCCTGACCTTTTTCCAGTTTGGTTGATAGAGCTACTTAGACTTTGCGCTTTTGATAGTCATAAGGTATTCCTCCTAAAAGTTTCTTTTAAATTAATCTTTGAGTTAATTCTCAATGGTGAGAGAATTCTTGAGTACAGGTTTGGTTTCAAATGATGAATGAAGGGGTTTTTTTTCAGGAGGAGGATGTTTTATTGCTATAAACAATGATAATGCATCCTTAGGAGTGCTCTTGGTGGAGCATAAGAACTAGAAAATGTTCGTCTTGAGCAACTTTTAGATTTTACGAGACATGAAGCAGGGTATTAGTTGTGTTTTGAAATGTGTCTTATAAAACTCTAAGACTTTGGAGTTTTTCTCTAGAAATATAAATAGGTCTGTGGAGAATCATTCATAGAATAACTTGTGTTCTTTGTGTCTTCTGTCTTTTGAATAGCAGTTACCTATCTTGATATAAAAGGAGAACACAGTGACAGTCCTTTGAATATTTGGTTTTGAGAGTAGCATCTTTGCTTTCTAGCAAGCTGTGCGTGAATGTTCTGATTTCTAAGGTCATTATCATTAATCAGGCGCTTCTTTCCCATCCTTGTAACTTTATTCTGAGGCACTGCTTTTGTTGTGGGTATTGCCAAGTCTGTTTAATACAACAGACTTTATTTTACAGGAACCTTGCAGAGTCCAGTTGTCAAAAGCAAACAAAAATAATTACTCAGTTTCTGTCATGTCAAATGTAATTTGAGAAAGCCCAGTCCTTCCCTGAGGTAAATTAGTTTGCTTTTCATCTATGATTGGTTGCCTTGGGTTTTTTTTTTTTTTCACAATTAGAAGAGAGAAAATATGTGAGTGGTAGGTTCTTAATAGCAAGCTAACCACAAAAGATCTGATTAATTTCCTGTCTTATTTTTATCTGGTTCACAGGTTGTGACCTGGTCATTTTTTATGAACTAAATTCTGAATGGTCTTATATGGCTTCCTTTTGTTTTTTTTAGCAAAATGTCTATTCAAATCAAAGTTAATTTTTGTGCAGTTAATTCCCTTATCATAAAGCATCTAGTTTCTATTTTTAGATCACACTCGAAATAAATTACATGTTATGCAAATGAAATGGTGGCTCTTTGTAAGCTTAAGCTGTTTTTTAATTTACCCTGTTTTTATGTTCTTGGAGGTACAGAAGTTAATTTCCATTATTTTAAAATCTTGTTTTTTTAAAGATTGCGTATATATTGAAAGTCGCCGGCCGAACACCCCGTATTTCATCTGCAGCATTCAAGACTTCAAACTGGTAAGGAAAATTTTCTCATCTCCTCCTCCTTTTCCCTGCCCCATTCTCCAGCGAGATGGCAATATTTCTTAGTCTGTATTTCTTCCTGTCGCTCCTTGCTCCTTCTGAGTAAATCTTTAGCTTCTGAAATAGTAGACGTTTTCTTAAGACAGTGATCTGTCTTTGTTATAGACTTAGCTAACTGGGTTGTAGAGTTCCAGTTGTGGTCTACATCAGTATACGGTTTTGTAATCCACAGAAATATTAATTTTGAGTTGAGTGTTTTCAGGACAGTGTGGCTCAGTAAGTTAAATTTTTCCTGGGAAGTTAAATTTGGCTGTGCCTCTACCTCTAGCTTGATATCGTGCAGCGAAGTAAATGGCAGCGTGTGGGCTGGCTTGTGGTAGCCTGTGTGTTTCAGCTGGTCGGTGGACTGAGAGCTGATGCAAAGAGAGACGTGACTAATATGACAAGTCTGTCTTTGGAAAAATATAAAATAACATTTAAGAATGCTTTAGCACTTTATTTAAAAATGAGAAGTTGAGGACTTGTGCAAGAACAAATTAGTTGGAGTTGTGGTTTGCCCCTTTTTATCTGAGTTTGTACCCTTCAAAGGTTAAACGTGTTCCTTCCCAGTGTGCTGTAGCTGCACAGAAAACCACTTGCCGCTTGCGCGGTGCAGAGCAGGAAGCTGCTGCCTGTTTGACATAAGGGCCACCTAGGCTCATTCTGGACTTTGCAGTGCTTTGGCTAGGGTAAGCAGGATATTTGGAAAAGGTCTTGTTACTGCTGATCATCTTGCTTTTGTTGGTTTATGGAAGTACTGAATGGGTAATGAATTCTCCTTCTTATCAATATATGGTCTAGAGGCGTAGATCACCCACTGTCTTTTGCTATCAGAATATATCTTTTTCCAAGCTTTCTTACTCAAGTCTTCCATTTTATTCCGTCCAAGTTTATTTTGTGAGACCACAGCGAAGGAGAATGTGTAGACTTTCATCAGTATTGATGTCCACGGTAGTAGTGCTTGGCACTTGTGAGTGTGCGCACTCTCTCCCACACACACTTTTTTTTTTAAGGACTTACTGGATTTGTAGTTAACAGGTTCTAGCAGCGGGTTAAGCCACAGTTGTACTACTCTTGCACTTTGGCAGGTGCTTTTGTGTCTGACTGGAATTACAATGGGATAGCTGCCATTCTGGGCAGTAAGGTCCTGCTGAGTTGCATTAATTGCTCAGGATATTAACAACAAAAGCTGAAGCTTCTGTTGGCATTGGTCTTGTACAATACATTAAAGCTATTTGCAAAACTACGTGAGAAGTATATTGCAGTATGTTTAAGTACCTTTAAAATTGTGCAAAAGGATATGACAACGTGCAAAGGATATGATGTCAGGGTTGCTGGCAATTTTGTCCATTTTTGTCACATGGAAATAGTATCATTGTTTTATGTTTAATTTTGCCTGCTTTGAGTTCTTTCATTTCTCTGTTAGATTCCCTCCCCACACCCTTACTGACATTGTGCATAAAAGGAACTTGTAAAAATGACATAACAAAAAAAATCCTCGATGCAGTTTATGCTAGCAAAAATGAATCTTCAGTGTGCTTGTCACTGATTTTTGCTGTTGGGGGAAAGGAAAGATGTACAGTGGAAAGGACGTTTGATTTCTTTTCTAATGCAAGATACCAAAAGGAAAGCAGTCTTGTTTTGCCTTCAGCTAAATATTTCAAGTGAAGCAGGGAAGTTAAAGTCAACAGCTTTGAAATGTCGCCTACTAAATTAATTACATTATCATGTTGGTTGTCACAAACTAAAAGTTTTTGGCTGAGTGTATGAGTCTTACTCCATATTTCATGTTTTTCCAGGTGCAGTTCAGGCATAGAAGTTGGTGGTGGTGGGTTTTTTTACTGATAAAAACAAAGAATGTAAGCTTGTGTTAAAAAGAGTTAAAAATGACAAAGCAAATGCTGTCTGATGTACACGTGTGCTATCTTGCAGGGTAAAAGGTACTGAGGGTCACTGTGGGGATGAGGCTCGAGTACCATTCAGGTTCATTCTTGAAGTAAACTGAAGTTTTACTTGCTTTTTCTAGTAAGATCTTATATTATAATCAGATAGAAAATTGTGTTTATTGTGGAACTAGAAACTGGTTCTAGGAAGTCTAGCAGTTTCTTCTAATTTAGTGTTCAAGCTTCTTTCATTTGACAGGCCGACAGCAGGAGGCAAAGAAGGTAGAAGCAAATACTGATGTATACAGTGGTGTATTCCCTATAAATGGGTTTACTCCCTTTCATGTTTCTCAAGTTTATTAGAAACAGCATCTTTGTGGTTAGAACTGTTTTGCCTGCTTCACTTTCACAAATACCAGTGTGGAAAATGGGGTGAGATGACTTACAACTTGATGAAGTCGTACTACTCCAGAAGCAGATGTGGCAAATAACTTCAGAGCAGCTTTGTATTCTACTGTCTAGAACTTGTGACTTGGAGAAACCAGCAATTGTTCTCCTATGCATGCTCTTTGCAGTTCCAGCAATTATGGCAGGTAAAATGGTATATATGTGTTGCATTAGCTTATACTTCCATCACAAGTTTCTTTTGACATTAAGATCAATCAATTCTTCTAGAGGAACAGCTCTTACTTTCCTGATGAACAATTGCATTTGACCAATGGCCATACAATCCTCATGATGAAGCTTTACTTACTGCTAATTTCTTTGTAATCTGTCTCTGTTGCCATCCAGTGTTTTGTTGCTGTGTGTTGCTTCGCATGAAGCAGAGCTGGGATGCTGTGGGGGTTGGTCATTCTCTTTGAGTTGTGTTAGTTCTTGTATTAGGATAAGCTGAGGTTGGGAGGAAGGGTGGCATATTTGCTTCCCGAGCGTTGGGACGACTGGAGGAGCATAGCTAGCTTTCTAGGTGTCCCTCCAGAGTCAAAAAATCAAATGGTGCCTTAATTTCTTCCCACATGACCAGCCTTAAGTGATTTATTCAACCCAGCTTAACTATGTTAGAAACTGTCATGGGTAACATTTATCCTCTTTGGCTTTACCGTTTCTGTGGTACTGGATTCCTTCAAGCTTTCTGGGATTCATGTAAATAACTTTGTGGAATTGAGAAGTAAAATATGATTCACTATGATGTGTTGTGTCTTAGGGAAGCTGTCAACACTAGTAATAGCGCTTTAGATAATTGTCATGTCCTTTCTGGTCTGCCATTGCTTCAGTACTTCCACCACACAGGTTTCACTGTAAGTTTAATAATGTCTTTCAAAATTACTTCCAATAATGGGTTGATAGTCTCACGTGTTCTTGGGGAGAGAGCTAAATAACACCAGCACCAGAGGTATGATAGGAGTACTGCTCTGCTGTGCCAACTTCTTGGCATGCTTTTAGTAAACACACTGACTATTCCTGAGAAACTGCTTTGAAAAAGCATTGATTTGAAACCTGTGGGAGCCTCCTAGAACACTGCTAGGGAATAAAGATGATGGCAGAAGGGACTTCACCTGATCCTTTATGGCTTGTCCTTTTCTACTCTGTAGTTCTAGTCAGGAGTTTTTGGAAAACAATCTCTAGTTCAAACTTGCTATTTAGCATCTACTTGGTATAATGTGCTTCAGACTTTGAGAAGGAAAATGCCTGCTCAATTCCTGGTGGAACCTCATAGTTTTTGTTATGCTTAATTCTCTGTGATACTTAGAGGGAACTGTGTTAATGTAACGATTCCTGCCGGGCCCCATCTCTGATGTATGTAGTTCTGCTAGGGTTTTGTTTGGTGGGGGTTTTCTTCATTGCTTTGGTTTTGGTGGGGGGGTTAAGTTTTGGTACACAAGGATGTACACAAGTTTGGAGATGATGAAACAAACTATCTATTAAATATGAATGCTTATCAACTTTTCTTTCTGCCATAACTGTCTGGGATTATAAGCAGTAACTTCCATTTGTTGGGGAGCTAACAATTTTCTCTTCTCACTAATGATGTATGTGTAGAATAGTCGTAGGGAGAAAGCAATCAGGAATATTCTTTCCTTTGTTTAAAAGCTATTTATGGCTTAAAAGCACAAAGATTGCAGTGGAGTCCCTTGCAGACTATGAATGTATGAACTTCTGATGTTGGAATGGCTTTTAAAAAGGTCTGCTGCCTTGTCACTTTGTGTTCAGCTAAACTTGTGGTGTTAGAGCTTTGGTCCTAACACTTTACTGCTCATTTCTTTTCTGCTTTGAGTTCAGATTTATCTTATGCCTTTGGAGGCTCAGACCAGGTTTGGGAAATCTTTTGGCTTACTGCGAATGGTCACGTTGAGTAATTTCAGAAGGATTGCTTGCAGACCTACTGAGCATTCGCATCTTCCACTGAATTCAGTTGATGAGTACTCAACAGCCGGAGGACCAAAGCCAGGAGTTTCCACGTGTATTGCCTGGTCTGATCATCTTGTGCCTAGGTTGCCTGTCTTTTAAATGTGAGTTTGTACAAATAAGAGGTGGGGGTTTTTTTTATTGGTGGTGGTATGGTACGTAAGAATGGAAGATACTTCCGCAGCTTGTGGAAGTTTAAGTTCCCCGATGTCTTGCTACAACATAGTGTTCTGGTTTTAGAACTACTGCATAGCTGCAACTCATTTTAATGGTGAATTTTTAAGAAACTAGTCAAATTCACTTTTTTTTTGTTGTTCAGAATATATGACGTGAAAGGTATGACAGGGAAAAACTATTGTATGTCTTTAAGGAAGTTTTTGTTTGTGTCTTTTTTTGAATGGAAGATGCCATAGCAAGTACAACTGCGTTTGCTATTACTTTTCCTTGCCACAAAATAACAATTGATGTGAAAAACAACTCCTAAATAGATACAGCTCCTTTCTAGTGTAGTATTATTTTTAGAATTAGAGGAAATTTAGTGCTTGTTTAGGACCCAAGCAAAGGGTTGGAAATCAGGAGTGAGGCAACAGTGAGTATTTTAAAGGCACAGTGTCTTGGATCTCTTCTGTTATTTTCATTTTCCTGAATTTTGCTTAAAAAAGCAGATGGAAGCTGGGAGTGAATGAAAACTCAGTTACACATTTCAGCTGCTGGCTGCATGCTGAGATCTGAGCAGATTCAAAAACCAGCTGCCTGGTATAAGATCCCTTTAGGTTCAAAAATTGATAAGATTTCAGGATGGATGAGGGATAGGGTGGCAGGGAGAACATGCAGATATTTTTCTTTCTCCCTTTTTCAACGCATTAGAAGTGCAGCGTTGGTCCAATTTCTGTTGAATCAGATGCTTCTTTATACCATTAAAAACGTTCTGTTTTTTAACAGATCATATTTTTCAGCTTTTGCCTTCTAATCTATTTTGTCCTCACGTAATCAAGAGTTTTGCTGCAGTTTCTCTAGTGGCCACTAACTGGGGTTTGCTAAATTAATAGTAAATTTTAGTTATGGCATTAATTTTGTCAGACTCGCTCTCTGTGTTCATTCTGGTTGCTTAACTCTCTAGAATTGATTACCAGGATCTATCAGATACTTTGATAGAGAGGCACAGTGATCTTTCTACTGGCACTTGGTGGTCCTTTGACAACCCATCTCGACTGTGTTTGTGAGCTATTTGGTAGGAACACCATCAGTCTTCAGGCATTCAGCAGAATTTAGCATAAAGGTAATGTTGCTGACTGTTCTTTAAAGCAAAAAAATGCTGCCAAACCCACTGTAGCCTGATCTGAGCCAGATCTAGTTGGCACAGCTTCCTCTGTGCAGAGATCTATTAAATTCCAGAGATGAACAGATCTAATACAGAGCAATAATAGAGCTGCTGGATTAAAAAAAAAAATTACAGGCTTAGATTTCCAAATAGTATTTTTATGCTAACTTTTTTATTAGTGAAGACATCTGGTATAGTAAACTTTTTAATTTTTAATTTAGCTTTTATTAAGATGACAGTGATTGCGATGTAATTTAAGTTTCTCCCTGGAAATATTCAGGTATGTATTTGGTTAGGGGTGTTGTCCACTGATGACAACAGAACTCTCAGGTGCTACGAATGTGTGCATTTTCATTTATAAACCTGAGTTAAACATTATATTTTTTTACTAGAAAGCTTGATTTCTGCAACAGCAGATAGTAACCTGGTTAGGTAACTGATTTTTGTTGAAGGGAAGCAGCAGGAATTGGTGGAAAAGAATTGAAAGACAGGAATGGAAGATGCTTCCTGTGAATTTTGTCTTTCTTTAGAAATGGATATTTTTTTTCCCCCAGATGCCTACAAACCCAAGTTGCTTAAATAAAAATTCCATGGCACTAGAGCAGACATGTTCTCCAAAGCAAAAAAGATGTGTGGTGCTTAAAGTGAACAGTAGTTTTCTTTGTAATGGAGCAGTGCATCTGCGTTGAACCTGTGTTTCTCCCCACTAGAAAAACAAGATGCCCTCTTGTCCGAGCGGGATCGCTAAGGGGACCTGGTCTTATCCAGCCCTTCTGGTGTTCTCTCAAGGCAGCAATTCTGTTGTGCAGTGACGTATTGAAGATGTAAAAATACAGAGTAATGTTTCAGTAACTCCCAGGCTGTTTTGTTAGTTATGATGGTTTGGTTTTTGTTGGGGAATTTTGCAGAACATTGAGGAGCGAATTCTTTGGAAGTCTGTTTTGGTTTTATCCGCAAATATGGAAACATTTACTGTCCTTGCAAATGTTGACTGTTGCAAGTACAGCTGCTTTTTCATCCCCTTAAAGAAAACGGTGGGGTGGTGGGTCATGCAAAAGGGTGTAATATGCCATAAATGCTTTCCTTGTTCGCTTCACTTCACCAGTTTTGAATTATTGAACTTGATACATTTTAAAACTGAAATTGCCTTGGCCTGTCAGAAGAGTATGAGATAGTTGTCTGTACTTTCAAAAACAAACCAACCCCAACAAAAACAATTTACTAGTTTTGTGGGTTTTTTTTCCTACTGATTGGGTTATTTTATGCTGTTTGTGACCTGGAACATTTTTTTAACCTCTCTTTAGTGCTAATTCATTTTGCTCTGGATTAATACTATCCTCTTTCAGGATTCGAGACCAGATTATCCTTAAGGACTTCTGATTAGGAGCAAACTGTGGTGAAGCAATGCTTAAATCTGGTTTTGGTTTATTGCCTTACATGGTTTTTATTGGTTATCCGTTCTTGTTTTCATTGGTGGTACTAAATACTAGCTCTCCCTTTCTTTGTAGGGTATGCTCTCCCTCTTTCCAAGCAGGAGCACATCAGGGCAGCTGACCAAGTGGTTGGGTTTAGGTGGTCTTCTGTAAATCCGCATTATGCAAAGTTATGATTAGCTTCAGAACAACTTTTCTAACTATGTTTTGTTCCCTGGTAAACACTTTTACCCATCTATTTCAAGCCTGTGTTATCCATCTTACGTTATGTTAAAAATAATTTTTTTTTAAAATAAAACCTAGCAAAATATAATTGGGAAGCTGGAATATGTGGCTAAAGCCTGTAAAAGGGCATAATAATGTGGCTTAATACTGTATTGACATGACTGTTGAACAACTGTGAGGAGGAAAACAGAGTAGTAAAACTGGGATCCATTATCATTTAATGCAGGGTTCGTTTACTGCTGATTTTTTGTTTTAGGACAGTCTCACAGCTTGGGGTTTAAATTACATGGACAAGTCAATAAAATGGAAGCAGTTAATGCTTAGGTGTGTGTTTTTATCTTTCCCCCATAAGTTTTTCTGATTAGTTTTTCTTTCTGTGAGAAACTGTTAAGGTTGTTTACATCAAGAGATGTCTCCTGTACATCAGTGTGCTGCTTTTAACTTAATTCTCCAACAGCACCACTGCGTTCCTAACAATGCAGTTGTTTCAACAGCAGCACACTGCTGTCATAAATACAAATTTTCTAGTCATCACAAAGTTAGGGAAGCATCCTTTTTGTTCGCTTTAATATAGCGTGAGTCAATCTTCAAAATCTACAGACTTCACAAAGTATTTCTTAAATATTCTGTGGTGCTGCAAATACGTTGATCAAAGCATGCACAGCACAATAATGGTGACTGAGTCCTATTTTAATTGGCAATGAAGAGGAAGGGAGGAGGAGTGAATTGTCTCCAGACCTAAAGTTTTGAACTTTAATAGTTCTGAAATAAGTAGCTGGGAATCAAATGTTGCTTCATCCCCCCTCCCCCCCCCAAATGTTAATTATCTAGAATTGATACTATCTTCACTCACTTCATGTAGTCCTTCAGAAGTGAGCCTGACTTCAGTTACTTATCCTGTTATTGCGGTCTCTGAAGTCTAAGCTCTTCTAAGAATAAATTAAACCTGGCCAAAATCACTTTGATCTCCTTGTTCTGAGTTTCTGGCAGAAGAGCAGGATCTGGACTTTCTTGAGGAAATAGCTCTAAGGACCTGCCGAGCCAATCCTGCTTCTCTTTCATGTACCTTTACTTTTTGCGTCTTGGTTCCAGCGAGGCCTCTATTTCTACCTCCCCACCCCCCCATTTTTTTTTTTTTTTTATTTGAAGGCTATGTTTTGAAAAAGGAAATTGTCCCTGAATTTCTTTTTGGATCAGACCGTTTGAAGACACACATTTGGATTCTCATCAGACTGAGGATAGCTATATAGCTATAGTTTTTTATTAAGTAATGGTATTTCATGTTTTTCTATTGTAGTTTAAAGCTTGACAGATTCTTTACATTATAATCAGTGTATTATAAACAGTGAAGTTTCTCTTCATCTCTTTGTTAATGGTTAACAAGTCCTAAAATTCAGTCAGTTCTCTTTATCTTAATTAAAATGTTGATTGTGATTACTTCCAGATGATGAAAATACATGATTAAAATGTAGATGACTGACTTGTATGAGAAAATCCAATTAATATACAGAAATGTGGTTAATACGCATGGACAGTGGTCATTGAGATGGCTTTTGGTGCTCTTCTGCGTAGGACCCCAGTGAACTGGAAGGAAGCTTTTTTCAGACCTGCGGGCTGGAAAGGAAGGAGGCAGAATATAATGCTAGCTAATAGCTTACGACCAGCATGGAATACCTAGGCAGACTGCGGGACTGATCCGTAGGGATATGTAGGTAAAACCACCTAGCTTGAATAATTTGCCATTTGTGCTCAGTGGGCCTACCAGAGAGACATGACAGGGTGTTTTAGAAATTTTTGAGGATGTAATTTATTTGGTATGGAAGCCAATGCTGTTAGAAAGCCAAGGATCGCCCTGCTGCCTGTTTTTCCTAAGTGGCTTTCTGCTGCACAGCTGGTGGTGTGGCCAGGCACCATCTCTTACTGGCCAAGCAATGTCCTTTGTGAGGATTGTTAAAGATAATGTGAACTTACTCATGACACCGGGTTGGGTAACCATTTTATAACAGATACGCACGTACACCCCCCCCAATTACATTAATTAAACCAGCTTTAGGGAGAGCTCTGTAACATAAGTGTGAGGAATCCAAAAGAAATATTCTTCTAAGTCCAAGAGAATTTAGGCAAAGGTTTCTACCTCTGTGCAGGGCAGCATTGACATGGACACTTTGTACCACGCTCTTGATTCGGGTGATGGTGCGAACTGTTCCTCAGGAGACAGTAGCAGCTGCTTTAGTGGGTTGTGAGCACAAAAAACCCAAACCACCAGCCTGCAGTGTTGGTTACAAGCTTGCTTTATCCCAATAAAGCTTTTCTCCTCACATTAAATAATCAGCTGTTGGCTTAAATATATGATGCAACAGTAGTAATTGCATTCCCAATATGAATGTTAATTATGTAATGCATCTAAAACCATGCATATCCAGCTTTGATTACTTGTCTCAATTTAAACATCAAAAGTAGTCAAGAGCCATGGATATTGGAAATATGTTTATCTGTATGCAGAAATCAGTAGTAAAGATAAGCAAATATTAGTGTTTTGGGAGAAAGAAACAAAGCACACGTTTTAACTAAAAGAAGCCCAAGTTTTAACTTCCATCCCAAGGAAGAACATACTGATCTGAAAACATAGCTAGTTGTGGAACATTACTCTTATGAGTGTATTGAATATAAAGTTCCGATTAACTTACAGAAACCACGGCAATTCCAGCTTAACTTCGAAGTTGGAAGGGAAAAAAGACGCATCAAAAAAGGAAAGAGAAAGTGGAACTGTTGTCCAAGAAGTTGATATGCTTTGTCTCTGAAATAACAAGTAGAGGTGAAGTGAGAAGTTAAGTAAACAGGATCAACAACAACAAAACCAAAGGGCAATAACTGACAGCCAAAAGAAACACAGAGCTGCTGGTAATAACAGGATGTCTCTGACATCCGTCATACAAGCGAATTTATACAAACATAATACATCTTGCAAATCTGCCCTCTAATCCTGTTGTTAAACCTTTCTCGGTATGAATCTCCAGTGTTTGATAAGTCAGTCCCCATTTCCTTTTTAAGGTTTTTCCTTTTTTCCAGAGAAAGGCAGGACCCAACCAGCAAATGGATTTCAGCAGCATGGTTCTGATTTATCGTATTTTGACTTAATTTGATGTCAGGTTTAAAATGCTAATGGCCTACACTTTGAATCTGAGCATCAGAGAAACTTAAAAAGAGAAAAATGGTGAATTTGCCATACAAAAGAAAACATTATTAATTGCGATGCGGTTGCCCTTTGTGCCTGTGTGTTTACTTGAGTGAAGCATCTTGACTGTGGTGCTTTCTCCTTGAAGCCTGATTTGAATGGAGTATACAGCTGGATTGCCCCAGGGCCTTGTAACAATTTATAGTCTGGATGGAAAGGCAGAAGTGCATAAAAAGACAGTTGTGAAATGCCGCTAGTGCCCTGTAATAGAAAATCTGTGTATGATGACCTTGTCTGTATGGGCCTTTGGGATCATTTTGCTGTGATCCAAAGGATTATAAAATGGAAGGTATTGCATCTCACCTGGAATAAAAAGGCAAAATTAAAAGAAATATGTCTTTCTAAATTACGCAGTATATGTTTCCTCTCCTTTGCATTCTTCCTGCATATGGCCTTGCATTTTTAGCAAACATGTTAAAGTTACATCTGTTATTCTCTGCACTTTTACAGGAGCGAGGGGTTTTGAATGCAAATGTCTGGGTGAGGTTTCTTGTAGCCACGAGCATTTATGTATTTAAAAGCCTCATTCTGTTTGTAGGTAAAGTGATGTTCTGTTCCCAAACTGCAGCGGAATTAATTTGTGGCTAATTTTTCCTGGCCAGTAACGAGGCGGTGTGACCTTTCCTTTTTGGTGTGGAAAAAATGCTGATTAATATAGATTCTTCCTTCTCCAGATTCATCTCTCCTTCTACAGCCAAGAAAAGGCTGAAAGATTTTCTTTCTACTCAAAATCTGTGCTAGAACTGCTGTCCCGTGATTGCTCAATCCTGCCTTCAGCATGGCTAAGTTTGCTATTAAGATACGGAGCAGACTTGCTAATAAGAGATAGACGAATGAGACGTTTGAAGGAGTGCTGAATTATTTAAAATAAAAAATTTAGTCTGCAAATGAGATTGGCTTTTATGTCTAATGTGAAGCAGATTGAAATGCTGCTGTGATTACAGTGGGGCACGTGTGGGGCGGGAGATTAGTATGAAAATGTGGGTATAGGGGCTTTGTTCAAAGTAGCAAGGAATGATGAAGAATCAGAGGTGACAGTTTAAGGATTGCATGGCGGGAGCTGCACAGTGATTAAATTCACTGATGCTGTCATTGAGCCGTAAGGCTGCAGATAACATTCTCTCCCTGTGCTGAAAACAAGAATCAATACAAACTCCTTGACAGGGGCTAAATTATTAAATAGAGCCTTTCTTACAATGTTTCATTATCTAGGGTTTACCTCAGCTGGTGATTTGTCAGCAGTGCAGGGAGTTTTGTTGGGCATTTTGTATTAAAATCATTCCAGATGCATATGAATCCATTTTGATAATTCCTTTCCTTTTTACAATGCTTCTCTGTAGATGGTTTGGTGTTTTTTCTTGTTACTTTTGCCCAGGTGACACTTTGAATTTTCACAGATATTAAGCTGCAGTACACAGTAGGGTTTGGTCTTGTCACGTACATGTAAAAAAAAAAATTCTTTTTGTAGTAACAGATTGCTCTTTAAGTGCTGAGTTGATTTGCTTGCTTTTGGGGTGTTAAATTAGCAAGGTATTTGAAATCTCTTTCAGATGAGAGTTCGGAATTGAACAAAGAGGAATAGGACTGCTCTGGATTTATGGGTATTGGAGATTCACTGAACTTGGTTGAAAAATACAGCAACATTCTTTTTATTTTGCTGTATATCTTCTGAAGGCAGGAGCAGCAACCATCCATTCTGAAGTAGCTGCACCAGCAGATCTTGCATTCCCAAAGTGCACGGCGCTGCGTTAGAGATGCTGTGTTCGGGTCTGGTTGATGCTGGCAGAGATCTGTAATTTCATCAGTGGCATTATTTTGTCAAGTAAAGGATGTTTAGCATTTTTGGGGGGATTTTGGTTTTGTTTTTCTGAGTAGCTTTGATAGTGTAATGCACCAATGCAACTAAATTAATCTTTACAGAGCTACAATGTTATGTCACAATTGCATCATTGTCTTTTGGGATGAGAGAGACTATTCATATTTGGGGGTTTAAAACAGATGGTAGTGTTGTTAAGAATAAGGATTAAACAACTGGAAGTGAAGACTATGTGTATGTATTTTAGTGTTCAACTCCACCTCTTCTTCCATTCCCCTCCATATGGCCTAGATTTTTACAATTGAAATCCAGACCTTACAATTTAGGGGCTACATCTGAAAAAAAAAAAAACAACAACAACAAAACCTCCACAAAAAAAACCCCCAAAACAAACCAAAACCCAACAAAACCCCCAAACCAACCAACCCACAGAATAATCCATTTTATGGTGTGTAATTTTTTTTTTTTTTCTCCTATGCAATTACCCTTTTTGTTTTTGCACCGCTTGGCGTTCAGAAGGCCGGCAATTGGAATTTTCATTGCTGGCTGCTTGCCCCGTGAGAAATGCGAGCTGTCTGGAGGCTGTTGAGGATTCACCCCAACAAAGGCTCTGTGAGCTCTTTCACTGGCTCCAGCGAGAAGCTGCTGAAGCCCTTCCTCTACCAGCAGCGCTGTTTGAACGTCCTGCACTGCTGCCGGTGGCGAGATGCTTGTCTGTGTGCGTGCACCACGTTATATATACGCTCCACAAGAGATAACATGGCGGACAGTGCTTTAATGTGAGCTGATGATGCTTGTCAGCTTGTTTTAAATCAGAAAATTGCTCCCATTCATTGTGAAGCTGTTTGATTTTTTGAGAGCCAACTTTTGTATAAAACAGAAAAGGGAGTTCTGAGAATTGCAGGAGGACAAAAATAGGACTGAATGTGAAATCCCATGCTCATTTTGCAAAATTGCTATTGTGTTATTTTTCCTAATTTTAAAAAAAGAAAAGCAGGAGGCAGAACTGTTGTTCCATTAACAACACCCCCCACCCCCATCCTCCCCACTGACTGTGAACCAGGGATGCAAACAGGGAAAACCAAGAATATACCACTCGTGGTGGAGGAGTACAATCCGGATTGCTTTTCCCATACTGCGTTATCAAGAAGGACATGTGTGACTAATAATTTGCACATGAGAACATGTTTAATAACAGTGGCTGGATTGTAGATACAGGAACCATAGAATTTATTAATATCCCTCTGTGTATTTGACTTGCCCATATTTTTAGTTTTGTTAGGCCCTTTGTCATGGTAACATAGTCTTCAGCACCTTTTTCCTTTTTTTTATTCCCTTTCTACTGTCTTGTTTCCTCCTACTTACCCAAAGGAAACCTAGCTGCTTCCTACACCTGGTGCTGAGGTAATTGACTGCTAAATAAATCAGTAAGTGTCAAATTGAAAATATGGAGAAAAAAGATTGTTATTTCTAGCTTCTAGGAAAAAAAAAGTATTAAATGGTACATTAGCTGCTTTACATGTAGCAAAAGAAAATGGAGTTAGAATAAATTTAGCTATGTCCTCTAGTGTTGAATAGTGAAGGCATCTGTCATGTTTAATAATGGTTCTGACCTTTAGGATTATTGAAGTTGAAATTTTCTCTCTGGTCATTTGGGGGTACTTGAGCACTGTCAGATTTCTTATGTCTGTGCTAGGTCTCCAAAGATACATTGTTATGCTTCGTAAGCTGGTGAAGATAATTCATTAAAGAAATTTGTTTTCCTGCTTTCAAAATGGTTTTCCTTAAGGAATGTGAAATGTCACTGTGGTCACTAAATTTTAGTGTGTGTCCCATCTCACCATTTGCTTGCTCGCCTTTTGCTGGGAAAGGGCAACCTCACTGATGTGCTTCATGTTGCTCTTCAAGGTAGCGATAATGCTCTTGTGAAAAGAAAATGCTCAGTGTAGCACGTGGAGACAATAGGAGACAATAAACATCCCACCACCGGCTACCCAAAATGATATCTGTGCTAGCCATGACTTCAGCGGGGAGTTGTGTTGTTACAGCTGTGAAACTGTCCTGATAGCTGTGCTTGTAGGCATGGTTAAGGGCAGCTTAGATGCACAAGCATCTTGTAAGCTTACAAGTCCTATCTGGATGCTTAAAAATAAAATGTGGACAGAAAAGAATAATGCATAATATGTAAAATAGACATATTTGATTTTTCCAGCTATATTGGAGAAATTACAATTGAGTTGTAGTGCAAGTTCAGTTATTGAGTACATCACTGAGACTGCCTAACTAAAAATTTTGTCCTGAAGTGCTCTAGAATAGCAGTGCGCGGTCGAACGTGGGAGGTGACAAGTGTCCGTAATGTTGGCAGTCTTGGTAGAGAAATCTCTTCACCTTGAATCTGTGTGGAGACATGAGTGTAATCAGAATTCTCTGTTCCTCCTTCCCTGCCCCATATTGGGTTGGTTGGACACTCTTCTCTCTTTCTCTAGTTTCCTTAAGATTTCAGGATTTGGGGACATTTAACATTATTGACTCTCATGCGTGTTCATCTTCAGTTATGGGTACCTTCCCTTGCAAGTATTTCTTTCCTTTCTGTTGTGCCGCTGCTCAAGCAATTGCCTTTATCCGTAAAGATCAGCCATTGTTCTTCTTTACTATGAAGCACTTGATAATGGGATTGACATTGGGCAACCGCTGCGTCTTCTGAAATGTCAGTTTTTGTGATTATCACTGCTGATGTGTCGCTTCCATGCACTACCCCTAGTCTTGCTGTGTGATTGTTGTGTAGAGCAAGTATGTTTTTGAAAGCAAGTAATTATTTTGTCGGTCTTTGGTAAATTTGAGGTTGGTACACCACACTGTGTCAAAAGGTGTTGATGGTGTATAGATGACAAAATACTCAGATATCTGTTCTAGCAGGCTGCTGGTGAGAGGTACAAAAATGCTGGCATGTGGAAGGGAAAATAGTCTAGATGCTCTTTGAATCCCTGGGATGCAGTCTGTGTTTGAGTGGCAGGAAAGGCAATGCATCTCATTTTTATACAGCTGAGAGACTGCTCGAGCCACTTAGGAAAATGCTCCAAGTCAGCTCCACCTTGTGACTGTCTAATAGAGTTTCAGATCTCTTGCAAATTCTTTTTTTCTTCTCTCCAGAAGGCAGGCGTGAGGTCTGTGTGCTACCTGGGGCCTGGTTAGAGAGCACAAATGGGGCTCAGGGGCTGGCTAGCTGCCTGGCAGTGTGAGCCGGACGGAGATCCGCGTGTTTGGTGTAAATGAGATAACCAGTTCTTCTCCCTGCTTGGGATGTGGAGCAAGTGAAAAGTAGGGATGTGATGGATGTGCATTGTTGACTCTGTAGTCGCTGAACACTAATCCATGGAGAATTTGAACTTGTAATTTTGATTAAAGTGATTGATTTTAAATCAGCCTGAGTTCGTTTTGGGCCATTAGAGGTTATTTAAAAGGAAAATAACTCTTTAATTAAATTAGTAGTGCATAAGTATCCTGCTCTGCTTTCTAAGCAGAACTTCTGTGGGTTTTTTTAACCTTATTCTGTTCAGCGTCTTTGTTTCTTGGCACGTTTTAAGGTTAAAAGTGATGCAAGGTTATTAAAACAAATAAACTTGTGCTAAGTAAATCTTAAACTTTATTTAAACTCTATCCTTTTGGAAAATACATAAGCTGTGTTGTTCTGTAAAGCAATTCTTCTATCCACCTGTATGTACTGTGAATATATCTCACGTAAGGAATGCTGTATAAAACAGCCAACTGTGTTTTCCTTTTATTTGTATAACATCCTTTTTAAAATGGCAAAATATCGGTTGTAATTATGCCATAAAATATAAA
Source organism: Aramus guarauna (assembly GCA_013400195.1). Classification (NCBI taxonomy): domain Eukaryota; kingdom Metazoa; phylum Chordata; class Aves; order Gruiformes; family Aramidae; genus Aramus; species Aramus guarauna. The sequence continues at coordinate 1,279,124 of VXBL01000139.1, read as the reverse complement.
CCAGAATTCCATCTAAATGTAAGGATCCTTCTCAAAAACAAAGTTCTGGCACTATAGAAGTTCTGAGAGTGTGATGCTATGAAAATAAGTATTTTTCAGCAGTTGCCGTTTTCATAACAAATTGTGACGATGAGAGAAGAGTTATTCTGCGCGCTTGCAGACTGGTGAACGGAGTAATGGACTAGGCCTTTTCATGTGGATGGTGTTCCCACTGCTGTGATTTGCTGTGGTTTTCTTGACATGAGTCTTGATGAATCCTTGAGGAATTCCCAAATGATGGGAATGCTTTCACAGCAGTCCATAGAGCGCTCTCTGAAAGGTGGTCATCTGTAGCTAGGCATGATATTACATATTTTTATATATATATAAAAAAAATCACTTGAACCATGAGCTGTATAAAACGATCTGTTGACTTGAGCAATACGTATAGAGAATCACAAGAGCCAATACCTCTTTCTCCCGTTTCCTAATAACGAAGAGAAGGTGCAGACGCCCCTCCTGTGACTAACCTATTTGACAGCTTGCAGTTTGCTGACCCAAAATCCCACGCATGGTTGGCATTCTACGAACAGTAAATGGAGCTGTCTCTTCACTCTGTGGTGTGTCGGGGATTTGCCTCCTTATTTAAGAGATGGGGAGTTTTAAGCATCCTGGGTTAAAGTCTAATTATAGGTAGCAAAATTAGAAGGATGGTTCTTATCTTTCCAGATACATTCTGTTGTCAAATCAATGTTTTTACTGATTTGCTGTTTATGTATAAAACTGGAACAGCACAATTGTAGAGATAAGTATACATCTTCTCGTTATCAGTATGCTTTCTATGATTTTCTTAACCCGTTTTGCAGTTGTCTGCATAAGTTGATCTTCAAGGCTCTGGTTGACTTTTCTTTTTTCTTCCTTCCTTGGTTCAGCAAACATTTTAGAAATACTGGAAAAGTGGAGAGATGTGAAAGAGGCACCTAAATTAAGCCTAATGTCATGGACTGCTTTGGAAGTTCTTGGAGGTTTAACACCAAGCATGACAGCTGTAGTTTTGCTGTAAACCCCTGGGTACAGGGAATGTCTCAGTCTTAGGATGCGCGTAGGATCTTTGCCAGGACAAGTGTTGGAATCGGCCGATATGACCAAAGCAGCAGACTCTAGTCTAGGGCACTGTAAAAAAGATTCAACGAGCTATAAAGAAGGTTGCTCTGTTTGCAAATTCCTTTCTTCCTGTATCCGACATATCATTTGGGTTGTTGAACTGTTCGGTCTTGCTTGTCCAGATTCCATAGCTAAGTATCTGTGCAAAGCTGTGTGGTGTCTTTTAGAGTTGAGATTTCCAGGAAGTGGATTCATTACTAGTCATGGTCATCGTGAAGGTTTTGGCAACTCAAATAATCCATTTAGTTCCTTACAACACTGAATTTTAAATGCGCTGTTGCTGGCCACATCTCCTACAGATGACTGGGGTGGGAGGGAAGATTCATCCCTTTTGCTGTGGTTTGTGGTTGGAGTATTGCAATGGGTGTCTGATTCAGAGGGGGTTTTTTTCAAATAGCATAACACCACCAAAGTGCTTGCACTTGCTCTTTTATGCTCTGTACCCTAATTTTGCTGGAAAAGCTAACTAATGCTTTACAGTGAATGAACATCCTAGGAAGTCTGTCCCACGTTTATGACTCAGTGTAATATGCATCTTCATGAACTGTGTTAAGTATCTAAGAAATGCTAGAGTAGCTGCAGCGTAAAGTGTATGCAACTTCACCTACACAGCAGTGCTTTCATGTATGGAAAAAGATTCTTGATTAGAGCTAAGGCCGCTTGATAGCTTTACCAATTTGTTTACAAGTAACTGCAGTAGAAATGGCATCAAATGCGACATCTGTATGTTTGTTGTATATAGAAAAAGGAGATGGAAGGGAATGGTTAAGATGAGGTTTATGCATAACCTTGCAGAAAGGAAAGGAGATAGAACATTAATGCTAGGACTATTATTACTTTAGAGAAAGGACTTGGAGCTGTTTACACCCTCCTGGCTGCAAACATATCTGGAATATTCGATTTGTAGAAAGAATCAAGTAATTAAGATAAAAGAATATACATGATTCACTACTGTGAAACAGAAAGACATAATTTATGCTCTGTATCTACTGTAGTTATGATTAGTGACCTAAGGCTGTTGAACTTTCTCTTTATGGATTGCGAAAATGCTGTGACAGTTTTCAAGGGAATTGCTCTCTTTGAGTTTAAAGAGATGAAAATGGGCCTGCTAACAAGGACCAGCTTCAGTATGTGCTTTCATATTCTTCATGCTTAAAAAAAAAAAAAGAGGGGAAAANGGGGGGGGGGGGGGGGAAGGCAATTGAGTGCTTTGATATGCCTGAACCTTAGGACCTAGTGAGGCAGAAGGTGCGTAATGTATATATTATCACACAATGCATGCAATGTATGTCAAGAAACGTGCAGAAAGGTATTCCCTTGGATGCTTTTCAGAATGCCTGTTGCTGAAAAGATTGAGAAACATGCTCGCAAACAAGGAAGCTGCTATTCGGTGTTAGTTTTCTGGTTCTGGTATGTTGTAGCGTTTTGCGTATTTGTATTACAGAATTGTTCACAAAGCTAAGAATTCTTGCTCCCTGTGCTGTGCTCACGATCAGAGATTATTATTATCGCCAGTGTGGACTGTGAATGCTTCCCTGCATTAGCTGAGGCAAATTTGCAAGGAAATACCTGAAAATAGTAAACTGATTTCAGATGCCGTTTCTATATGCTTTTCTGAGCCCTCAGATCAGTCTTTCAATATAAGCTGTTTGAGTTTTGAAGTAGTTTGGGCCTTTAAGCTAAAAACCTCACACTCTGAAGTGCAAAATTCCATGAACTGTGGTAAAATATCATCATAAATCTTTCATCTGGAAACTGCAGCTGTCATGATGCTCTCTGCAGTCTTCCAGTGTAACCTGCTCCTCGGTGTAATTCTGTGCACTGCGTAATCGTCACTTCTGATTCGGAAGGGCATGTCCTTTGAATGTGCTCCGGTTCCTCACACGGTGACCGCTCTCTGTGCCGGAGCGGGCTAATACAGTAGCTGTAGTTGGTGTTTCGTATTTGCCTTTTGATGCTGACTGCGGAGAGGTGATTAAACCAAGGGTGCTATTTGTCAGTAAAGACATTGGGCCAGGAAAATAAACAGCTGGGAGAATATCTGGAGCACGCCTGCATTTGAAATATGCTAACTGCATAGTAAATATTTAAATTTCAGCTAATATTGCATTATATTAAAGATTAATTTATTACTGTACTCATTGGAAAGCACTTGTAGGACAAGTGCTATAGTTTACATTAATGTTGGAAAATGAATTTGTCAATGTCGCTTGTGCTAGTGCATGAATATTGTATTTCATTTTTCTAAGGTAATAAATACCCAGGTAGCGCCACACCTTTTAGGGTCAGGCTCCCGGTGAGGTAGGATTCTCTCTCTCTTTTTTTTTTTTTTCCTCTTTTTTTTTTTCCCCCTCCAGCTCCAAGTAATATAGGAGGTCCCTTCCAGCCTGGCAGTGTTCTTGCAGCTTAGAGCATGTGCTCTGTGCCCATGCGTGCAGTCAAACAGATGAGTTTGTGACAAGCAGGAGTTAGAGATGGTATGGCCAGAAATGAAGACAATTGCACAGACTTCTCAAATATGTGCTTCAATATCGATTTAAGCAGACTTCTCCCTCTAAGGTATACATCAGAGAGGGAGAGCACCTATTTTTACTGCATCATCTCTGACACTTCCCCCCCCCCCCCAAGGGGACCCCCCGGTAATCAGGGGGAAGAACAAAGTTNGTGAGACTCCTGGTAATCAGTGTGAAGAACTAAGTTCATGGTGATTTTAAAAACAACTTTTTAAGTTGTGGTAAGAAGTTTGTATTTGGTAAAAGGAAACTAATCTAAATAATGAACTGTCAAATAAGGTTTTACACAAATTTCCTTTATAAGTTTCAGTAACACTTGGTGAGGGTGTTTTGCTTTGGTTTATGATTTTTTTCCCCCTCTTTTGTAAGGTACTCTGCCAGTTTCTGCAATTATAAGTAGTGGTTGCACACAGAATTCTTAGTGAGGTGTCCTGTTGTTTTCAATAAGTCTATGGGGGGAAAAAAACTTGTCGATGATGATACACTTTGTATAAATCCTTGTGCGCAGAACAGTGGGAAGGGTGTATATACACTTTCAATAACAATACATTCCTGAGCCAAGAGCATTTAAATCTGGCAAAGATGCAATCCATCCAATGCCTCTAGTAATAAAGTAAATTAATTTGAATTCTACAGGAGGACTGAATTGTTTATGGAACTCCTAGTTGGTCTCAAAGCATTCTACTTCTGGATCTCTGAAATAACACCTTGACATTTTTAAAATAGAAGCTATTAGTGGCTTCATTTGTTAAAGTTGTAATGCTGTGATGATTATATTGCTGAAGACAAATGATTAGCCTATATTAGCTTGGGCCCCTGTATTCACTTTAATCTTAGCTCAAATGAGAGTGCAGATGGTGTCCCTGATATATGTACTATATGCTTAAAAACTATCTTTGTTTCAGAACCCCTTTTCTTATGGTTTATCTTAGATGTCTGTAGGTTCATGCCTGACTTTCAGCACCTGAGAAAAGGGGTTTTTTGCTTTGTACCTCTCTCCCAACTTTTCCTTTGAGCATTTTTCTTTTATAGCAGGTAACTGCATCCATTTTATTCTCCAGTGTAGTTATTTCTGATTTTAGCATTTTCAATACCTAGCTATTTCCAGATGAATGGAGGCCATCTTTCCAATCCACAGGTTTAGATTAGATTGCAGCCTGTGGACCTGGTTTGGGGTATATTTATTTAGTACTGATTTACATATAAATACAAAGAAAAATATAAAGTCTAGTGTTGCTATTCTAGCTATTGGTATTGTATCAGAGAACAATCTGTATTAGAAATTCCCTGCATAGTAAGATACAGTCATATCTTCTACAACTTGACATTTTAAGACTGCTGTTTTTCTTGATGAGCTGTTCTGGGTTGTTTCATGTTAATTACTGACAGTATTATTTTTATGAAGTCTGTCATGACCCTGTTTATCAGCCAGTGTCTGAACCCCCAATATATGAAGCGCATGTGTAGATAACTGGGTTTTTTTCCTCTAACACAGTGTGATAGATGCAGTTTCTTGGAGGACGTAAACATTTAAGTAACTGATCATTTCATAAGCAAATGCTTACATCCTCTGAGAAGGTGCACAAGGAAACATTTACTTTCTAGACATTTATTTTCCAAATATGCTTTGTTTCCACATTGGAACAGCATTTGATTATGTGGTGAAATTGCCAAGTCACAGGATCTGACTGATTGGGTTTTATTTTTTTTTCTTCTAATTTTAAACCCCATCTTGCTAGCAGAGAGGGCCAGTTTGCAGAGATGCTTTAATTTTTCCTTTCATAAAATTCCCCGGACTATTAGGCGATATTTTAACAGCCATATAACTGTTCAAACTCTGTGCTGGGTTTGCAGAGCAAACTGTCTTCCGATTGTTTTATCCTTTCAGCTCTTGGTATCCCTTTGTTAAAAGGTAAACCCCTTAGTGAGATGTTAAAGGAAATGTGCCCTCTTGATATTTAAAAGGCGAGAAATCTATTTAAACTGTATATGATGGCTTCAAATAGTCCCACCGCTGTGTGCTGCTTGTTTTAATAGAAGTGATAAATACTGCGGGTGGTGTTGCTCAGCAATTAGATTTGAGCTATATACTATAAATGACATTTAATGGCAAATGTCAGGCACAGCCTGAATGGTATCTTCATTTCAGTGTTGTGTTTCTTTAGGATAATGCTTAAAAAACCTTAATGGAATTTAATTACCAGAGCATATATTCAATGATTAGTTAAATGCATTTGTAATACCATTAGTTGTTAGGTAACTGTTTGCTTATTATGCCTGACACAGAGTGTGTTTGATGTACAATGTGTATTGTATGCAGGGCAGCAATAGAAATGCTAATCAGCCCGTGCGTTAAGGAGGGTCCCTATCAATACTGTGTCAGCAGCTTGCTGCCAAATTTGCTTCTGTGAGAAAGGCATAATCTGTAATCAAAGTGGAGTTCGTAGAAGCAGCAAACAGGAACAGAGATGCTGTGATCAAAAATAGTGCTTATTGCCTTCCCTAGTAGTGATTTTAATTACAGCCTATTAATGAATTCTCACCCCTCTTCGTGTCTTTTGTGTGGGGCTTTCGTGATACTTGTAGAAATATTAGCTGAGATGTGGCATCTCCGCTGCTTCATCTGTGATTTTTGTACAATAGAGCTGAGTGTACAGTCCGTGCGTATAGAAACGTAGAAGTTCAGTGCGTTGTGAAGAATTTTCCGCACGAGCACAATGCAATGTTGTGCGGGTATTGCGTGGAGATGTGGCTTGCTTAAAAACGAAACAAAACAAAAAACCAAAGAAACCCCCAAACCAACGTGGATGGACCCAAGTGACCGTCCACAGCTATGGTGTGCCTCTGTCCTCGGCTTTCCTCTTTGGCCTTTGTTGGGGCCGCACAGACACATAACATTTCTGCCCAGGTTTCATCAGATGTATCCAAACTTTGCTGATTTGAATCCACTGGTGTAGAGAGCTGCCCCTTTTCCCCAAGGGGGAGCAGTCAATTGGGGAAAGCTTTTTGTGCCACTGAAGCTTTTGTGGGGGGGAATGGGTGGACACATTGTCTTCCAGCCCTGACAGCTATAATTAAACAGGCTTGTTCGTGGGTAGTTGTACACTGGAATAGTGTGGTTACTTTATGCTTTTGCTCAGCATAACTGACACCATGAACCACAGATGGGATTCAGAGAACATAAAAGGGAAACGGAGCAGAAAGATACCACAAAGGGATTAAATGAGGTAGTAAGCAATGACCCATAACCTTCACGAAAGATCTTATGATAGTTTTATTTTAAGCCAGTCAGGTTTTAAGCATAACTGCTTTTTTTACAAGATGAAATTATCTTTTGTCATTTAGAATTGCACTGAAATTTTAAGGGTGTTGTCATACTTAAGTGTATTTCACTGATAGGAAAACAGGTGACTTGCTGGATCGTGACGCAGTAAGCAGCTTTGTTTCTAGTAAAGCTGAAAAGTTTATGGATTAAATACTATAGTTTGTTTTAAATACAGAAATCTCTCATGGTCATTACCTGAAATGAGTAATGTTCTTTTTCTCCTTGAAAACTTGAATGCGGCTATGTTCAATTCTGTTTTCTGGATTGTTCAAAAGTTGAAAGCCTATGAATGGATATACTTAATATCTGATATTTCATGTATTGTGGGATGTAAGTGTGCTGCTTCTTATCCTCTGTTTCTGTGTTACCACCAGCTAAAAGTAGAGAAGATGGGATTAATTTTGAGCGTGTTAGGTAAAGGAGGAAATTGCCTTGGGAATTGGGTAGAAAACACAAATAACTTGGGTAAAGACTGCGTAGTTTCTTGTTTGGTCCCAATTGACTTCTTTGTCATCTTCAAAACAGAGACGATGATGATATTGGCTGCTGATTGATCACACATTCTGGGGTGTGAATATGAGTGGAATTCCACAGGCATGAAAAGATGGATGCTTCTTTGATATTGAAAGAGAGGAGTCCCCAGAACCTGGGTACAAAAGGCTGATTAGAAGTTGAATGTATTGAAACCTGTTCTACTTTAACAGATGGCAAATGCCCTAATAGCTTCGTTTTCCAGTAACCATGTACTCTCATTTTGATCAATTCTAGTTTGCACTTGTTTTTATATAATTACACATACTCTCTTCTGCACCTATGTCATTCTGCAACTAAATTAGCTAACTTGAGCCAATAATTTATGCACTAGACTTTTTACATGCTTCTCTTTGTTCTTCTCAGTAAAAAACAGGTGGCTTCATGTTAAATTTTAATGGCCCTATGCCTTTAAGAAACACTGTCAAAGAACAAGATTTTAAATAGTTACCTATTCTTTAACAAAATCGGTAAAGCTTAAGCATGCTATTTCACAGTTGCTTTTTAGATTTATTTTTTTTTCAAGATTCAAAAAAGACAAGCTTAATTTTTATTTGGCTCATGGCAAGTGTCTTACTAAAGCTATTGTTCCATATGGGCTTAGGTCCTGCAAAGGAATGCCTATTTGCCTAATGGTATTTTCATTTGTTCCTTGTGTTTCCTTTTTCTTTCATATGGTGCCTAATCACAGATTGATATCCTGTTGTTGGCATGCAGCATAATCAATGTCAGCCTCGCCGTGTCAAGGGGAATTGCTGACATGCACCCCGTTGCAGTTCATTTGGAAGCAAATAATTAGAGGACATGGTTTTGAAAACAGTGGAAAAAATAGTAGTAGTAGAAGGGAACAGAGGTATCTGAAAGAGTTTGTCTGATTCTAGCTGAGCGTTGCTAGCCCTTTGAGGACGAAGCTGTTATCAATATGTTGGAAAGGATTATCTTATCTCCAAAGTGCAATTTTAGGAGCGCAGAGCTCTCTTCTTTATTGATGCCATTTCTATGGAGTGATATTTGGCTGACTAGTGAGGTGTTAATGTGTAACACCTCCCACCTAAAGACCCAAATGGAGTTGTAACCTCCAAATCTGCAAGCACTTTCCTACTTCGGTGGGTGAGTAGTTGGGGTGTCTGCAAAGGACAAAGAACTGATCAGCAGATAGATTTTACTGGGAAGGTGTGATGGAGCTGGGTCTAGATACTGGTTACATCTTTGAACTCTTGGATGACTGGGGCTGATTTTTGGCTTAATTATTTCAGGATGTTTTGGACATCTGGAAAACAGAAATTGGGGGGAAGGGAAGATTTATGAGTGGCACTAAATAAAATTAAGAGCTGGTAGGTGACACTTACTCCGTATTAGTTGATTTTTGTAAAAGTAGGGGGGGAGGCAGGGCTATGAGGAGCAAACAGAGGGAAGAAAAAAATCACCCAGATAACTCAATTTGTTGAGCTTTGGCTTAGAAGTGCATCTAGTGGAAGCACAATGAAATTCAGTGCTAACCTGTAGCCTTATGAGACAGACTTTTGTTGCATTTGATAAGGTTCATGCAGTCTTTTAGTGCTATTTGTTGCAGTTTCTGATGGATCTTTCCCTAGTTCTCGGTTACCATAAATATTCTTTGTCTGTCATACATGCTCTGTGTGTTCTTGCCTTGCGACTAGAATAGCTACCCCAGCAGAACATCTAGTGTTCACAAAATGGCAGTGTAGCAAGTTTTGATAGTACAGTTCTTCTGGTGATCTGAAGACTGTATTTTTTTTAAGACAGTCTAGCAACTATAATGCCAAACCACCCACACTAGGAGACAACATATGGCAGCTACTGTGAATTAACATGCGGATAAGTAGCATATCACCTAGTGGTTTTAAAAAGGCTGGAGCCTTGATAGCTGGGTTCTAAGGTTTTGTCTATCTGGCCGTCTCCCCGCAAGGCCCAAGATGCCACCTTGCAGGTAATGAGTCATGATTTAAAACTAATTTTGGCCATGTTTGGCAATTGTTTAAAGGTGTAGGCAAACAGAGTGTTGTTTTATACCTGTGTATGTGTATATCGGTATGTATGTGGGCTACTTACAGGTAGGTTTATGGGACTTGTATGCTTTCCCCTCTCCTTACGTAGGAAGCGACTCTTACCTACAAATAACTTGCCTATACTGTATAATGTTTGCTGTTGTTTACCAACATTTGTGCTTCAGGCTTTCTAGAAACTCTACTAGAGATCTAGAACAAATAATATTCTCAGGAAAGCAGAGTGGCTCTGACCAAAAGGACTGTGTTTCTTGTCTAGCCTTCAGGACAGGCGTGTCCCCAAAAGTGTGCGAGTGTTTGTTTGTGTGCATGTGTAATCGAGTGCAAAAGTTTGAGATGCAGGGGAGGGTGAGCGTGATGCTTGTTTTACATCGGAGTTGCTCGTACACAAGACTGAATTAATTTCCAGCACGCCGAGGTGACTTCATGAATTCCAAAAGAAATTGCATTTGTTAAATTTGTGAACAAAAGGGACACAAGAGAAATTCCTGCTGTAAACAATCACAAAATGTCAAGAGCAAGGCCTTGTGAAAAAATCCTATATTGTTTTGTCAATAAATTATGCTTTCTCCTACATAGATCACAGAAATGGGACTTTACCCTGGAAACAGCAATATTTGATACCCCAGGCAGCTTATTCCCAGCTCAGCTCACACTTCACTGAATACACTGATCGATTATCCGCGGCTTAACCAAGCCTTCTCATTTCCTGCCTTCCATTACTGCGCTCAGCCAAGCCGACGGTTCTTTGTGGCCTGCCTTGTGCGCTGAGATAAGCCATCAAGGCATGTTTCTATTAGAAAAGCTCTTGTAGATGGAATAGTCATTAGATAACACTAACAGGTTTAAAGGTTGCAGTCTTTGTGTTGGTTCAGGTTAAGAGGACAGGAACCAAAAGGGCTGCCTCCTTGGGTTGTTGCGTTTGAGGGGCAGAGAGGATTAAACCGCACGGTGTAATATTTAGCATTCTTATTCATTCTTATTTTCTTGCTGAATACTGATAGCTCTCGCTTTTGACAACGCTACTGTGTTTTCAAGAAGTAATTATGTGTTAATATGCATGCATCTGAATTAAATAATCAAGCTGCAAAACTAATGTTCATTTGTAGTAATAACCTCTGCATTTCCAGGCTGGGTTTCTTGGCTTACAAACAGCTGATCAGGTTTCTTATTTAATTAGAAAACAGCCTACAAAAAGATATCCTGAGAACTTGAAATTACATGTGCTATTGCAGAGTGGGAAGAAAAATGATCCTTGCTGTATCTCTTTAGCTCCTGATTTCCAGATAGCTTCATCTGTGTGTCCCCTCTGCTCCCCCCACCCCCAGGATCTGGTATGACTAGTCTTTATTCAAAGGTGAGAAAAGGAAAAATATTAGTAAATGTCAAAATTGAGTAAGTGTAAAACCATTTGTGTAGTAGGAGTAGAAATATGGGCAGCAATTCAACATGGCAGGGCAGGTCAAATCCACCGCTTGTGTCGGAGTCAGGCTGTTCTGTGTCGTGGAGCGTAATTAGAATTGTTTGTGTGAAACAAAACAGTCATCTTTGAGGGACGAACAAGGCCCCAAAGGGGTGGGTTAATTTGTAGTTTAAATAAATATAATGTTCACCTGAAAACTGGCTTTGTGAGGCCAGAGCTGCTGTGCCGCAATGCACAACATGGTTATTTTGAACTGTGGAGGGACTGTTGAAATATTTAACGTGTTCTTAAAATAATACAAAGAATTTGGTAGCATAGAATTAATCACATGATTTTTTTTTTTCTGATAGAAAAATTTCATTGCTGAAAATACGTTTGAAAGGAAAGATGTTCTTTTTCTTGTTTTATTTTGCTGTGTGTTTCTTTGAAATAGCTGTTATTCACTGACTCCAGCGTGCCCATCTGTCATCCTCAGCATTTGGTATATTGTTTCCAAAGCTAGTTGTGATTTAACATGGTATCTAAATAGGGCAAGTAATGAAGGATATTGCTTAAATCCCTCTGAGAGAATCTGCAGGACATCTGTGATCATTTGCACGATTCGGTTAGTCATAACCCTGGGAAGAGAATGTGGAATCTCTTAAGATGTGAACTGTAATGTGCAGTAACTCTGTTTTCCAGGGTATTTTAAAAGAAAACTGACGCCTTGGAATTGTCACAAATGCTGTGGAAATCAGTACATTCATGTTAAAGAGAACCTGATTGGTGGTTGGGTTTGGTTTGGTTTTTTGTTTTTTTTTTTCTTTTGAAGGAGAGGCTCATTTTTAAATAGAAGTGGACCAGATGTTTGTGCACTGGGATGCTTTAATCCATTTACAGATCTTATCTAATTCTTGTTGAATGTCCAAAACTGTTGTATGTTTTGGGTTGTTTTTTGTTTTTTTTTTAAAGGAACAAAAACCAAAACAGCAGCAACAACAAAACCCCCAAAGGAGTACTTTTTGAATACTGCAGCCATAGACAATATTTTCATTTAAGGGGAGAATTGAGTTTTGTAGCACAGGGAGCCTTTTTGAGCTGATAGAAAGGCACTTTAAAGCATTTGCCATTTCTGTGAGTCTGAATTTGGCACGTGACTATCTGCAGCTTTCATATGTAAAAGTGTAAAAAAAAAAATATAAAAAAAGGTAACACTTTATGAACTAGGGAACGCTTCTTTTGTGTGCACATGGTTCTAAAATAAATAGTCTACCACAGAAGTTGGCGCCTTGACGCCTCTGAGCATAGTCTGCGCTGTAAATGACATACATATTTAGAAAGTTGGCTGACAGAATAGCATGTCTAGGAATTTCTGTGCAGTGAAGGATGTAAATGTGAAAAACAAGATTCTGACAGACATTTATATTTTTAGGGAGACTGAAGCTTCAGGTTAAACCCCACAAAATCATGTGTGGTGGAGAGTAGATACAGAAAATACTTTTCAAGAGGAAGCTTTTAAATTAATTGGACAAAAAGCAGCAATCATGTTAAAAAGATGTATTTAGGCAGGAGCTTGGATCCTCCCCCGCACCAAGCCAACCCCAAACCAAACAACCCAAACCCAACTGCTATCAGCAGGGCACAAATAACAGCTTATTAGTACGCCAGCGTATTTTTAGTTGCATCATTGTCCAGAGACTTTTCTGTAAAAAGTTACTTGCACATCTTGGTTGTACATGATGCTATTTTTGTTGCTGTGTTTCTCGTGGGTGGAGGCATCGAGTTGTGCCATACACCTGCATTTAAAACACCTATTTCATAAAATTTAGGTTTTAGAAGCATAGAAAGTTGGTGTGTGCCATGGTCTCAAATCTGTGCTCATACACACCATTTGGATCAATGGTCTCTTGTTTTTATTATCTGTTTGGTTCTAATTCTACCTCCATCTTTTTTCTGTGTAGTTTTTAAAGACATAGGGTTTGTGGTTTTTTTTCCTGAAGCGTAATGAAAGAAAAGCCACTTTTTGGTGTTATGAAAACCCCTGTAATTTATTTTTCTTTGTAATCTTCCCTTCTCACAACTACATGATCAAGCTAAAGAAGTCAATGCCATTCATGTTGGCAGGTTGCAGTGTAGGGCGATTCATCATTTCCCTGAAAACTTCTTAGATTCAGCCAGCCTCCCGAAATTCAATCTCATTCCCCGTGTTCTTCCTGATTGGGAATCTGATTTCACGGGAGGGGACGTTGTTGTTCTCTTCCCCTGTGCGGAGTAACTGCTAACCTCTGGAATAAAACATGGTGAAGGGAACAGCTAAGGCATTGGGTGAGTCTGAGAACAAAGTTTCAAAATGGGAAATGAATACCTTCCCAGCAAATTAAAAGGCTTGAACTAGCAAAAAGCTCCAGACCGTATGTCGATGTTAGGTTTTCCTAAAGTATGGGATTTTTGAATGATGAGGTGATTTTAAACTGCAAAGCATAGTAAATACTCTGACTGCCTTCACTGTGTGTTAGTGTGTGAATATTCCTAATAAGCTCCTGAGTAATCCCTTGCTATTCCTTTTTTTTTTTTTTTTTTTTTTTTTTTTTTTTTTTTTTTTTTTTTTTTTTTTTTGTTAAACACGTATTGGGGAACTTGGGCTTTTGCAGCGAAGCTTACAGGAGAGAAAGCAGTAAGCACAAACTTCCCTTTGCGTTGACCGAAGGACAAACTGGGAGGGTCTGTTGGGAGGGGGGGAGAGAACGAGGTGGTCCTTATGGCAGCGAGTGGAGAAACCTCCCTTCAACCACCGATTTTCTATCCAGGTGTATGAGAAAGCTTTGTAAGCGGTGGTGACCTTGGCCTCATCCCCGTCCTGCTAAAAGCCCTGTGCTGCTCCATGCTGCAGTAAGAAACTGAGACAGGGAAGCTGAGTGAGTGCATCACCGTCTCCTTTACAGGCTTGGCCTAATTCGAAATAGAGCCGTGACCTCCCAAATCACAGCTCTGTGTGCTGCCAAGGCAATGAAAATATTTGATGGTTTCGATCCCTTTTTGGTGTAATATATTCTCAACGTATGCGTACATAAAGGATACACCTTCACGCAAAATAGTCACGCTTCCAGAGTTCTTTCTGCAAAACTGTCTCCTGGTAGCAGAATTGCTGTAAGGTTTCATAGGAGATTGTGTCCATTTAATTCATCATTTGCTATCTTCGTCCCCTCCACCACTAGCTCTTCTTTTTACCAAAAGACATAGTAACTTGTTTCCTTTTTTCAGATCTCTCCTACTGGGTGTTGTTCAGACTTTGATGATTTGGCTTGTAGATAAGCATTGGTAGGCACCATCCCTGCGGGAGCGTGGTGTAGATTTCTAGTCCTTTTCCTGCCCCGGATGTAATTTGCTATTCAAAACCACCTCCACCAGCTACACTCAATACGCTGTTTTGTAGTCCTCCATCGTGGTTGCCTACACGTAGCTACTTCTGCTTCCTTTACAGTGCCTGTTGGAGTGTTGTGCTATTAAAGACACCCGACTTTAGTGGAACAAAACAAGAAAATTGAAGAATGAGCTTTTGCTGATTGTTGTAAACTGTCCGTAATTATGAGTAGTTTTAGTGCCACAACGGGATGTTTTCTGAGTGTGCTCTCAGGGCTTTGTGTAACACAAGCGGAGTGCTTTTTCCTCTCAACTAAGACACGCAAAGAATTTGCAGAAAAATTCTGGGTTAATGTTTGCCATCGCTGTTGCATGCAGTTCCTGTTAGTGCTAACAGAATTGATGAACTCTTAGCAAGAGGGGAACAAAACATTTACGTGCAAATTTTTTGTCTTCAGAATTCAGAGAGATATTCATAAAGCCTCTGATGCACAGGACTTTATTTCAGGAGAACAGAAAAGTCTTCAACCACCTTTTTGAACAGCAGGCAGCAGAAATCAGTGTTGCCTCTCACTTTCCTCGCCCCGCACTAAAACAGCTTGCTGTCTTTGCAAAAGTGTTATTTAAAAAAAAAAAAAAAAGTTCAGGTTTCTTGTGTACAGCACAAATATGTTTAGTATGTTCTTGAATGGTTTTGGAGGCATTCAGTACATAAAGCACACGTGGTGGTGGTGGATTAGTTAAACTTTTTTCTGGCACAATGCTGCCGCTAGCAGTTTTTTTGTGGTATTACATGTGTTTTTAATCAAAGGCTTCAAGAAGTGCATTTAATGGAAAGATTTTGATGTTTATTAAGCAGAAAGGCTGGAAAATGCAGTAACAACTAGGCTGATGTGAACAGGAGAGACGGTAAGAACTCTCTGATCCAGTAACCTGTGATTTAACTTTTAAATGTAATTATTTTAAGAACATTCTTAGGGTCTAGAACTGTAGTCCAGAAAAAACAAACTGCGCTTGGAGTTTGCCTCATTGCAAAAGAATGTTCCTTTCCCTTCAGGCCTTCCTCTCTTCAAGTGTTTTGGAGCAGTAGGAAGAATTGGCTACCAAGGGTTTCAAAGATAGACTGAAGCAGAGAGTCTGTAATAACTTGATCTGAAAACTCTCTTTTTAAGTGGTGTTTATGCTTCAGTTTCCTTCTGAGACGGAACGAACTGGTAGCTGGATTCTCGCATGAAAAAGGAGCACTTGAGGAAGATAGTTTTGTGTCAATTTTGCTGTCGGTTTTGTGAGGTACAGGAGTGGTTAGAGCCTATAATTATCGGGATTGAAGTGCAGCATCCTGTTCTTCTGTGTAAAGGATTGTAATAAAGAACATCCATGATTATGTCTGAATCCATCTGTCCTTAGGGGGAAAAAAATAATCTGGTATCTCTTGGTTACAACTGTTCCACTGAGTTACGCTGCACTGGTATTCTTTTTTCAGTGTGTGGCCATAAATACTACTTGTTTGTAGGAATTAGCGGACTAAGCTCATGCTGCACAAGGCCAAAAATTCCGGTCCTTTTCTGATCCTTCCCTCTTCTCGGGTTAGGTTTTTGTGGGTGAATACATTAGTATTTGCTGGTCAGATATAGGGAGAGATATGCCTCATAATGATGCAGGAGGTTCTTGTTGTCTTTGTCCGGTTTGCAAGTCATCTGTCACTAGCACGTTGCCCCTGTTTCGTTGTCATAGAAATATGTTTTCCTCCCTTTTTATGGGTCTTACCTCAGGATTTCTTCAGCATGAAAGCAAATTTTATACTTTAGAAGATTGTGTCAGATGTGGTCTGATTTCCTTTTTAGTAATGCCTTTAGACCTTCTTTTTCAGAGTAAACGGGACCACCTCCTTATGAATGTCAAATGGTACTATCGCCAGTCTGAAGTCCCAGATTCAGTCTATCAGCATTTGGTTCAGGACAGACACAATGAGAATGGTAAGTTAGGCTCCGGAGAGTAAAGCCTTCTTTACTTGTACTCTGAATTTTAATCTTTAACAGTCCAGAAAGCAAGAACGCTTTTGTATAGGGATACGAAGCAAGGTCTGTGGATGAAAACAGTGTATTAGAAGATGGATGACAGTGCTTCTGACCTGCCTTGTTTGTTCTAACTAGCGTACATCCTGTAACCATAGCTATAATCAGATGCATTTCAGGTATGGTTTACGTACTGGGCTGTATTATACTAATGCCTTGAGAGAGTAGAAAAGAAAAATAACATTGCATCCTTCGTAGCCCTTCTGGACAGTGTACTAATACCTGACTGACTGAAGACCAAGTTGTCTGAAGAAACTGTGAATCTCTTCTGTTTTTTGTGATTCTGCCATAGTGTCATGAGAACTACGTTTTTACATTCATGCTACCTTGCACATATGAATGCTTGTTGTGGTCAGTATTGCAGTAAGTGATGTAACTGAAGCACTCGTAGCTGTGTTTTCTCCTTGCAAAAACAAGCGTGATCTTGGATTTAATAGAAGCAGAAGAAACTTTCGTACATAGTACAGCATCATTTATCTCTTGCCTCTAGGGGAGACATAACATTTGCTTCTATTCTTACCAGGAAATTTCCTTGAGGCAACTGTTAA
The DNA here is from genome assembly GCA_013400195.1 of Aramus guarauna. NCBI lineage: Eukaryota > Metazoa > Chordata > Aves > Gruiformes > Aramidae > Aramus > Aramus guarauna. The sequence goes on along the minus strand of VXBL01000139.1, from coordinate 1,262,200 downwards.
AATTCTGAAGATACTCCAAGGTGAACTGTGATGATAACAGTTGATGCTTGAAGTACAGAACACAGCAACTTTTTGATGCATGGCAGTACAAAGTTGAGCATACACTTTCCTTTTTGCAGGCATTAAGGATGTTTTTCGTGTGTGCTTTTAGCAAAAGCTGCACAAATCTAACATTTCTCTTACTAATTTATTAGAAACGTCTACCAATGGGATTATAGGCACAGTGTCAAGAAGTGGGCATTTTTGATAACATGGCTGCTTTTTTATGTCACACTCTTGTCTATGTGGAGCAGTATTTTTGTGTTCTGCAGAGGTATTATGAAGTAGTCATGGAAAAGTTGTCTTCCAGTTTTTCATTAACACTGAAAATTTTCTGTATTTGAACATGGATATCAATATTTATCTCAAAGCCAGTGCACTAAGCAGTTAGCACTGTCAAGATTTTGTTGAAGATTTGAGATTAAATAAGTAAAACGACCAGAACCTTAACCTGGAAACCAGAAGTCAATGATACATTAATTTGCTAGGAGTGATGCTTGTAGTGGTCAGTGAGTAAGATGTGTCATCTAGTACCCCTAAAAGCTCTTTCCCTTCAGCAGTTCTTTAGATATGGCAAGGGAGAATTTATGAGTTTAAAAGAAGGAAAAAAAAAAAGGTTATCGGGTTATTTCCATACCTTACAGGCCATGTAAACAATCTGAGTGTTTGTTATCTTAACGCTGAGGAGTGTGTATCTGAGAAATAGCCTCAAACTTTGACGTGAAAAAAAAAAAAAAAAAAACCTGCAAAATGGCCATGGTAGATGCTTTCAGACTACAGCTAATATGTTGGTGGTTTTTTGTTTGTGTTTTTGCTTTCTGGCAGACTCTGGACGAGAGCTTGTTATTACAGACCCAGTTATCAAGAATCGAGAGCTCTTCATTTCAGATTATGTTGACACTTACCACGCTGCTGCCCTCAGGTAAGTTACAGAGGATGTGGTGCAGTGTCTCGGAGATGGATGAGAAAACCCTTACGGAGAGGACGGTGTGTTTTCTGGTTTTGTGTGGGGATCGTTAGCATACTGCCCAGCTTTCTCCTCCTCTCCTACAGTAATTAACTTGTGTGATCTGTTCTCATTCAAAAAGGAGCTGTAATTCTACAATCTCATTTTAATCTCAGTTAATCAATGTTGCTCAGAAGATATTGTTTCCCATCATTGCCAATTTAGGTTATTGCTAGTTCCTGCAGAAATACTACCCTTCTCTCCTCCGTGTTTGATTTCACTATTAACAATAGCGTCTCCTAGTAAAGTGACTGTTAGTAGGTTGCCCTGATTAAATTGCGTTAAAGGCTTTTGCTCTGAGGCACTTGTCATTGTTGCAGCTCAGCGAAGAGCTCCATTAAAACCTCGCTGTACAGCCAGGAGGTAATGGACCCCTGGATGGTGCTCTGTACTATCTGCCCTTCCCTGGAGGTTGCTGCTCTCTGTACCCACTAAGTTTTTAACTTCAGTGGCTAACCTTTGACTGGGCTGAGGGGATACACTATTGCTTAAAAATGTTTTCAAATAGAAACAGCGAGGCATTATTTTTCAGCAGATTTTCAACATGCCAAACATGCATGGATATTGTCAAAATGCAAATTGAATAATCTCCCTGATAATAATGCTCAGATGGTGTTTCACTAGAACCATCTGGAGACTTTTTTTTTTGTTCAGAGTCACTTTGCTGAAGCCACTTACTTCAAGACAAACTAGCTGCAACTTCTGTTCTTTGGGTGGGATAAGCCTTTGACTTACATATTAGACTTTTTTTAATAAACTCAGAAAATTCCAGTGGTGTTCTATAATCTCATGAAATTCCACAGTGCCTCTTCTGAGTTACAGAAGGTCGCCTTCCAGTTTTAAATTGGCATGCTTAGAAACAAGCAGCAGGAGGTTGGCTGCCTTGATGGAACCAATCTTGGAAATGTAACTATCTGCTTGAGCAGAGGGAAACTGAACTATGGGTATGGAATTTTCCCTGGGAGTATTTCAACTTCTCTTCTAGGTCCTTTCTTTTTTTTTTTCGTTTAAAAAAAAAAAAAAAGATAAAATGGAATATGTGTGTATACCAAGCAAGCCTGAAAAGTAACCTTCTCTTTTCCCTTTCAAAAAAAGTGGAGGCTGCTGAAAGACCAAGCTGATCACATCTTCAACCTGTCTTGTGTTTTGTCTGCCTTTTTGTTTGCAAGTACATACCATGGGCACCTTTCAGATCACTCTCTTGTTTCTCTTTGGCATATGGTTTCACTGTTGTTTTGTTGTGTTCTGGATTGTTCATGCCTCTGATAATTCTTACAGGCTTTGTAGATAGTATCTAAAGATACGCTGATAATCCAGAAAATATAAATTGCAGGGTAAAGATCGTATTTCTGCTGATTCTTTTCTAGCAAATTGTAATACGTCAGTAATTTTCAGCGTACAAGATCAACATAAGGGTACTTGCACATTGTGTTCTTACAGTTTGAGAACATAGAGTAGGCAGAATGTATTATGATGCGTGAAAGGAGGGGTAACGTAAAATTCTAATTTATTATAATACAAGATTATTTCTCTGCCCTCTGCAAACAAATGGCTCTGGTCTCACAATGAATTGATGAGAAACTGGGAAATAAAAACAGTGATTGTAACTACCAATCTTCTGCTCTAACCAGTGGAAAAATTTAACTAGAGGGTACTTGTGGATTCCTGTGGAAGTATGTAATAAAAGTTATGTCCCTTTTACCTATATGGTAAATCTTTGTAGTAATATGTAGTACTACTTGTCTGAAATGCTATGGAAAACATGTACTGCTTTCATTAATATAGATAATACAAGCTTACCTGGAAAATGCTTATTAACTGTCAGATGAATTATTGAAAGGAAACTAAATCTCTTTCCCCAAAATACTTTTAAAAAGCGAATTTCACGTGAAATAGCAAAACAAATACCCCTTCTCATTTTCTTTAAGTGACTCACTAGAAAACTAGCTTCAGCCACCAGGGATAAAATAAATATTAGCGAACAAGTTTGTCTTTCCGTATTTCTGTGGGACATCTCGATTACGGACCTCGTTAATGTTCCATTACAGCCCGGCACGACCTGTGCAATATCCAGCGTTGCTTCGTCCTTTGCCGGAGAGGCAACTGGCTGAGAATTTGGCAATCGTAGGGACAGTCCTGCAGCCCCAGCTGAGGGGATGGCCGTATTGATTTTGTCTTAAAACAGTTGACAACTTGATTCATCCTTCCTCCTTCTTGTGTGTGTTTTCCTCACCTGGAGTAGTTGATGTTGTGTATTGGAGAGCTCATGTTGCAAGGCAGAGTTCTTAGTGGCTGTTGATGGGTAAGCCTTTTTGAAATGCTTTATGGTGAAAAGGTGAGGAAGGGAAGCAAGCTTTAGCGTTTGGACTTTCTAGTGCAGTTTTTCAAGTACACATCGCTTGGAAGCTCTGCTGGGATGACTAAGCAAACAGATCCAGTATTATTACAGGCAGAGTAATTATTCATCTTGGTGTATGGGTGGCAATAGCACTTCTCATTCCATTTTAACGAAGACTGGCGAGCCTTTTTACAATGGTAAATAAGCCCCATAGCAGCTTATTTATAATAGCAAATAACTATTCAGAAAATACAAGTGAAAAGAGATGCTATCTGTATTAATACCAGAAAGCTTGACATACTGAAAAAGAGCAGACTCTGTGCTTTGTTTATTGCTCTTTGGCTGCCTGGTCCATTTGTCTCTGCCCGCTTCTGATCTGATTTCCTTGGCGGCAGCAAACTGCAATGCCTTGAATGCCGCAACACGAGCGGCTGCTGAACATGAACAGTCCGACAGACCCGTGAGGAAATGAGATGCGACTTCTTACAGCCAGTCTTCATGCTCATCCTGAAGGATGACGACTTCATCAACAAACGATATTAAAAAAATTATTAACAGTCTGTTGTACAACAAGCTAATAAATCCTCTTTTCTTTTTAATCTTTTTTAAAGTCTTTTACTCTGTTATATATGAGAGTAGAAGGAAGAAACTTCTGTGTTTGGAATTTGCATTGTTAGGGTTGCAGTCTTGCTAAAAACAGCATAGCTTTGTTTTTTATTTGGAAGTGTTAGTAAACTGAAGTTTTTAATATGAATGGTAGAATTTTTGAAGCTTTCTTAAAGACGTAAGTGTAATAAGACTGTAAAAACATTGAAAATAAGGCATTTTCAGGATTGTGTTTCGAGGGTAGATATTGTTTGTTAGTCTGATTAAATTGGGGTTCCTCAGGACTGTGTGCCAGTGGAATGAGAATTAATGAATGTTTGTAGAACACCATCTGAGACGTAACTGAATTTTCTTCCCTTTCCACCATGGGAAGAATCTGTGTAGTTATTTGTTACAACAGGCTTATATTTATGAAGTTTTAGACATTTATGAGAACACAAGGATGTCTGTGGCTTATACACAGATTGCAGTGGCACTTGATTAAAATAGCTGTTATTCAAGATAGAATTCTAATACCATTTTCCCTCTTTCTTTCAGAGGGAAGTGTAATATCTCCCATTTCTCTGACATATTTGCTGCTAGAGAGTTTAAAGCCCGAGTGGATTCATTTTTCTACATACTGGGCTATAATCCAGAGACAAGGTAAGTGAAGTGACTTTTAAAGGCAAGCTTTACCTGTGATCTGAGCCTCTAGGAACAGGAAAACTCAAGGGAAGAAAAGTTAAAATCAAGTATGATGCTGATAGGAAGGTGGGGTGGAAGGGAGTGCGAGGGAGAAGCTACATCTTCCTGCTGAGTGCATGCAGAGGAGAAAAATTAAGAGTAGATAACAAAATTGCGCATTGAGTCATGACATCCGGTTGCATCTCTGGGTAAATTACATGCTGCTTCAAAACAGGTTTTGAAAACTGTGAAATTTTTTTTAAAGGTTGCAAACATTAGCCGGAATTCTTAGCTGTCTCATTGGCTAAATGCACACCCCTGAAAATACTTTAAAAACCACATTCACATCTAGTAAGCAATGTTGAAATTTACCCACTTTAAGAAATCAAATTGAATGTGTTGAAGTGTGGAAATTCATACTTTCATGTATAAATACTTATATATGGGTTCCATATCAACAATTCCGAGTTTATGCTTTGCTGGCCTAGGGCAAATTGGAGGTACAGAAAGCACTTTTTTGGGGAAATTAATACATATTTGAAGGAGGCATGCTCAGCATGCTCTTTCATTTCACAGTTCTTTCAATCTGCTGGGGAGTTGTCCAACCAGTCTTTATCAGCTGTGTTTGGAAAGCAAAGCTGATACTAGACTGTACCTTCATCATTTTTTTCAGGTCCAAACCCTAACGTTTTTTCATTTATGTAGTTTTGTAAACACAGAGAATGCCTTACGAATAGCAGCCTTAAAGAGTTTGTTGTCTAGGGCACTTGAGTAAAAGATTAATAATGCATAACAGGACTCGGCAAGGTCTGTGCCGACTGGAAGTTGTATTGCTTCTTTCAGTGCACGAACCATAATTAGCTTGTGGACCTTGATTTCTACAGATATTGTTGAGAAAAGTATTATTTTAAGTGGGGATTAGATAAGCATATATAAATAATAAATATTAGAATGGTTACATTGTGGATTTACTGTTTTTAATGCAGATACGAATCTTTATGCTTCAGGGCATAGCCAGCCACTAACTGCTTGCAGTTAGGAAGAAACTCCCTGTGTGGGCATATTATTGTGTAATTGCCTATATACGAGGCTTCCTTTATTTTACTCTGAAGTGTCTTAAACTCTCGATACGCGTGGGACAGGGCACTGGGCTATGGGCTAGGTAAACTCCCTTCACCACTTCAGTTTGCATTCACAGCGGGTGTTGTCAGGGCAAGAACCTAGGAGGCCTAGTGTATGGTGCTGAGCTCTGGGAAAAGGGCATGAAATCCTAGAATATTTTAAAATAGTATATGTTCAAATGTTTTTGTAACATAATTTGTGTATTTTTTTTGAGTAGTCCAACAAGGCGAGGCATTATGAAGCTTTGATATTTGCTATGCTTGACCCCTATATTTAACTTTGTCACTTTGATTCAATGCATTTTAGTTTTGAGGGTGTGAATGCTAAATGAAGTACTTGTATTAGTGTTCAAGTTTTTTAATGGAATATTTCTGTTATGAAAAGCCATTTATGTGAGTTGTCAGCGCAGTTTTAAACCCACTTTCTGTGTAGAAGTGGCTGTTAATTCTTCCAGCTATTAGAAAATGACTGAGCCTGAAAAGATCAATGAAATGACAAAGCATGGCACTTTGTGATCAGCTAATTACTCAGACTACCCAGTGGTTTTGTAGGTTTTCTTCATTTGGTTGCAGCCAGGGTTTTTTTTAATTCTAGCTCTTCAAGTCTGTATTTTGTCTTGGAATGGGTGGAGGTTTGGAAAAGGAGCTGTGTCTAGCTGGTTTGATTATTTTTTGACCAGTGTGTTTGCTGCTGCTTTACAATGCATGCTTCTTTGAATACCTAATTCTAGATTTATTTTGCTTTTGCAAGTAAAAGTATTGTCGCACAGATTCCAGGATGATCTGTTGGTGGTTTGTCTGTAAAAACAAAACTTTGTCTTGACCTTGATCTGTTTTTTTCCTAATGTAGTGTTTTGTCTCGCGTGGAAAGGATGGAAAATGTTCATGGTAGCTTGAAGTAATAGTGTGTTGTAGATTAAGGTCCTGCAGTGTGACCCCCTCGACTGACTTGCAGAAATGGGTGATAAGGATACATTCGTAGACCAAACAAGCTTGAGCTGTGGATTGCATCTTACAAAGATGTGTTTCTGTTTGAGTGATTTTGTGTTCAGCATAAAATGCTCGTATACTTTTCCAGGACTCTCAAACGCAGCTCAGTGTGTTGGGATTCTGACTACTTGCTATGTTTTCACATGCTCTGTTTGCAAAATATGAGGCCTTTTTGTTCTTGCGAGCACACAGTCTTAAAAGTATACTTTGTCCTTTCTTTTCTATTTAAAAGCTTGCTGACTACAGCTTGGGAAATACCAACCATGATCCTGTTGTTGATCATTCCATGGTCTGGAAGTGGTAAACCTGTGCATTTTGGGATAACTTTTTTTCTTTGTAGTGTATATCAAGCTGGTTTGTGGGTGGTTTGTTGTTTGGTTTTTTCTTTCCCTACAGAGGTTGGTCAAAGATTATGTGCCTTGTTTCAGTAATTCTCATACGGGTGATAAAAATCTGATTGTGGAATGAAAACCTAAACTCATCTTAAAGCTAGAGGCTGGCTGTTATTACCTTGAATAGAGTGTTAGTCAGGCTAGTAAGTAGACCTGAAATATGTTCCTGGCTCTCAAGAGTGTGGAATACATCCACTAAATTTGTATAGCCAGCTGAGAAAGCATAAAATTAATTTTCTAAGTACTTTAAAATAATTAATTTCATGTCTCTTCAGAGAAGTGACTGCTTTAACACTAATTCCACTAACACGGAATCCCACTTAAACTTTTGGGTTCCCTAAATGGCCAGATGAGACCAATGCTTTATCAAAGAAGAAATGTTAGGTGAATTGTATATGCCCTGAAATCAGTTTATAAGCATTTCCAAGTGTATAGAATAGCAATCAAGAAGCATTAATGGACAAATAAAACCAGACCTGATGTACCAGTTCAGAAAAACAGCTTGAGTTGAGCTGTTGATTTGGGTATTTGAATCAGAAATCAACTCTGCCCGTTAAAAAGAAATGTGCAGTAAGGTTTGGGAAAGCTGTTGAATGCGAGCTGGTGAAAAACAGCTGTCTGAGGTCAAGCGGCACGTCTTACCACTCACCTACTACAGATAGGGCAAGAGCTGTAGTGTAGTGCCAGTTGTAGCTGATTCTGGCAAGAACTTCCAGTCCTTCCTTTTGTACACTGCCGTGCTGTGTGGACTTAACAGAAACGACTTTGAACTATCGGACTCAAGGATGCAGGCATGCCAAATGCCGCTAGTGGTATTGGCCTGGTTTTGTAGTCTATTGGCATGGACTAGGCAATCAGTTCTTTGATCTCAGGAGTAAATAAATATGTTATGAAGTTTTGTCTGACACTGGCATCTGTAAATATATATAGATTTAAAGGCTACTGAATTTTTACTTGGAACTAGAAATAATCAGGTATCAGTCTACAAACAGTTTTCATGGCTATGAATCAAAATTATTCTTCCACAACATTGTTTTGCATTGTAGAACAAAATCATACCAAACGTTCAAGGCATAGGTGAATTTTCTGAGTAGATGTTTTGGGAAGATGATAGTCTTGTCTGTTCTCATTCCACAACACTTGCTTTTCCTTTATTTTTGATCTTTTTCTTCTGAAGTGTTCTGGTTTGGTGATGTTATGAGCTAAATGAGTATTGGTGTGTCTGAGAGGAGTGTTGCCAAGAGTGATATTGAAGGTGGTTTGCACTTTGTTTTTCTCATTCTTCATGGCTTCCTCTTTTCTGTTGAATGTCTGAATCAAGAGCCTCTTTTTTTCCTCTTTTTTTCCCCCCCTCCTTTCAATGGAAAGCATAGTGGGTGGAGTACAAGTTTCAGTTCTAGAAACAGATGAGAATAGTGTATATTCTTACAAAGTCAAGAAGCCAAGTGTGGAGTTGTGTGTAAGGAGGATTTGCAATGCTTCCTCTTAATATTGCCCTTCTTTAGAGGAAAAAAAAATAATCTAGTTGAATGATAAATTGATATCCACAACCAAAACATGAACAGAGTCTAGAGGGGACTGCAGAGCTGGTTTGCTATTTTGATCCTTTTCTCTGGTTAATTTTTAGCAGGCAGAATATTTTGATTCGAGGCATATTATAATGCCTAGGGCAGTGATAGAGGGTGAAATGATCATAAAGGTTTTTAAATGTATCCATCCTTATGTCTCCAATCAGAGCCTTAAAGCACGTTCTTATTGTGCTTACACTTAGTAGAACTACGGCAGTTTATGGCGTACTTTGCTTAAATATGACAATTCCTACAGTGTATTGTAAGTCCAATTTTTAAAAAATAGTAAAATAGGTTTAGCAATTCTAAATACAATCAGGATTCCTCCTGATGGAGGAAATTGGGGACTGTTTGTATGGTATGCCAATGTGATGTGAAACAGATGTCTTCTGTATGTCCTACTAAACTACAACAAAGTTGGTTTGCATCAGCATTGTCTAATATTCCCAGGAAAGAAGTATGGAAGATACTGAACACCCTCACTTCATGCCAGTAGGTATTACATCATGCATTGAAGTGCCTTGCAGTTGATTCGTTTTAAATGAACAGACGAAAAGCCCTCCCAAAACCTGTATTTAGATAAATAGATGTATTACTTCCTTGGGTTATTCTATCTGGCTGATATAATTTGGAATAGGTTATTTCTATGTGTCCGTATGTCAATTTATCTCTGAACTGCAGAGTGCTATAAAAGCTGGGAACTCTTTCTCAAGTTTATGTTGTGAACTTGAGGGGGAAAAACCCAACCCAGACCCACAACAAAAAATCCAGAAGTTAAAATGAAGACTTGATACGTTTGGCCTTGTCAGCGTTCTTAAAAGCGGTCAGCTGTTAAAGACCGTGCAACATATTTGCAGTAGTTATCTTCTAGTCTGTAGTCTGGGAAAATTTGGTCAGAAAGTCTTGTTCTGAATATGTTGCCTCCTGCAATAGCTTTATAATACAAGTGAGCTGATGGAATGTTATGGTGAGTTTGTCTGGGGTTTTTTTAAAGCACTTTATAACAGGTCATCATGTTTCTGGAAGTTTTAAACACATAAGCTAGTGCAGCTTAGTATTTTTAAAAAAAGCATAGGAACTTTTATTATAGTTGGTTGTGTTCTGGGTTTTGGTTTGGTTTTTTTTTTGAGTACGAGCCAAGCCCCTCTATCCTGCATCTTAGGGAATGGCTCCTTCAGATTGAGTGAGCTTTGGTAGTGTCAGGTAACTTCAGCAGAGCCACGGTAGCTGAAATGTCCAGGTTACTGAACATTTGAACTATTATTGCAGGTTCATTGAAGGAGTCAGACTATGTTGGTGAAGGTTCCCAAGAAGAGGGTGGGAGGTAATGTATTATGGGCAACAAGGAAGGTGTATCCACCTATGTTATAATAAAATTTTCTCACTGAATTATTGTAAAATAGGGTTTGTTCTGTGGCCTGATCTGTTTTGTTTAGTCTGTTTCTGTCTTTTTAAAATTCAAAATTTGAGAAACTTTTTATCCTTCTCCAGCCTTGCAGTAAATCCAGGCATCTCAGACGCTGTTAAATTGAGGCGGGTACACCAATTAAAGCATTCTGTACTGCAGAGGGAAGGGATATGAGCTTCATATAAGCAGGTAGCTGAGAATTTTTTTGAAAAACTACGTTAATAAACAGGAATACAAAAAATCAGAGATGAAGGAAGTCCAAGCAGTGAGTCAAGTCTGGCTCCTCTTGGGTTCACCTTGTGTTCACACGTGCTTGTGAATGGCAATGGCTGAGAACTCATATTCTTTAAATCTTCCCATATATTGCATTACTGACAGGTAGAATAACAGTATTTTGCGAATCAGCTTGCTGCTTCATTTCCTAACAAATTGTATATTAAAATGTGAAGCTTGTGTCATTTGCATCTGTGAAAACCTCTACGCCTTTTAATCAATGCAATATTTTAAAAAGCTACTCCCAAACTAGGAAGGGGGGGGAAAAAAAAAAGCTTTTAGAAGCCTTTTTTTTTTTTTTTTTTT
>VXBL01000139.1:1196641-1251474 GCA_013400195.1 Aramus guarauna | reverse complement strand
TTTTTTTTTTTTTTTTTTCCTTCCAATTGCTGTGTATTTCGCTTGGAGAAGATATAAAAAGAAGTGCTGGAACTTGGAGTCGCTCGGCTCTGAAGCGTTGGCTGTATCAGATCCCCTAGCTAAGGCCCCACTTCCCCGCACACTAGCTTGGTATGCAGAAGCTGCAGAGTCTGTTCAGTGTGCTTTATTTACGGAAACAGCAGGGTTGAGATTGATTGCGTTGTAAGACAGTGTGTGGATGAGGGAGGGTCACAGCACATGCTCAGTCCTGTCAGTCCGAGGGCGAAGTTTCTGCGTTCTGCGTGCAGGCTTAGGTCATAGCACAAGCTCAGTGAAAGCTCTCTGAGGTCTCTCAGACTGCATGTGCCTCCATTTTGAGTTGGTAGAGTGGAAAAGGCAGAGTTTTAGCTGTTAAGTAGAGGGTTCAGGAATACATCTAAACCCACAAGAGCCTGTCATAGTCATGGATGATCCATTCAGCCCCTGCAGGTAGGCTACATCACTCTGGCCTCCCCTAAACAATGATGATTTTTGCTGTTATTTGTGACTTCTGAAATGTTTATGAAATCATTTCATTACTATTGCATGTTCCTCAGAACCTTGTAATCACCTCAGTGTTGCTGTGCAGCTGTTCGGATGGTGCATGAGGGCACTGAGCAGGGAATCTGCTGCCTGAGGGGTGCATGTAGCAAAAACGTTGAAGCTGTGTGGGCTTTTTTTTTTTCTTTTTCTTTTTTTTCCCTCTCTCGTGGTGCAGTTTTCATTTCAGTTGTGCTGTCTGCGTGCCAACCTTACGGCAGGTCTGTAGGGAGCTGCAGAGGCGGGATGCAGCGGTACCGAAGCGGCTATTAGGAAATGTTTGGGCCCGCAGCAGAGCGTTGAGGTGACGTTCCAGGGAGGGCTGCGCTGAGGATGGGTGGCCCTCGCTTGACCGAGGGGCAGTCGTCGTGCTGATACTTCCTCAAGTATTTGGGGGGGGGAGCGGGGGGAAGCCAGTGTGGTTCTGCTTGTCAGTCACATGCAAATAACATCCAAAATGCAGCGATATTGTTGAGAAGCTTGTCATGTGACAGCTGCGTAAGCAACACCCATATCGGTTTTATCGGGCTAGCAAAACACTGAAATTTTTAGACCGATCTGAATAAAATAGAGGACTTGGGCTCCACGGTTCTGTGTAATGATAGTGTGGTTGCAACAGGCTTTGAGGCCCTTGTGGGACAGCCGTCAGTGACTTGTCGCTGCTAAACAGAAATGGCTTTGAGAGGACTGGGGTGTGTTGAGTGGGAGTAAACTTGATTCTGCAGCGTGTTGTCATTCACGGTAGGGTCCGAACTTGTGCAAATCGGGGTGCTGCTCTGCTGTGGCCATCCGCCTAGCTCGCTGGCTTGCAGGGCTGATCGCGGCACCGTGGGGTCTATTGCTGAGGGGAAATACTTCAGTCGGGTTAACTTGTTTGCAAGTTACGGACGTGTGTTGAGTTTGAAGGTGACAGGACGGTTTGTTGCTGCTCATAGTGACATCTCTGGGACTTTATAGCAGCAGGTTGACTTTTAGCCTTGCACGCACAGTCATTCACCTGTGCCGTGCGCATTACTTGGGGCTACCTTCCTTCTCTTGCCAGAAGCCGAGGAATGAATGATGAATAAGGGCTGCATAATTTTACCCACGTTAGTGCCATGCCCGTATCTGTACGCTGTCTGAAGTGTTATTCCCCTTTTCCATTTTCTTTTATACCTATAGAGCATCAAAATCAAGAACGCCTACTTAGCATGGGTCACTGGTCACTTTTGCCATTGGCTGGAGCAAAGTCATGCTCGTGATTATAGAGCACGATTCCCTTCAACTTCAGCCTGGCTGAATTGCCTCGTAGTTAAAAGGGGTTGTCTCTGTAGTCCAAGGTTTTAGAACCATTTTTATTCCTAATAAAGGAGCAACTTGAATATGTACAGGAATATGACACTGCTCTGCAGGAATACGGGGTTAGGACACCTCATGTCCTTAACGTTTGTTTTAAATGTTGACTTATAAGCAGAAGGGAATGCATTATGGGATGGGGAGAGTACAAACCAGTCTGTTTTGTGCTGGTTTTCAGTGATAATTTGTGCACGCATTTAAAAAATATTTGGGGGAAAAATGCCACTTCTAAACTGAAAATGAAAATTTGGTCATGCTTATTTTTAAAAAGTAAAGGTTAACTTACAGTACCTTGGGTGCAAAAAAATAAAAACACCTCTAGGTTGTAACAAAACAAAATCTTACTGTCAAAAGTACCATGTTTGGCAAAGCAAATACTGCTTCATTAATATGCCAAATACAGCATTTTTCACTTCATTACCTGCACATGAGAACTTGTGGATGCGATGTTGGTTGTATTGGCTCCCAGAATTCCCCTTTGAAGGATGCCCCGGTGTCTGTGCTGTGCTCGTGCAGAATCAGATGGCTCCTGCTCCGGGCAAATGTATAGATATGTTTATGCCCTCTGGCAATACTCCTCTCACAGCAGACCTGCAGCATTTTTTGACATCTCAATTTTTTCTTTCCACATGCTTCAACACAAATGTCTTTCACCTGTGTTGCCAGTTGTGGGGTTGGTCAGCCAGTTTATAACCTAAGCAGTTCCCTAGGTTTGTGTGTAAGTGTTACGCTTTGGTGTTAAAAAAAAAAGGCAATAACACAACTAGGAAACTAAGCACCCCCCAAACCCTTGGTAGTAGTAGAAGTAAGGCTGTCTGCTGCGAGTTACCTGTGGCAGTGGTGGGCTGAGAAGACCCTCTGTCCTTGCTGAGGCTGTGCAGTGTGCCTGTGCTGCTGGTGCTGAGGGCTTACCTGGAGGGAGGTGACCCCGAGACTGTTGGTGGGTGATGTGGTGAGTTACAGTTCCACTCCAAACAACTGTTTGAAGTTACAAATGTATGACGGGAAGTGCTTGTATTTTGTCCTTTGAGTGAAGAAATAGCGGCCAACTACTTGATAGTCTTTGTTCTGGCTTCATTTTAGCTTTTTTTTAAGACTTAAACCAGTAAGATTAGCCCTTCCCCTTCCTTCCAATCTTAAGGCTGTAATTTGTTTTAATTAGAGCTTTGTATTTCCTCGTGTATGATGGAACTAGGGGTATCTTCAAGCTTGTTTTATGCTTTGCATTTTTCATGCTTTTCAGTGTATCTGCCTGTTCAAGGCAGCTGGAAATCTGTGTGGTCAAGCAAGCTAAGGGACTGATGGGTAGATCATTCCTTCTAACTTTGATGAAGCTTTAGGGGAAAAAATTAACTGCTAGGTTCCTGCCTGGTTCCACTGTCCTGCATATAAACTGTGGTTGTGCTTGAAGAAATGGTGCTGGTGTAGGATATACTAATTTTAATAGTGAATATTTGCTCTGGGAAGTGCAAAGGTACTGCCTGGCCATTTTAGAAACTTATACAAGATCAACGTTTAAAGCAACATAATTCCATGTTGAATTCATTTACATATTTACTTATCAGTGTAAACATTGCTTGTGAATAAGTAACACTCTGGTTCTATTAAAATCACATGTAGACCAGATAAAAATCTTTGTATCATGCAAAAGTTTCCACTAATTCATTTTTTTTTTTTCTGAACTTGTGATCAAAATACTGATGTCTTCCTTATTTGAAGGTAAACAGATATTGGAAAACAAGTGTTAGGGAGGTGATCAGTGAAATCCACAAGCAAAATTTTATCCACACAAGTAATTCCTATGTGGAGAGAACGCTTGTTTCCTTTGCAACAACTTGTGTATCAGAATGGCTGTATTACGATCACTTCTGTCCTGCCTTCTGAGTAGGGGACAATACTTCTAAGGACTGTATAGTCTTTTTTCTCATATATAAGCCTGATGAAAAATAAAGTTATCTTGAAAAAACTTTCCCTGTTTGACTCAAACTTCTGCAACTACTTCCTTCTCCAAAGAGCAGCATGGGTGCAGAACACGGAGTCCTCCACTTCCTCTAAGTTCTGACTTTGCAATCAGTCAGCAGGTTTGAGCTTGTACTGAAGATGCAAACGTTAGTACATGTTTATTCATTCCTGCTTTAGATTGAGCAATTACTAAAAACGTTCCCGTTTAAGTTCATTTGCCTGAAATGTAGGCTTGATTTTTTGCACTCAGAACACAAAATCGCTTATGCGTTTTTTTTAATTATAACACACTGTTGTAGCAGGTTTTAAACAAAACTTAAACTTACTAGAGGCCAACCATTAGCAAGAACGTTTTCTGAGCGTTAAGACACTTCTTCTAGAAAAGGGATTTTAAAATCTTGATTTTAAAAAAACAGGTTTAAGGTACAAGTGTGAGCTGGACCCATGAAATCTAGTAACTTGGAGTAAAGTCTTTTATGTAGAAAATAATTGTTGGGAAAGGCTAACAAGCCATTGCTTAATCTGTACATTGGTATAGGTCCAGAAGTTGGTATGTGACCAAGTTATTGTCTTTAAGCGAGAATTGCTGTTTGTTTAGAAGGGGGCAGGGGAGCCAATTCTGTTATTCTTGGGCACCTAACTCACAGGTTTGTGGTAGTTGTGGGGTTTTTTGGTTAGAGGTTGAATGTCCTAGACCTGATTGTCCCTTTTGTATATTGAACTGTGTAATATAAGAACAGAACATGCTTAAGAATGGTCTTCCTGGGTCAAACGGGCTATCTGTTTGGCTCAGTGTCCTGTCTCCCTACAGTGACCATCAGCAGATGCTTGGAGAAAGTACGAATAGAGCTGTAATGTATGCCAGAGGCTTGTTGTGTTTGTGGGCAATCTATTTTGCATCACTGTGGTGAAATCTTATGGCTTCTTCAGTGCTGCAGAGGAGACAATGTATGTAAAACTTTTTTTTTTTAATAGTTAAGTCTTTGCAGACGGAGCCTGCGTAGCATTGGATGAGGGAGGAGCGTGGCAAAGGAAGTTCTGAGTTTTGTTTTACAGAGGCACAGAATAAAATGAAACAGAATGTCCGACCAAATGGATCTCTTGAATGTAATGCCAATCCCTTTCAGGCCCCGATAAACTATTTTTTTAACCAGCCGAAGTTGGAGTGGAGTAATTTTATTCTCTCCTGTTTTGTCCCTCTAGAGATGGAACAAAATGATCCTTGCCAGATGTTTTTAGAACTGCCTCTGAAGAGCATTTTTTTCATCTTGGGTATTGGACCAGTCTTGAGATTTTCCTAACTACTTCAGATTTATATTAATTCTACAGAAATCACAAATACCTGGGAATTGCCTTACCGTATCACACTTTCAATTTATGTAACTGATTATTTTGCCAATAATAGCGGCTGTTTGGCTGCATCAGTGTTAAAGTGTATGATTGCAATTTATCAACTATTCTGCCTATAATGCATATAGTTAATCTGGTTTTGCTTTTATTTATTAAGCCATTGATTTTCTTACCAGGCTTTGTAAATAAACCCAAATCTCATAAGACTCATTTTTTAGTGCTATGGCTTGTTATTGCTTATTAGAACCAAAAAGCACCCCACCCCCCCACCCCAAACCCTGCATATCCTAGCTTTAAGCTATGTCTTTCCTCTTTTAATCTTTCATCACATAAAAATAATGACCTCTTCCAACTGTTTTTTCAACAGTCCCTTAGCTAACAATCTGTCCTCACACTGTGATGGTTGAATGCGTAGTAATCGCAGTTCTGGTACCCATTCTGGTCTCAACTCGAGCGCCCTGCCCCTCCTGCAGCCCGTATTCCAGGATGGTGAGAGCTGCTTAGAGCTGCTTCCAGTTTAATTGTGATACTTCTTCTGCGCTGTGAAGTTTGCCTTAGTGATACGGGTATGCTGCAGTAGGCCGTGCTTTCTAGCAACTTGCTTTTGAAAAGCCTTTCCAGAGGGCTCGGAAGAGAATCGGAAAGACTGCTTGAGAGGTAGTCTGTGGCTGAGCGATTTGGCTGGTTTAAAAACTTTTTTCTGTTGAAGTATCCCTCCAGTTTAATTACAGATCATCTCATCATACAGAATCAGGAATAATTATGCAGTTACATGGGTAGCACAGAATGCTGTCCTATTTGCAAAGTTTAGGTTGTGGTGGTTTGTTTTGTGGTTTTACTTATTTTGTTTTTTAAACTTAATGGTAGCAGTAAGTTATTTTTGTGTTTTCTGAGCTGTTGCTGGCTAGTAGCAGGTGTTTCAGAAAGGCAGTGGAAGTGCAAAGCATCGAGCGCGTGGTGACCACAGCAGAACAAAATCAAGCCATGTCTGTTGTTGGGTGAAACGCAGTGATGAACAGCGTGGTTGGTTCAGTGTGACAGTGCAGTTGTACCACCTCCCTCGCCCGTCTCAGGCACGTAAGTCAGTATAAAACACGTGCAGTTACTCCATAGCATGTTTCTGGCTGAACCTTGGTAGTAAAAAGGCAAACGTGAAAGAAGCTGTATCGCAGTTTCGAAGACTCCACCTTGTACTTGGACATGCAATCCCTGATGTTGAAGGTCCACCTTACGTACGCAGCGTGCGTAGCTTCTTTCAGAAGCCTGGCTTCCTAGCGCAGATCTTCCCTAAACGTGCTGGGTAAAGAATGACTTGGATTCCTGTCAAGGATAGGACAAAGATAGGACAGTGCAGATAAGCGCTGCGCAGAAACCTGAAAGTGCCTTTGCCTCCAAACTCTGGAGGGTTTTGCTGTGAGTTTCCAGCCTTGAATCCTGTACGGCTCTGGCAATACCGTACCAGCAGTTGTTACTGCAAGTCCTGAACCCGAGTTATCCTCAAAGCTGATCTGGTGTACTTTGCTCAGCTCAGGCTCTGTCCTGTGGCAGCTCTTTTGTTGCCACGTTCCAGTCTTTAATGGCATTGCAAGGCTGCGTTATTGTCACGGACAAAGGCTACCGGTTGTGCCAGCTTTTGTGCAAATGGTCTGAGTCTGGTGTACAGTAGAGACAAGGAGGCAGACGATAAACCGAGAGGGTTACGCTTGTTTCTGTATTGGAAATCGTGCAGGAACTGTTGCTGCCAGCCTCTCTGTCCTTCTTTGTAAAGCCAATAAATTAAAGCTCTGCAGCACCCTTTGCTGTCTCCTGTCCCTTTCTCATCCTCGCCTCTGAACTGTTTTCTCTCTGTGGTGCTGCTTTTGGCCTTGAACCTCCAACCTCCCCTGTTGCTTTAGAATGGAAAGGACAAAGCTTGATTGAACGGAACATCCTCTCTCTTCTCTCCGAACTGTTTGGAACAAGCCTCTCCCGGATTAGTGTGTGCTTGTTTTGCCCCGCTCTGCTACAGAAGCTTCTTGCCTTTTTGATATTCAGTCGCAGGCTTCCATCTCCTTTCTGACCAGCCCCTGTTTACTTTGCAGAATACAACGTTGTCATGGCAACAGGTTACTTTTCAAAGGGAACATCTTGTCATTATATTTAATCCACTGCAGCTGAAGAGGACTGAAATATTAAGTTGTTGTTGCTATGGATACTGCTTTGTTACATCAGTTTCTTTTGTGTCAGATTTCATATACAGTGTTGGGTCCTCTTTTTTCTTTCCCATAGAATAAACACAAAGTGCCGTTCCATTCTTATTGTAATTGCTCTCCACCAATATAATTTAGCTTAAAAATCTACAGTGCATTTTAGTTTCCATAGCAAGAATTTTCTTTCCATTTGCAAACCCATTCCTGGGGATGTGGAAATAGTAAAAATTATTTAACAGATTGCGTGCCCTTGCAGAGCCATCAGCTTTGTGCCCTTTTGAAAAAAAGTGTGATGTAGCGCGGTCTGAACCAGCTTCCTGCACAGCAGCTTAATTCAGTCCAGCCCTTACTTTTGGGGAGAGGGAGTACCTTTAGGGTGTGAATATAATCAGGAAATGGTACATGAGCGATGAAAAGGCACACAGAAATATTTCTCTTGACACTTCATGGTTGGATAGCCCCACTGAGTTTCCCTGGCTAACTCCACGTGAATACTTAGGAGCAGAAGTCCCATCCAAAACTTTGCTTTTATCTTTGCAATTACTTACAGGATGCTGGAGCATCGTATAATCAGTCTTGATTTCTAAATGCTTTATCATATTCAATGTGATGCAAGTGAAGAAATTGGGAATTGGTGGATATTTGGAGTCCTGTATTTTTTCCTGTCTAAACAGAAAACAGCTTTATTTTCTGTTTAAGTACAAAACCTGCTTGTGTGGCCTTTGGCTGATGTGAAATATTGTAGCTGGTAGAAACTGCGTGGACATGTTTTAAGTTTGACTTGCACTGACTAGTAGAGATGTGCATGGCTTTAAAATGAATTCTGGGAATAAAGGAAGAGCATCAGCATTTTCTGTTGTCTGTTCCCCTTCATTCCTCACAGGGAAAAAATCTGACACCTTGTAGCCGAAGAAATGTATGCTAGTATTTAATTTATAATGTTGTTGTAAATATAAAATTGATTTCCTGGCTCAGGCATTTCTTTGCATAACCTGAAAACAAGAGAACAGTGTCAATGTCTTGCAAAAATATGCATTGGAGAAAAACATTTTGATGTGTTCTCATTCTTTTCAGGAGACTTCTGGCACATATTTTAGAGTGGATCTGGTTGCCAGGAAGGTAGCATTGCATAGACATCATGACATAAGATTGAGCATTACGAAACCTGTGTTTGTTCCTGTCTGACAGCTTCTCCTCTCGTGTTGTCTTGGACAAGGTCCATTCAGATCCAGTGCTGTAGTTCACCCACTTGTGCACCACTGAGTAATGTTTCAGTAAGGTGCAGTTTAACTTAATACGCATATGCAACATACTTTGAAATTTTGAGGTGGAAATGTTCATGAAGATACGCAAATAATAATGTCAAAAAAGCCTCTAGTAATTTTTTTGACTTCAAATGGTATTTAATGGTTTGGGCTATCTGTTGTTAGGTTTGCTCAGGGCTAGCAGTTTGGGGTTGTGATCTTAATTCCTACAGTTTCCTTTAAACTTTTTCTCAGTCATTGCTTAGGATCACTGTGAACACAGCAGGGTGAATAAGAAATGCTGCGGGGTGGCAGCTTACTTGTAAAATGATGTCATTATTCCTGTAACAGCAAATTGCAAGATGAATTCAAGCTTGCTGTTTCCACCTTAAAGATGGTGATCTCTTAGGTTTATGCTTGTGCTCTTCCCTGCTAGTGTGTTGAGAGTCACTTAAATGTCTTGCAGTTATTGAAGTGTTAAATTCAAAAGTTTTGTCCTACAACAGCTCTGAATTCTGTTGTCCTTTTAATGTAATATGCAGAATATAAATAAAAGATGTCCGTTTAAATAAGAACAATTTACAGGAAAGGAATAATGTTGGTCTTAATGATACTGAATTTCCTTGGATTTGGTTGTGTTCTTCAATGCTATTTTACGAGAGTCTTAGTCATTTAAGTTTTCAGACTAGCTGCGTTCAGTATCCCAAATAACGATGTTCAGGCACAAGTACCTTTATAGTGACCTGGCTCTTGGCAAGAGCTGGGTGTGTGAGATTACAGCAGAGAGGTCCCATGGATTCAACTGTAGTTCTTGAGAAATTAGTGTTTCCAGTAAATAGGGTTTTTTTGTGGGCTTTCTTGTTGCTTATATTGTAAGATATTAAATAAAGAAAAAGGGTCAAAGGGTACTCTTCAGTGATAGTTTTATTTACTCTGTTAGTCTGTTCAAAATTTAGGAAGAAAAATACATTGTCATGTGTGGTGTTCTGGTTTATATTGGCATACCTGTAATTCCTGTTGTTGCCAGGGTAATTCTACTGCAACATGAAAAAACAGGTTTTCTACCATATAATGTGATGTTTCAGTAACTCCAACCCATGGTATGAGCAGCACAGAGCACTTCGGAGTATAATTCTCACTATGTGGAGGACAGTTCATTTGGAACTTGAAGGTTATTTTTATATAACTATCTCTTCAAAATAGTGCAAAAATGAGGACCAAGTGTATTATGTAGAAGGGAAGCTCTTTTTGGATGGGTTGAATTAAATTCACTTCTACAAATGTTACAAAGCATGGGTTTTATTGCTTTTTAGATTTTCCACACTTTGTGTCGTGCTAGCTGATGTGACTTTAGCAAATGAATTAACAGCAGCAATAATAATTTTAACTTCTTAAAACAAGAACAAGATAACTTTGCATGTGAGATCCAAAGTAACTTGAATGGTTTTCCATGATGTCCACCTGGAAATAGAGGAGTTAGTTTTGCCAATTGTGGTAATGCAAGGCTCTGTTCTTCAAAGATTAAGATCCAAAATATTTTTAAGCTATTTTCTCTTTCAAAATGAAAATTGCCACAAAGATGTTCATGAAGAACACGGTATTTCCTGTGCATTAATCTGTAGCATAGTGCTTCATATATTGTCTGCATCACTTCAGGTTTGGCGTTGAGATAAGCAGTTAAAGGAACATAGTGCTAGTACAGTCAGACGCTTGTTGGACGGTGATTCTCTGCGTAGCAGGCGTTGGAGTCGGCTGGCTAAAGCAGAACTGCGGGGACCCGTAGAGGCTGTTAAAGGATCTTGGTTAGAAGTCAGCGTTACTTCTGGGTTGTGTGAAATGAAACATCCACAAGTAGGAAGATGTGTGTCCTGCTATCAGCTCCCCAGTGCTTTCTTGCTACTGTGGTGACAGATCACGCTGAACCCCTTCTTGACTTCAACTGCTTGACTAAAAGTTCCAGATGTGCCCCGTTGCTTTTGCCATTTGCAGTGTGGCCTGTAATACACCTGAGTATATCCTTTCTTATTAAGGCATTGTTTTCGCTTCTCTTCTGTTTGCCCTGGAAATGCAATGACAAAAAATACAGGATATGATCCTATATTTCATTAATTGTAATTCTTCCTCATTACTGTTTTTTCTTTATAAATTAGGAGGCTAAACAGTACCCAAGGTGAAATCAGAGTTGGACCCAGCCATCAGGTAAGGGATTTTGTTTGTATTCTAATATCCAGGGAGCATTCTTTTGCCACTTGATCTGTTCAGAAGACACTTATTTAGAATTGTATGCATTCAAATACAATGAGCTTTTTAGATTCATTGTGAGTTCTTTACAGTTTCTTAGCTCAGTTAATGAGACTTTTTATGTCAAATGTTAATATGTTAATTTTACTAGCAGAAGTGCTGTTGGATTAATTCTAAAATACGATTGAAGGAATATGAGTAATTACTGGAAACAAAGGAAAAATCTCAGCTATTATTGGGTACTTTCTGGAGTTAAAAATGAATGTATTCTCAGCTGGCTTTCACCAAGCAATATTTTTAATAAACTATTAAATTAATTTGATGGTGTTTTCCAGTTATATTGACAGTTGGTCTTTTAATTTGCAGAGTAAAATTGTCAGGTTGATAGTATGGTGCCTATAACAGTCCTTTTCGTGAATCTGTGTTTAAACAACATGGAGTTCTATTAGAAGTGCTTAAAAAAGATGAAAGTTTTCCAAGAACAGCATTACAAAATTAGAAGGGTGGGGGAACTTTAAACCTGAGAGAGGTTTCTTTCCTCTACAGCAACTCTATTGAAATACACAGATATATTTATGTGTGTAGTCATCTTTTAACACAGGATACAATGCTTTTAAGCATGTCTGTTAATGTAGCTGTCCTTAATGCAGAATTCACTGTAAACTTGCTCTCCCTTTTATGTTTGTCTTGGAGCGTGCTCTGTCTGGTGTCACGTCTGTGGCGTTGCATTTCCTCATCGACTTGTGCTTACACTTGAAGTCTGCACATGTTCTCATCTTATTTTTGTACATTAAGTGAGTTTGGCCAACTGTGGTACTTCAGCATAAAGGAGGGGGGGGCATTGTGAGTTTAGTAATTCAACGAATGTCTTAAAAATGAAATTAGTATTTGTAATTGGAGTAGTTTTGGCAGCTGTTAGGGATAGAGCTCTTCCTATGTTGCTGTGTGCCAGCATCACCAGCACACTCTCCCCCTGCCATTCGAGAGGTTAGCTGGTCCTCACCCTTTTTACCTGCACAGCTTGCTTAAAGGAGTTTAATTTCTTTTTAACTAGGAGGCACAGTGAATCTGGACAGTTATTGAAATGTGCTTTTTGTCCACTGTGTACTGAAGTCATGTTATAGTATCTTATTGGTATTTCCCAGGAAAGTTTTTATGCAGGCTTTCTTTTAACTTTCTGATGTTGTAGAGAGGATAAGTTCCTATTTTAAAGGAAGGGAGACCTCAGTTGTATTGGGGTTTTGGCTGTGAGAAACATTAAGAACTGTAAGTTCTTAACACCAGTGCTGTAAGTCATTTGGATTGTTAAAAGAGTAATTGAGAAAGTACGCTGAATGTGTTCAAACACTGGGAAGCAGCATAAGGTTAAGATTCTAGATGTTAGTTCTAATTTGAGGGAAATCCTTTGTAAGCATTGAAAATATTCTGTTTTTAAAGAGCATCAACATACAACTTACTCTGGTTTTATAAGGCCAAATCCTTCACTAGGACCTGAGTGCTCGACAATTCCTTTACCTGTGGAATTGACTTGGACAGTACAAAGTGCTGGATTTTGCATCCAAGCGATGAATATTTCTTCAGATTCATTTTAAACTCTTGTTTAATAACTAGTGAAAGTAAACATTTATGGAACCTATGTAACATTCCTAAGGGTGTATTACATTTACAGGAAAAAAGTTCTTGGCAATTAAACCTATAGTATTCTTTTCACTAGTCATAATAAGAGTACTGTAAATGATACCTTCAAAACAACTTTCATCTCAAATTGTCATCTAATATTTTGGCATGTATTAGTCACCCGTGCTGTAAGGTATAATTACCAGGTGTGTTTATGGATCGGAAGGGAAAAAAAAAGTAGGAAGAAGGTCCACGGATTTAGAATACTGTTCATTTTTGCTTGCTTAATATTTTAAACTTCCATTGTTCTTTCATTTGCTGAGCACTTATGTTTCTGACAGTTGTCATCACTAAGACAATATATTCTCATCCTGTTAATTAATATAAGGTATAATCTTAAGATATTTGAATGGTAGGCCGTGGTAGGAAGCCAGATTGAAGACGATACTCACCACTTTCTGTTCTGTGGTCTGATTCATTCTGTGGAAAGTGTAAAAATAGTCTCTACACACTGGGCTTTAACTGGTGGAGTGGATACACTTTCCTCCACCCACCTTATTGAGAATCAGGTCTGTGTAGCAGAATCCAGAAACAACCCTGAGGTCCCTATAGCGGTTTCTGATGAATATCTGTTGCCTTCATTTTCTTTAAATTATGTGTTACGCATGCTGGGGGTTTGTTGGTATTTTTTTGTTACTTAGGTGCACAGATACCTCAAACTGCTGCTTGTATCGTAACAGCAAGTAGGGACCCAAATGAAGATAAAGGTTTTGTAGAATTGCAGTTGTTCTCAAGATTTACGTGAGGAGGAGGAGAGTGGGTCTCTGCTAAATGTTCCCCTATGAAAACTTTCAGCTAACAAATTAGTGGCCAGAGGTGTTCAAGAGGAAGCTGCTCTTAGGAATAACTCTAGTAATTAAGCATGTTCCTAGGGTACATCAGAATGACCGTTAATTTGTGAAAGCATCCTGGTTGCTAGAACGCATAGCTCTCATAGAAATCTCATCTTGGTACAATGCTTGCTTATCCTTTTCCAGAGGAGAAGCTCAATGACATATCCCATTTTCCCAGGCAAGAAGTAAAATAAAGTACAGATTAAAGAGCAGAACATAAAAGACATCTGAACCTCTGACTTGTAATTACTGGTTACGTATAAATGTTGCCTCTCAAATATGTTTAGTGTTATAAGTATAGGTGGTAATTATAGGGCTTAAAATCTGTTTTGGAAGAGGCTCTCAGCTATCTCATCCCATAGCAGTTGATGACTAAAGATGCTAATTGGGTCTCTGGATACAGTGTCATACTTATTTAGTGGCAGAGTTCATTTCACCAGCTATCTCGCTTTCAGGAAACTTCATCATTTCTTTTTAGACTCTTAATGATTTGCTGAGGACTAAATTTTAAACTTAGTTTCACGTGTAGGGCTTTTTTACTGATTTAAAATGGTGCACATGTGGTATCCACATTCTTGCTGTCTTTCATATCAGTACGTTATATGAGTACGTTTTAGCCTGGCAGGCAGGAGTTGTAACAGCATCTTTTTGATAAATGAGGACTGTCTCTGTGACAGTAAATTGTCCAACAATGTTTGATTTATATGCAGCGGAGGACTACATATGCGGTACAAAATGGTTTACTTCCAAGCTGTGGTATTTCTGCAGACATGCTCGCATTTGGTCTGCATACACTGCTGGTGGGCTGAAGTGATGTCAACCCTACATGACTGTCAGGAAATGCTCTGCCCTTTGAAAAGGAGGAGTGCTGGATAAAGTGCATAGATTGGGGCTTGATGACCCAGTTTCCTCAGACTTCTGAAACTGGGATCAGATAGTTTCACCACCTGTTGTCTGTCTTCCATCTATGAGATCGTATTATTCCAGAGAATTTAGAGACTTTGTTATTAGTAACACTTGTGCATCCTCCTAACACTGTCAGGTCTGTATGAACTCTTCATGGTTTTTTTTCTAGGCTAAGCTTCCTGATCTGCAGCCATTTCCTTCCCCAGATGGTGACACAGTGACACAGCATGAAGAACTTGTGTGGATGCCAGGAGTCAATGACTGTGACTTACTTATGTACCTTAGAGCGGCAAGGTAATTTCAGCCAAGATACCACCGATGTCTCTCTAGAATGCTGGAGTGGAAGCGTGGGCTGCCATGTACATGCAGCTGGCTACGTCACTCCTTTCTATTCTGTTTTGCTGTAGCATGGATGTCAGCTGGATAAGGTGAAATGTTTAGTGTGAGACAAGACTGCTCTGTTTGGGTCAACACAGAATCTTTCCATTGGCTGTGGCTTTTGGATTCAAAATGCAAAGCCAGCAGTATGTGCTAGCGTGATAGAAAGAGCATCGGATGTGTGCTGTGTAACAAGGGAAGTAACTGCTCCGAGTGGAATAGCCGTGACAGCACAGGATTCCTTCAGAGGCTAAATGTTCTTTGAATGACCTCTAGTTTGCATTTCAGTTTTATACAGATCTCTGATGTGCCTGGTGGATTCATCAGATGCACTGGTGGGCCTCGTAATAATTCAGAGTACGAGTACATTACCTGTAGTTTTGAGAATTCAAAGATGTGGGGGATCTGCAACTTAAGTCAGTTTTCTAATGTAAGGAGACCAAGATTACAACAGCAGGTTTGCTGTTGCTGGTGAGACTTTGGCCTCATATCTGGAGGTTGTGTCTTCCATAATCCTGATCAGGCTTTGGTACTACTGTAGCACAGATTTTTAATTGATGAAATCCACTTAGCTTGGATTTTAATTTTGAATTAATTATTCCATATGCTGAGGTGACCCAGGTTTGCATAACAAATAGCAGTGTTTGTGGTGCCTCATTTTACTTGTTTCCACAACAGCGCGAGGCCCTGAAATTTGTGATTTAAGGTGTTAAAATACTATTTGCGTAGTGCATGATGTGTGCATCAAACAGCTGCTGAAGAATTTAAACTTTTTTTCCTCTCAAACTATAAAGGAGCATGGCAGCTTTTGCGGGCATGTGTGATGGAGGATCCACAGAAGACGGTTGTGTTGCAGCCTCCCGTGACGACACTACACTTAACGCACTCAATACAGTAAGTGTATAGAAGTATGGAAGAACAGTCTTTCCCTTTATTTCTTGACTACTTAAAGCATATAGTGCATGAAATATTTAGCAAGTAAAATAGATTTTGGGGATGACAATATGAGTAGTAGCCTAGGATATATTCCTTTCAAATACCAACTAGTTTTCAAAAACCTACAGAACTTCAGCAATAAACTTTTGGGGGCGTGCCTTTAAGATGACAGCTAGCGAATGTTCTGTATGGGAAGCCGCTGAGGTCAGGTATGCCAGCTGGAATTGTTACTCACCTGATGCCTGACCTGGCTATTGGTCCTCTCATTCAGTCCAGCTAGCTTCTAGCTGTGGGAAAACAGTTATTTCATAGAAGGAAAATTCGTGACGCCATCACATGTATAGTGTCACATATGTGGTAATGGCTGTTGGGAATTTGTCCCGCTCATGATCTAGTCTTCATTATCATTTATATTTGGATGCATGTATGTCCAATCATCTCTTGCAAAAACATAATGTGCATAAATAAATTGCTATTTTAAGATCAAGCTGAAGAAACTTGTCTGTCATTCCGTATATTTTGGTAACATAGTGATATCTGTAGTTGTTTGTTTTCCCAGAACCCTATTTACTACATGTTTTGGAGCATTGTAGTGGTAGTGACTCTAAGCTGACCTTTGTGTCTTCATTGTTTCATTCCTGAAATAAAAGGAATTGCATGTAACTGGTCATGTGTTCCTCTGAAGAAACACATAGACAGATCTGCCAATTCTACCGACAAACAATTTTCATTCTTCCTCTTTTCATGTCAACTTTTATCCGTAAAACATATCTTGGAGGTATGAGTACTTGAGTTCTATCCGGT
The DNA here is from genome assembly GCA_013400195.1 of Aramus guarauna. Taxonomy (NCBI): domain Eukaryota; kingdom Metazoa; phylum Chordata; class Aves; order Gruiformes; family Aramidae; genus Aramus; species Aramus guarauna. The sequence goes on along the minus strand of VXBL01000139.1, from coordinate 1,235,040 downwards.
CATTTTCATGATTATTGGCTACATTATAATCACATGCGCTTGTGAAAGCTGTGCAAAGGACAGGATGTACCCCTTACTGAACAAGTGTCTAGCTAAATCTATGAAATGTTTCAGGGGCAATCACAATAGCAATGTACAGACCCCACGGACAGCTGGTAGGACTGGAAGCTGGGAGCAACTTTAGTTGAATGAGTTTTTTGTGAAACTGCCAAGAGAGGATGCAGCATGTAGTGTCAGACTTATATTTGAAACATCTCCTTTCCTAAAAGTAGTTTTAAGCATATTCTGCTTCAGTGTCCAGCACTGTAACTACAGCTTCCCGTACATTCTTTGCTCACAATGCTTGAGGCTCAAGTAATTTGTTTGCATTCAGTAAAAATAAAACAACTAGTGATACCAACAAAAACAACGTAGTATGTTGTACTCCTGCAAATTGGCTAATGTTAAATACCACCTAATGACCACAATGTTATGTCTGCCCCTGCTTGCTATGCTTTAATTATTTACAGTTGCATAACCATTTATTTATAAAATTGTTGAGAGCTTGTAGATGGCTGTGATGCACATCAGAAACTGAGTGATAATCACTGCAACAGGGATTATCTGTTTGTTTGGCGGAAGTATCCTAAGCGTGTTGTTTGGTCGTTGTAAAGTGAGTGGAACTGACTCTGTCAAATTAATCACGTTATAAATATGGTTAACTGATTCTTTACTGTCAGTAAAGCATCTCATTATATGAAGCTTTTAAATACTTCAGACATAAAAAAAAAGCTCAATCTGTATAAGCTGTAGAACATGTTTGTCAAGTCTGTGATTAGATATGCATAACTTGATATCTACACTAAAGTTAAAATGTGTGTATTCTTAACATGAAAAATGTTACTTAAGTAACATCAGCTTACCAAAACCACTCACATTGTTTTGTTTTTTTTTTTTTGTTTTATTTCCGCTTCTATTTGATTGCATGTGTTTCATAGAGTGCATCGGTTTTTTGTCATTTCCTGCAACAGACAGGAGTAAAAAGGGATTAAGATCTAAAATGTTCCAGGTAATACTTATTAAATAAACAGCAACAGGACTTTCATTCTTACTCTGCAAAATTGTTTAAATATGGTCTATACAGTCACATGTGTAACCAGTTGAAATCCAAGATCAGATTCTGTACCCAAATTAAATCTTTCCTAGTTGTTCTCACATCTGCAAAGTCAGGTGTTATTTCTCAGTGAATCACTGTGCACTTCAGAACTGAGGTGAATGTATAAATCTTAGTCCTTTGGTTCCTTTCCTAAAGATAGCCAGTGTGGTTTTATACGGTTTGATAAGAATTGCAGTTAAGTCTTTATTCACTTCAGTTTCTTACCTGTTTTACATTTTTATTTCCTTCCTTTCTCTTGGGATGGATGCTGTGTGATTCTGGTGGCTTACCACTCTAGAGTTCTCTAAGTTGTCCCTTAACATCCTTCTTAGACTCAAATCTCTGTTAAGGCCAATAATCATCAAAGAGCTTTTGGAATTGGAATTTCTTTCCCCTTGTCATCTAGAAGACGACTAATGCAGAGAATTCATTTAACTTCACTGCTTCGCTCTCTACTTTAATTACCCTCTTTAATCGCTTGGGAGTCTAAGGAGTCTGTAGCTGTACTTGTAGACATCCTGCTTCTGAGACTTAGATTAGTCTCAAAATATTTTGTTTCTGTTCTTCTGATTCTTTTCTTTTTATTTCTAGTGCACGTCTATTTTAGAAAATCACTGCTGACTCATTTTCTTAATGGAGGAGGGTTTCACACTTCTGACATAAAAGCACAATACAAACTCTTATCCTCTTAAGAATCTTGTTTGTCTGTGTAATAGTTTTGACTGCTGTTATTATGACTTCCCTTTCCCCTCTATATGACATCGTAGTGTACAGCAGTAAGGCTTACCCTGTGGTGTTCTTGTAGTCATCTCATTAACTTCAGCTTTGCTGAAGTTTCTCTTTTGTAGGCATTATGGTGCCAGTCCTCTGTTCCTCTCTGGGCTGGTTTTCAACCCTGTATTGACACAGTGTCGTTCCCATTAAATAGTCTGCCTGAACACGGACTGTTGTACTTCCAAGAGAATACAACCTGCCAGGTTTGACCTTAATGACTCTTGAAGGGTCCTTAGGCTTCTGTGGTTTGATTTATTCATGCTTCAAAAATCTACTCTGTCTATTAATACTGTTCATCATTTTTAGAAACCAGTAAGGTACTTTCCTAGTTCAGTTTGAATTTTTCTAGAAAAGTGTTTTCTTATGAATAATAGTTCTGTCAGGTGGGATATTTTAAGAAACTTATTTCTAAGAGCCTACTTTTTTGACTAAATTAAAACAGTTTAGATAGATAATTCGTTGTCCTGACAAAATGGTGGCCTTTTTATCTCTTTCTGTTCACCATCTATTTAAAACATACCAGATTTATCCGATAAGTAATTTGTGAGAATCTTACCCTGCACTAAGTTGTGCTTTTGTTTAGAAATTATCATATGCAACCCAGAAGATTAATGTAAAAAAATTGATATGGTATGATTTCTTATTATGGAAATCCAATAAACTTCAGAGCAGCACTTCATATAAATCAGTCTTGACAAGCTCCTTTGCTAGTGTTTTATTTATGTAATAACAGATGCTGTAGACCCCAGAATGATTTATTGTTAATTATACCAGATAGAAATGAAGATCATGGAAGGCACAATGCAACATATATATCAGCTGACTGAAATGGTTATTCACTTAATGTTCCAGGTGAATTTCAACTCCTGTTCCTTTCTTTGGCTCTTGGGATTTGATGCCACATTTGTCATTGTAAACCTTAGGAAGGAAATAAAGTTTTCATTTGGAGTTTGTTGCCCTCCTGCTAAGTGCTGGCTGTCATACTGAGAGGTACGGAGGAGGACGTACGAGTTCCTCAAAGTCTTTCACCATGATATTTTTAGATGGAGAGGGTTTTTATTGTTGCACGGCCATAGAACAGGTAGCTGAATTTGGCTGATTTTCTATAACTAGCTGGGTTTTATGCTTTGTTTAAATATTCATGAACAAAGGTTGTTTGATGCATTAGACCTTAAAATATTAGTCGTGTAAAATGAAAACATGCATATTCAGTACACTTTTATTTTTCCAGTTTCATAAATGAACCATAATCTGTGAAGCCATTTTTATTGGTGAAATGGTAGCTGATGGAAACATCTAAATTTTTTTTTATACTTACCCAGTTCCTCCTATCTTGTGATCTGGAGAACTGCATTGCTTTGAGGCAGAACTCTTCATTATAAGTGAAAAGGGAAATGGAAATGCTAACTTGAGTTACTCCCAAACCTTGTTTTGGGTCACTGTGGATGATGTTACTGGATTCTGAGAGCCAGCATGGTTAATATGAAAGTTAATTAACCTTGGTAGTAATGCACTTTGCCTTTTTAGCACTTTTGGGCTTTGAGTGTGGCTAGGCATCACGTTTAATAATCAGAATACCATCAAAAAGTGCCTCAAAATGCTATATTTACGAGATACGTGTGGAGATCTGTATCATGCAGGAGAGCCAGGACTTAACCAGTTGTGGGGTGGTTTGGGGGTTTTTTGTTGTTTGTGTTTTGGTTTGTTGGGGTTGGTTTGTTTGTTTTTCTCTGTTCCAAGCTAAGTGAAATTTGGAAATCAATTGAAAAACCTTAGAATTCACTCCCTTTCCAAGTCAGGCTACTTTACCTGATTTTCCTTAGCATACTTTACGTGCAAGTGCAAGCATCTGACACACTGTTTTCTCCTGTAGAAGGAAGAAAGGTCTTGGGGAAGTATTTGTAAAAAATGGCCAGTTGTGGTGCCATGTTTTACTTCTGGATAGATTTCTTCTGTAACACATGCAATTGGTGGGTAACCTGGGCCATCTCTAATACTTACGTGGAGTGTAGGGTGGAGTTCCAGTTTTCAAATGAAAATAAAGACAACCCTGCACTTAAGTTCCGTGGCAGGATCAAATTCAAACATGTTCCGACAAGCAGGTGAAACTGTATTTTTAGTTGGCTTTTTTTGTGTGTCCTTTAAGTTCCTGTAGAGATTCCATTTCTGGCATTACATTTTGCAAAACTCCTCTTAGACACAGGAAATTCAATACTTGAGTGTTCCTTCGTTGTGGGACAGAACTTCTCAGAGGTACGATCCTAGTGCTTGTATGGAGAACATCCTTCTTGTCCACGTCATACTTCTAAGCTAACATACAGTGCCCAAACATTTAAGCAGATGACTGGACTGTGGCTTGCAGTGTGAGACAACTCAGGTTAAGTTTTTCCCATGCAGTTCAGTATTCACCTACCTAAAAAAAGTGATAGAAAGTAGTTTAAATGTTCTTAAAAGCAGAAATGACATTGAGTTTTGCCTTTATTAACTCTCAGATCAGGAAGCATTAAAGATCAGATTAATAAAGAATACCAGAAAACTCAGACATCTTAAGAGCCAAGTTTCAAAATTATACTTCAGCCCTGGGAAGGCTCATTTCAATGGCATATGGATTGCTGGAGTAATTTTTCTCTTGCTCCTTAGGAATCTAAAGGAGTTTTTGCCTTCAAATGTAATAGGATGAGCTCTTCTCTACATATCCAGAGCTATGTAAATCACTTCTGCAATTTAAATTCAGAAGTGATAACTGTACTGTGAATCTGTAATTTCCTCCAGGTTAATTTTCGCTAATGCATCAGTATTAGTTCCTTTTTGTTGCGTTTGTTAGAAATGCTGTAAACTCTTACATGATGGAGAGCTTATAGGCAAATCAGTTAAAAGTTGATCATTTTGAAACCTAGTTTTGTATGTGTGAAAAAGTAACATGCAAACTTAGGAAGCATTAAGTCTCCAGCTCCAGGTTGTGTGGTGGTTTTTGGTTTGGTTTTGAGATGGAAACCAAATATTTACATGTGTTTGTATCCCAGTGGTAGTTCTGTAAACACGATACACAGAAGGACCTCATGGAAGCTTGTGACATAGCTTGCTACATACACACAATCACCAAAGTTTTATTAGTATGTCTTCATTGAATAACTGTTCATATGAAAAAACTTGTGTTTTCCTTGGTGGTTTTCTTCCTTTTCTTATCCCACCCTCAGAACTTTATCTACTGTAAGAATTGTATAGGAGGATTTTGACATGATCGTTGTAGATTTATTAATGATCTGCAAAGGTATCTTGTAAATATAGAGGAGCGTTATGTGGTGTTTTGACAGTATTCTGGTTATGAAAACTTTCATGTGACCTCCAAAGTGGTGCTTTTGTGGTTTTGTTCATTTTTCAAAACAAAGCACATACCACTTTTGTATGTGTAACGTCATTTCACACATGCAGCGTGTAGGAAAGGCTTCTCAGTTGTGCTGCTTAAACTATTTGACGGGTATGAACATCTCAAATCATTCTCCCATTGGGAGGATTTGTGGTGGCTTGCCCTTAGTTAAAACGTAAGATGTCCTTCTCAAAGTTAATGGGCGAGGAGAAAGACCTTTTCATTTCAAAACCCCACATTTCTGGTAGGCTGGTGGTAATTGCAGCTGTATCGGATCCCTTAGCACTCTGCTTTCATTCATAATACAAGAAATAAAGGGAAGTGAAACAATCCAAGCGAGCTGGTATCGCTTACTGTGTGCCTCAATATCGCCTTCATTTTAGGCAGAAACCTGTATCAGTTTCTACGCGTAGCTGGTTGTGGCAAAATTTCTGCATTCAGGGTTCCAGAATAATAATTCATGCTCAATGTTCTGCCTGACCCATTGTTCTGATTCAAGAGTGTGAGCATCAGATATATCAAACAGCAGACCCTAGCAAAGGAACTGGAAACAACAGTGTGCAAACTCAGTGTATAAGAGTGAATCTCAGAGGGGCTTTCTTGGTCATTTTGATAGGCGTTTTATTTTTCTTGGGGAAATCAAAGAGCCGGCAACTCAATTTCTCCTCATATCGTAAGAAAATAACCACCACTTAAGCTTGCATACTACTACGTGGAAGAAAGACAAAACAATCATATGATAATGTTGTATAAATCTCTCTTTACTAATAGCGTTGTTCTGACTTCTCATAACACACTATTACATGGGAACATGTCATTATGAGTGACAAACATGGCAGTGTAATATCGGTTTAAGGAAATTCAGTTCCAAGTAAGATGTCACCCAGACAAATTACTCCCTGTTTTAACTTGCCCTTAGACCAGATTTTCTTGTTCATTAACTACAGACAAGGTTGAAAGCATTAAAAATTATTTAAATATATGTTAGCATTTCTTATTATTACTAGTTTTTTCCTTTTGGATGAGTCTTAATTAACAGCTACTCTCATGGTTCAAATGAGGTAGCGTAGCACTTCAGGGGCCATCGCTCTGCCTGGGCATGTTGGAAAATGAAGCCACTTCTAGCGCGTAAGACAATTTTGCCACTTTGAATTTTCATTCATCCTTATCCTTGCTCTTAGGGGAAAAACTTCAGCACTTTATTTCTAAGATGAGTCAGGGGAAAAACTTTAGCACTTTATTTCTAAGATGAGTCAGGGGAAAAACTTCAGCACTTTATTTCTAAGATGAGTCAGGAAATCTTTCTAGAGAAACTGTTGAAACAGGCAGATAAAAAGGGGCCAAAAATGACTGCCATGATTACTTTTAAAATTTTGGGGGGAATATGTAAAATACTCTTTAAAAAAAACAAACAAAAACAACTTAGTTTTTTAAATGCTGTTGCAAGTTTTGCAGGTATTTGGCAAGTCCTTGCCCTGGATGGTTGTGGAGCAGTAGCCATGCCTGTTGTGTTGACCCACAAAACCAGCTGGCACAGTTAGTTCCCTCTGCTGTTCTGCGTTTTGCAACTGTATTTTGAGGCGTTCGGCAGAGCCCTGGCAGCACCAGCGTGTGAAAAGTGGATGCAACACAAGCATCTGGCATTTTAATCTCCACCATTAGCATTTTAGATCAATTTGTAGCAATTAGTTATTTAGAAGCTTAAAATAGATTAGAACTGGGGGAAGAGATGGAAGTTGCCCCCCCCCGCCCAAGCACTGGGGGCTGATTCCTGTATTTTCAAGCTGGCAGGTACCACAAATCAGATATTTAAAAAGCCAGAACTAGTACTAATTTCCTCTTGCAGTAGCTTTACTGATTTCTGTTACCTTCTGTTTTTGTTACTTTCAAATTCTGTTGCAGGCCAAGCTGTGTCAACCAGTTACAAATCAAAACTTCCCCGTTAACTGGGACAGCGTGCTGGCAAAACGCAGTTGTTGGGCAGAGTCTTTTTGTTGGATAGTTTAGGTTCTTCATTGGTTCAAGGTTCCGTTGTCCTTGGACACCAGAGGGAGCTCAGCAAAGTAGTTTTGTTCTCTGAGAGGCTTTAAAAAAAACATATATATATATATTTTTTTTTATTATTATTATTTTTTTCCTCTGATCCAGATTGTTTAGTGTGTTTTACAGCAGGTGGGGTGGAGGTGGAATTTCAAAGAGGAGGGGGGAAGGAAATTCCTGGAATTAAAGGACAGTTGGGGCTATAGTGTCTTGGGTGTCAGGCATGATTGATAAAAATCAGATCTTGCCGTTTTGGAGGATGAACACTTTAAAGACTGCTGCAAATTTGAAAACAGATTTTGCCGTTTTACCTAATGAGATATATTTGCTATGGAGCATATTCCATTTAATAGTAGGGCAAGATGTCCGTAGCTATAATGAGTATCTGCATCAAACTGCTATTTGTCAGCTTTGCCACTGAAAGAAGTGGCCTGAATTACATTTTGCATTAAATTAGGTGTTTAGATTAGAGTAATTACACCAAGACCTAGCTACTCAAGCCGCGTGGCAGTAATTCTTGTTCTGATTTTCATTTTCCTTGTTCTTTTTCCTTTTCTCTCCTCTTTTTCTACCCTCTTAAATATGCTACGGTTTTACAGAGAGCTGCTGGGTATCTTGACTATGGTCCCCTTCAGTGAGAGGAGCAAATCCCTCATTAATAATTACAGTGTTCTTAAGCCTGCATAGATTAAAATAACTGGTGTTTAAATAGGGATGTTCTGTAAATATCGACAGTGCAGTACCAGGCAAATACCATCATCTTCTACAATTCCACTGAAGTATCTTGCTTGGCAGCAGAGAAGAATTCCTTTTGACTCATCAAAGTCTTAAAATGCTCCTGCAATATTGGTAGTATTTACCTCATGTTTGGCAGATCAGGCTTTATATTTTTGTGTCCTGACAAGTGATGAGATTTGTCCATGATCAGTGATCATTCGGTGGAAGAGCCAGCGCCCGAACCTGGAGAACTCCTGAATTCCGATGCTGTCCCATAAATGCTGGATGCGACTGCATCCCCACAAAATTGTGTTCTGGCTGGACAATCCCTTCTGCTTTTATAGGCTTTTCTGGGTACATTTTAAAGTAGTTCAGTACTACTTTCTTGCTATATAGTAGCAATTTTTCCTTGGAGAAGAAGACTCGGGAATCTAACAGTGCTCTTAATGGACTGCAATTATTTAATATCGGAGCATGAATGCAGCCTAACTCAGATGGGCTTTTCAACGGAGATCATAATGACTGTAATTGCAAAAGGATGCCTTGCTGAAGTAGAAACTGCCAGATGCAATGCCATTCTGATCTAAAAAGGTCACAGTAAAAGGGACATTTAAATTAAGTTATAAATTAGAATTGAAGAACAATATTTTGATGAGCAAGACCAGAGATGTCAGAGCTGCAGGATGTAATTCATGGGTTCATTACAGACCAGAGGTGCCTGACAGCTGAGCCATGCCAAAAGGAGAATTTATTTGCAACATCACAGAGGCAGAAAATGGCAGCTCTGCTGAAAAGCCGTAGTAGAAACTTGAAACCTTGTGGTAATGTGCAGACTTTATGGTAATAAGGCTTGCCTGTGATCTAGCCTTGTTTAATGGCTGTTGTAATATAAATGAGGTTTTGGGACACGTGCACGTTGAGAATTTTTTTCAGTCTAAAATCCTGTCCAGTGATGAAGAAGTTGCTGTATTTTCTGTTTTAAATTCCTGTTTGTGTCAATTCCTTTTGTTGCAGTTGTAGACATACATGATGTCACAGTGGTTCAAAATTTAGATGGCAGAGTTAATGCTAAAGATGGTGATTCTCTAGATGACAGGATAGTAATCTGGTGTTTATAGCAATACTGTAAAAAAAAAAAAACAAAAAACAAAAAACCAACCCAGAAGTTAATGAAACCATAGGCAGTCATCATTAGATATTATTTATATGTTTGAGTTGCTTGCCAATACAGTGCTTATATATATTAAATGACCAAAAGTAATAAGCAGAGAATGAGCCAGATTGAAACATGTGAATTTAACTCTGGCACTTACTTTTTTTTTTCCCCCTTTTTGCTGCATTATCCTACTCCTGGCACTTCTTAAATATTTTTTCTCTTTTTTTTCTGCTTGATACAAGTAACATTTTTCAGGATATTCTAATCCTGTATTAGGTCTCTTGTTTTCACATGTGTGTCTCCTCTGTTATATGACTTTCATGTCTGTGCTTATGGGTTTTTGTCATTGTTATTAATGTAATTACTTGGTCAAAAGTTAATGCTCTTATTTTCTGTTGTTGTTTTGGGACAGTTCTGAGGGCCTGTAAACTGTTCAATTTTTCAGTAACCAGAGTAGTTGCCTGTTAGACCACTCCTTTCTGGGCTTGTCTGATGGGTTGGTTGTTTTTTTTTTCAGATTGAACTGCTTGGGCAATAGGGCTGCCAGGGAAAAACACGTGTTGTCCTTGAGGCAAAATAAAGATGCCCTCCAAGTTACAAAAAGGCTTTGGCATTACTGCATGTTTTGGGAGGGAGCAAAGAGGGAAAAGAAACAGAAGCGCTATTCTCTTTAACACTGTGAAATTTCCTAAGTGAAAAATCTTTTAGGTAGTGGCATGCACAGAAAAAAGCGTTTGCAAGGTGAGCTGGCAAAACAAGCAGTTCTTTTTTCTTTAAGATGGATCTGTTCCCAGTACTGGAGTGCAAGCAAGGAGAAAAATCCATGTGTACCCAGTAGAAAAGACAACATTTTATTTTCATGCCTTTAAGTAGGTATTGCATACCACAGGAGTCTTAGAAAAACAAGTTTAAAAAAAAAAAAAAGGTTAAAGTCAGTAATGTTGTTTGAGTATTGGCCTTGAGCACTGGCACGGCAAGCCTGGCGTTCTGCTCTTACCGTTTACTTGTGGCTTAGGTAAGATGGACCGAGATGGTCGTTTCACTTGCATGGAGGTGCAGTCATAGGAGCTGACACTGATGTAGTCAAGAGGCAGATTTACAGCCATCGTTCTGCTGTAGATTTTGACATTTCACCTGGGGAGACAGGTTCGAAAGCAATGGTTTCTGCTAAGTGATCTCAGGTAATGCATCTCCCTGACTTGGAGCGGCGTGAGGTGCTCTGATGGCTGGGGTGCGTTAATGCCTCTCGTAGCAGTAGCTAGCAGAAGAAAGGGGCTGGGGAAGAAATTACTTTTTTGGACACTGAAGCATTGTTTTCTATGGTTACTCTGCAAAGGTATGAGAGAGTATCTGTTAACTTCCCCATAGGTGCCATACAGAAAGCTGAAAATGAATAGAAAACCACTCTGGGTTAGTTTTCTTTCTTGTTCCCATTATATTAGCCGAGGCTTGTAACACCCTGTGTGCTATTGTTACTGCAGTTGTTGGTAAGGGGAAGAAAAAGTTCAGGCCACCAGTTAAGGGAACATTACTGTTTGTTCTGAAAACCTCACAGGTAATGATCGCAAGCTCTCTGCCCAGCAGTGACCTTTTATTTTTACAAATACTTTACTTTCTTTAAAAGTCCCTCAAGTATAAATAAATTTTGAATGCCCCAATAACTTGGTGGAGGTGGAAGAGCACCTTCATCAGTTCAAGATCTGCTCCTACTGATAATAGAAGATTTGAGCCAATTGGTGTGAAGTGTATCCCATAATGTACCAATTTCTTCTCTAACAGAGCTGAGAACAAGCTCATCCCTGTCAGTAGGAGGTATGCAGTCAGACTTTTGAGTGGCCCCATTTTCTAGAGGGCTGCACGCTTGTGCTTTTATAGCTCACTGCTCCTCGGCATGTTTGGACCTCAGACCACCTGTTTGAGGTGTTCAGTAATAATTGTTCATAGAATTGTTTTCTGGAAACGCAGCTCTTCAGGTGGTACAAAGGAGGCCCCAAATTACATGGAACCGAAAGTCGTCAGCAAATGGAACAGATTAGCTGGTTTTTTAATACATTAAGGTTCACATGCAGGGACTTCACTGCAGATAACAAAGTAATTTCTAGTGCACTTTGTACTGCAAACAGATTGGCTTTATAGACCGTCACAATCTGTTCTGTGGCATTCATGACCAGAAAACTGAGATCCTAAAGATGGCCTGGCATGATAATGCGGTATCCAAAATCCAGTGTTTCATAACCTGCTCCAGTATGATAGACCACAGTGCCTTGTGTGAAATGGGCACCACTTCCCGGAAATTCCCTGTCCATTTACGGTATCACTTTTATTGAAAAAGTAATGCCTGTTTGACGAAAAAGCAGTGTACTTACAGATGCACAAGCAGTTTAAAACCTGAGTTGACAAAAGCCAGGAAGTGAAAGCGAAGACTGCTTGGTACCAGGTCTTACAGATGTGCGTTCTTCTCGCAGCTGCATGAGTCCCGTGCAGAGCTCTGTTTCCATTGCCCGGCTCCTGGCAAGTTCTGCTCCAGCTCTTGATGGCTGCTTGAATGTTCTGCCCTGTCATTCCCAGAAGTACTGTGGATCTGGAGCCACGCTGGCTTTCTTACAGCGGGCTTGTCCCATCTGAAACCTAGATGTAACCATGTTTCAGCTTTAAAGCAGCATATTTTTATATAGATATATGCTTATAATACACACGTGTATATATACGCACACATGTCTGTATTTTACTGTAAATATCACAGCAATTGAAGTTGCTGTTTAGCTTCCTTCTGTAAGTGTATGGTGGCTTTCAAAAGCTAGTGCACAAACCTTTCCTAGATTATTTGCTGGGAGAACTGTACAAAGCTGACTTTCAGTGGAAACTGATTTTTATTATAGTCTCACTAAAAAGATTAGGAATTGGTTGAGAGATGTAAATAGCTAAAGTGAGCAGCAGTAAGAAAGTAATCTTGGTATTTTTATTTGAAGGAGAATTCTGTTCGAAAATGTGAGCCTTTTTGACACAAGAAAAATGAGAAAAAATTTTCCTCTTGTAATCAGGCTTTGTTATAACTTTATATTAATAATGATGAAGTAGTTAATATCTTGTCACTGTTCAGTAATTGTATCTTGATCCCTGTTCAGTTCATCAGTCTTGGGAAAAGTTCAAGAATTATAGTACTGGTTGAAATGTTTTCCAAGAGCGATTAAGCATAGTTCTAGCAGCATGGATGCTTCTGGAGAGCGGGATGCAGATGGCTCAGGATAAATTCTAGGTAGGAGGGAAAAGCAGGAAATAATTAATGTACAAAATCATATTTTGGTTGTCCCTATTGTAAAGAAACTTTTGAGGGTCTGTAAAATTCTGTGATGTTAATGGATAGCTTTGAAGCTTTGGTTTGCTTAGCACCTTGTTTAGAAAAGCTGCCTCTTGCCTGTGTAGGGATGTTTGCTGTAAATTGTTCTCTCTTCTGGATGTAGGAAGAAAATTCAGTTATCATCCCAGCAATATTTCTTTTTCTTTTAGATCACTTTCAGAAGACATAGAGCAGACTCCTGCCTAGTTCTTCAGTTCTTAAAATCCCACTGTACTTTGAAGATAGGACAGGCTATAAATCTACGGTGTGCTAAATGTTTTCTATCAAGAGTTAAGAGACGTAGATTCTCCTGGGCTCATTGTTGAATGTTTGTTTTTTTTTTAGGGTAGTTGTTTTTCTCCCTCACCCTGATTTAAATGTCTTCTGTCTACTTCAGCTTTTGATGACACAGATACTGAATTTATGGTAGAAAATAAGGTACACTGTAAGCTGTGACCAGCTGAAAGTGATGTCAGCTTAGACATCCCTACTTGCTTTTATGTACTCCTGTAGCTATCTGTAGAGGCTTTGTTTCTTTTCTATATTTGCTTTCCAACAACATTGTGATCTTTGTAGTGCAATAAAAATAAAGAGAATTTTCTGGCTGGGTAAACTTGATATCCCATGGCTTGCAATCCCTCCAGTATGTTAGGTTTTCCAGTTGGTTTTACTAATCTGAACAAAATATGCTGCATAAAATACAAGTCCTTTTGAAAAATATTTTGTTGGAGTTTTTTAAAAAAAATTTTTACATTAGAAATCCCAAGGAAAATTTTAAAGCTAACCAAAAAATATTCAGTGCTTTATGGGCTCAAATATTATCTGGGAGAGGTCTAGGAAGGAAGGGAAAAACATACTTGTGTTAATGCTGTTTCTTCTACTAATGAAACCCCAATTACCCTTCAGGTTGTTTAAATTTCACTTCATACATCAATGGTAAAAATAATTAGGCATAGAACATCTCCTGTGGCCCCCTTTAGTGGTTTTTCTTCAATATCAGATCACTGCTAATTCCATTGAATGATCTATTTGTCTTCTTTATTTTTTAGCTACATGAAAGTAACTATGATGCTGGAAAAGCCCTGCAGCGCTTGGTGAAGAAGCCTGTGCCAAAACTGATTGAGAAGTGTTGGACTGAAGATGAAGTGGTAGGGAAACGAATTATTCCCTTGAGCCTTATAGTTCATGTTGCTTCTCTTTTTTCTTTTTTTTCTTTTTTCTAAAGAGGTTGTCTTTATGGGAGAGAAGAGGGGTAAATAATTTGCACAGGATGAATTTTTGCACAATTCCGAGTTAGCGGGCATTTGATATACAGAGAACACCTTTCCAATAGTGGACTAAGAGGGAGAAGATCAAGTAACTGTTTTTGAGAGGATGCTGTAGAGTAAATGAACAGCTGCAAAACTTCTGGGCTCTACATTTCACTGTCATTCTCACCTCCAGGAAGGCTGGCCACATTCACTAGTTGGAGTATTGTCCCTGGGTTTTTTTTTCCTGCTGGCATTGGAGGAGGCTTACAGTGTCAGCTTAAGTTGGCTAATGGCAGATTGGATATCAGTGTTTCTCCGAACCAGAGTTTAAGTCCCTTCTTTCCCTCATATGGAATATTAGAAAGTGTTTACTAGTATAGTCCATAATGGATGAATCTTTGACAAAGAGCAGTCCAAAAATAGATTATCTGAAATCTGGGATTTAGCCATGCCATCCACGTTTACTTTAAAGTACGCAGAAATTGCCAGGCTCCAAAACTGTACTGAAAGCAGGGCATCCATCTTCTGTGTAGCTCCCAAAGTAACGTATGGACATAATGATTTTGGGGCATGCAGTAAATATGCAGTGCAGTACTGTGCCCTCACAGTTACGGACCTGGAATTGCAGAGGGATTTGAGCTTGTGCAATTTAACATCCTGGTGCACCACAAGTCTCATCAATTTACGCAACTTAATAGTCGCAGTGCTGGTTCTTCATGCAGCTGCTGTTTCAGCACGTGCTGGTAGCTAGTCGTCCTGGTTTGGGGTTCCAGTGCAGGCAGGGAAGGAACATGTAAACATGTCTGTCTTTCCTTCAGACAAAGGTTGAGGTTTTTGGTGTATAGGACTTTGGATTGAAATATTACTGTTGTTATTAGCCCACTAAAAGATACTGCTCTGCAGTCTGATTAGTGGAAAAAAAATACTCTTGACCTGAGAAAGACACCTTTTCCTAAAAGCTCTAGTTGACAGAGAGGGTGTGCTGCTGGGAAAGCACTTCACACTCAAAAGGACTGTGGTTGGTTTTTGTTTTGGTTTTTTTTATTTTATTTCTGGGTCTTTTTCCAGAATTTAAGGGAGTCAATATCTGTGTGACAATTAGTGAAGCAAAGGTACTTCTTGTGGTTCATCCTGCAGCTTAATTGCTGCAATCATGAGGTTTCTGCTGGCTTAGTTTTATACGTATGATGTAATGCAACTGTGCTTATTAAACAGTGTTCTGTAGGGTTATAAACGGAAATAAATCGTGTATTTGGGAGCAAATTATGGATTTGTAATTTGCTGACAGCTTGTAAACAAACACATTCTTAAATATTGTATTCAACACAAGATGCATTTTCTGGCAGCATTGGGAATCCAAATGGTGCTGCATTACAACCATTTACTTGTCAGACCTTGCACCTTAAGCTAGCACATGAGTACTTGATTATCCAAAAAAAAAAAAGTGATACTTTGTGCATTTTCACTACCAAGGAGAAATGCTGAACAAGTTCACTTGGATTACATCCTAAAAATATTTTTCATTTTAATGCTGATGTTAATTGTGCTTAACAGAAAAGATTTATGTGAAATGTAACATGTAAAAAGACAGCACCTCTGTAGCAAGCTGACTAGGCATATCTGTTTTTTTGAAAATGGAAAAATGTTATATTTCCTAGCTCGATAATTAGACTGTAGTGTGCACTAAAATAGAAAATCAGATTATTGGAAGTTAGTTGTGATAAAATATTTATCACAGAAGAACTTCAGACTTGCTTATGGTTTTTAACTTTCACTGTTGGAAAAGCTTTTTCTCTCTTATGTACTGTATTGGAATAAACAGAGACTTGTTACATAGACTTACCAGGTATACAAATGAAAAAAAAATAATTATATGGTGCAAGAGAGCATTGCTCATGTAAAAGTGACAAGAGAAAAGTTTGGGGCTTATTTTCTTTGGGTGAATGACTTTTTTTTTTTAAGCTAGTTAGTTAATTGGTGAAGTATTTGAAGAAGTAAATAAAAAATTTTGTGGTCTTGTTAAGCTACTAACAAAGCTGGCATTGGTGCTGTAAAATAGAACTGATTAATAATGGGTGAAACTTCCATGGTCCCTCCACATTTTTTTAATTATTCAGACAATGGGTGGAGAGAGTGTAGTGTTTTGTTTGTTTGTTTTAAGCTCTAGTTTCTCTGAAAGTCATTCAGGGAGTTGTTCCAATGAATTATGTGTGCTTGCTCTCTCCTTATGTAAACCTTTTTGCAAGAGCTAGATTAGGGCTAGGCCAGGCTCTATAAACCTGGAGTAACGTTGGCTTATTCTGCAATCCAACAAAGAGCTTTGTGGTAGGGAGACTGCCTGAAGTCACGGAGTGAAAGAGGATCGTGTGCTAACACCAGCAGCACAGCGAAGGAGAGGAGGAGTAGGAAGCCTGGAACACCAGTTCCTGATAAGTTTTACAGTTATCTTGTCATAAAAGGGAGGTTTGTTTAGGGAACTGTCGGAACAAATCCTTCAAGTGCTCAGCCCCGTGTTCAGTAAGTTTGTATTCATATTGGTTTAACCTCTGTTTTCTCTGCATTTGTCCTTACGTTCATGGTTAAATTGGACAGGCCAGCACATCTTTTTCTGTGTAGATTTTTTTTTTTAGTCTCCTTGTTTTTTTTCCATCAACTGCACTATGCTGTGAATGCTATTGCTGCTGCAGCGCCGGGGTTTTTGATGAGCGGTCCATGTTAAATGACGGAGAATAGAGCCTTACGAATAAGAAAAAGCAAAGTTTATTGAAAAGTGAAACATTACTCCAAAAGAGCAGACTCTGAGTACAGAATAATGATCATTGACTCTATAAATCATTGTCAGTCTCAGCTCATTTTATCATATTTGTTCTTGTTCTGTTCCATCCAAGTTTCCAGAAACGTTTGGCAGCCCTCCAGCCTCAGCAGAGCCAAAGATCAAACTGTGCTCTTATTTATAGACGGCTAAGCTCCACCTGCACAACTTCATAGTGTGTTTGTCCCTGGCAGTTTGTAGAAAAGTCCAGATTAAAGCAGCTGTACTGCACTTCTGCGCATTTCTGAGACTTGCGAGGCAAGTTTCCTTAGTGTTGGCTCTCTGAAACTGAGAAAAACTCTTTCAGTGTGATACGTAGGGTGCTAGAGCTGCACAGGAACTTCACAACAAAGTATTTTTCAGAAAATACTGTGTTTTTCCATTCCTGCCTTTCTAATCCTGCAATCACATTCTGCCCCCTGCCCTGCCTCTGGGCCTCAAAGTCACACTCCCTCTTTTGTGATTCTGAAGTTAATTTTCTGCCAGATTTTCAAGATGAGGGTTAGCAAAGCCCTGTTGCGGGGACGATGTACGGTGGTGTGGCTGGGCTGAGCAGAGGGACAGGAGCACTGGGGCAGGGTCAAGTAATGGGGCTGGTGGCAAAAGCAACTGAAGTAGAAGCGTAGTCACACTGATGCAGGGTAAAAACTGATTTAGTACAAAACTGATTCTTAAAACTTTACACTTCCTGAAGTAAAAAATCCTCTGGAAGTTGGTTGGTCTCTTACTTGCACGAGTATTTTGACTGAATCCATTTCCAGTGTGCTAGAGGATTTATGTAGTTGATTTTCTTGTGCACAAAATAGCAACACTGCATCCAGTTCAGTAGTATTTGTGATGTAACATTGTGTGAATAACTAAAATTTATTGAGAATTTATTTATTTATAAAGTTTTTAACTTTTTTTGTAGATTCTCTGTTGGCCCAAGATAAAGCCTTTCTTGTTAATTAAACAGCTTTGTTGCCTGTGACTAAGCTGTCAAGTAAGAGCTGCTTTGCAGTGATCAGGACTGATTAAAATAAACGATGGAAGTTATGTTATTTTTACTACTGATGATGTGGTTACAGAGGTTTAAATCAAATTAAACAGAGGATAAAATTTGCCAGTGATTGAATTAAATGGAAGGTTCTGTAAATATGAAGACAGAGCCTTGTTGTCTCCCTTGTGTTTCTAAACCTATGGCTATTTTTAAACCTTTTTTTATTCCAGCATGTAAATTCAGAGGCATACTGTGAAAACCCCTCTTCCACACTGCCTAATAAAAGCAGCTAAAGAAACTTCTTTACTGATGCATCTTCATGCAGCTCTCACAGCAGCTGTTTCCTGTTTATAAAGGCTTATGCTACCTCTGACAACATCAATTTCCAGCAATGATTTGGTGAGGTTGCTTTCTCTTTAGCACTCATGAATTTACTTCTATGGACAAATTTTGTCGAGCAATTGTCATATGTAATGCCGTATTTAAGCGCACACCCTATAGACCAACATTCAGCAGTATCGCTTGGTGGAATTTCGTGAGTTTTAAGCTGCACTTTCAAACAGAAAGCGGTGCGGTTCCAAGTAGGTGCATTATTTAGGAAGAAGTCCTGGAGCAAGTCCTCTGTTTTGATGCAGCTGGTGGCAGTGCCCTCTCGCAAGCGTCCCACCATTGAACGCCACGGCTGACGAGTGGCACGATGCTCGCTGCTACAGCAGGGTCAGCGGAGCTGGGAAAGGGGGACTGACTGAGCCCTTGGCCACGTGTTTCATGTCGTGTCTTTCGCTAATACGAGATTACAGTCACCGCTCTTCTTTCATTTTCTTCAGCCATCTTTCCTAGTCTGCGTGAGACCTGGGGGCGCCTGGTCTCTAAAACACTGGTTTTGTCATTCTGTGTGCAACAGGAGGCTGTAGTACAGACAAGATGGAGTGAGTGTTTGTCTGGCTTTCAGTGCATTGAGAAATCAAAGATGCTTTGCTCGATCTCAGCAAGGGATTGTAAGAGTGAAAGAGAAGTGAGCTCTACTCTGCATCTCATGGTCACCTCTGAAAATGTCTCTTTTAATCTTTGACAGAGTACAGGCATTTTTTATGCAAGCAATCAGATATCCCTAATAAGAATGGAATGGCGCTGGTCAGTTGTTCTTCAGTTGGATATATTTCAAAATTGACATTGAAATTGTATTTTGAAACATATGCAGACTTGGAGTTTGTTGTCTGTGGGGAGTAAGTACAACAAACCTGAAACCGAGTGCCTATATTTAAACTCTGGTGCCTGCCCTGATGCTATGCTGCTTTACTTTCCACAGATTCCAAATCTGGAGCTATGATCATTAGCTGCTTTCAGTTCAGGTTAAATGGAACACCCATATTTCCTGGCGTGGTTTCATTGGAAAGATTTCTACGGATTTTCCACCCATCTTGGGACAAAGTCCTCTCTGCAAAATGGCTTTAATACTTATGGTGATGTTCAGCACAATTCTGACCCTACGCTTGCTCCAGGTCCAAAAAAGAGCTTATTGTGCATATTTCCATTTCAGATAAATAACCTACCAAATGTCTGTTGTTTACAAAGGATACAATACTGATCTTAAGTTCTGCTAACGTAATGAAATGATTTTCAATTCTGGTATGCCGCACCTATTGGAAATGGTGAAGGAGACAGACTAGTTCTGACGGTTCTGTGCATACGTCCTGCTGATTTCATCTTACGTTTTGTCTCTCTATACAGAATGTGCTTTTTTTCTGTCTTTTTATCAAAAGTACTAACAAAATCAATATGGCTTACAGAAGAGAGAAATACAAATCAGAACTAAAAGAACCTCTAGTTTATTAGGTTTTTAATTAAACATGATGAACACATTTTAAATAACACAAAGGCCTCAGGCTGAGCTGCATCTAATCGAAACAGATTAAGTCACCCGTCCACACTTGGGTAGTTATTAATTCTGTTTACTTATGCATGCTAGCTAAAGGCAGAGTTCACTGCTGCTGTGTTGCAGTTTATTGCACAGCGATGCTTTTGCTGCATGGAATTGTGCTCCTAATTAGCATTCAGATGTTGATTATGAAGAACACTGGCGATGCTAATTGAACCACCTTTGAAATTCAGGGCTGTGTCTTCCAAAGTTGAAGAGAATCTGAATGAAAGAGTAGTTTTTGCATTATTTCCTGGACACTTCCTCCTTTTTCTTCTACGCTTGGTCCCATCTTTTCAGAGATGTTAAATTCTCAAAAAGAAATTGCTAAGTGTTCCTGTGGAAGAAGGTTTTTTAATTGTGCGTCTCTGTGCAGAACCGTCGATGACACACTGTGACGTCCTTGATAAGTAGCTTTTATCATGAAATACGCTGCCCTCTAAATATTTTACATTGCTTTTGATGTAGAGTGGTTGAGGTAAACAACCTAGATTCAAACAACCTCTTAAATTTATGTGCAGGGATAGTTAATCCTTGCTGGTGCTAAACCTTAATTGGCCATGTACATGGATTTACAAGTTCATAAATTTTAAAATATCCACACCTGGCTTCAGCTTAAAGCTCATTTGTCATAAAATACAAGTGGAGATCCTTCTGCCAAAAATGACAAGATACAGCAAACTAATTTCCTAACATGGTTGCAAGTATTTGTAATCCAGTGTAGCTGGTCAAGAAATTACTTATGCAAAACACACATACTTATTTGCATGACTTCTTTGCCTAGAATCATCTTCAAATGTCTCTCATCTGCCCTTTTTGGAGTATCTGCTCATGAAAACATTGTTTTCATTGCTGACTCCTTTGAAACCAGGCTTTTCAGATATGCTGGAAGACAGAGCTGCTTACTGGGGCAAAAATACCATGAATTTTATTTACTGTTTATATGGCAGCTATAGAAAATGTAATTCATAGCAAAATTGAAACAGAGCCTCTGGAATAGTTGGGGGGGAGGAATCATCAAGGGATATTTGAAAAGGCGACTGGCATTGCAGGGCTGCATTTGAGTAATTGAGTGGGCTTAGAAGGTTAAGATACTAGTTACTGCTTAGTTTTAATTTTTTATCTGCAAAAAGTAAACATTACAGCTTTATAGTAGTGACAGGTCCTACTGAATTAACATTTTCTGGACTTCAGAAATCAAGGCATCTGATGCCATTTGCAAGTGTGTTAATCAGTAACAGTTGAAAATTAACTGAGCATTGAGGGGGGAAAGAAAAACCCCACACCAAACACAAATTGCCATTGTCTATTAGGACCTTTATTTTAAGAAAAAATAAATAAGATTTTAGTTTATCTTAAGAAAGAGTGGGAATGTACGGCCTTGTCTGTAGCTTAGTCTGAGAATTTAGAGTGTAAAAGACCCATCGATCCTCAGAGTAAAAAGTAACCGATGAAGGATGAAATTATTCTGCTTGGGGTAAAAAAGTTATTATTTACAAGTTGCATAAAATTACAGTTACTTAGCAGTTAACAGGTTTACAAAATTATAAGGTGCAGTACAGCTAGACAATATAAGATATAATATGGCTAGAAAAGATGAATTTAGCTTCAACACAGGTTTCTAGACAAAAGATAACAATCTTTTTGGTTGTGATTAACTTGCATCAGTCTTTGATCCAAGCCCTTGTTTAAAGGGATCAATATTGCACATACAGCACTGAGTTTATTGTCAAGTCCTTTTGGAAATAAGACAGTGAATTAAAAATCAATTATACGTGCAGAAAAGTTTGTGTAGGGCAATCAATTTTGTCCTTTTAGTTTGCAGAAAGATTCCATTGTTTAACCAGCTGTGAAAAGGAATGAATTTTAAAAGCCTCCAGCAAATGAGATAGTCCAAATAGGGTGGGGGAAGTAGATTAAAAAAAAAAAAAAAAAATTATTTCGGCATTTCATGTTCAGCAAAGGCTGCCTTCAGGGATAAATCTATAAATCCTGTCAGTGACCTTGGCTTCAAAATGGGTGATTTCACTGCTTTTGCTAATCTTGATCTTTCCGCAGCTGCCAGATAAGTTAGTCTTTTCTTAACAATATCATTTTTTTATTTGCTTTGTTTAACCACCATATGTTTCTTGATTCATCGTCTTTCTGCCTTCATGTGGAATATTTTTATCTGGTAAGCACTTACCGTATTGCTGATCCCAAAAAATAATACAACAAATATTTACACTGGCCAGTTGCCACAGCTTAGGAGGCTATTTCTGTGTGGGGACAGGAAGCTGCGCTCTAAACTCTGAGTTTAACTCCAGGAGAAACTAAACAATTTGTAGGTGCTTTCAGAAGCTGGTGGTTTGTTTTCTTTTCTAGAAAAAGGTTTGTGAGAGAGAGACAGAAGCACATACACATACTTCACTGTTGCCAAGGGGAAAGAATCCGCTGCTTGAGAGATTAATAAATATGACAGCAGTTGATTGTTGAAACCATGTTTTTCATCTCATTTTCAAGGACGTCTTAAAAATGGAGATCACTTACACTTCCTAGCATTCTCGATCATCTTTCTGTGTTCATTTAAAAACGAGAACAAGGCACTGAGGGACTTGAGAGATTGCATTCGTTCTCCCATAGGGCAAAGTGGTTATTTTATAAATGAAGAGGGCCAAAAAAGCTATCCTTCGTAGTTTCTTAGCAACAGAGCTGGAGTCAGTTTTAATGTTCATGTATATCTTACAAGTTCTATGTATAGAAGCAGGAGCTGTGCAGCTCAGCAGTATTGCAACTGAAACAAAGACTGTTCACCCTAGCCTTGTGCAGGGGAGGAAATAATCCAAGCCTTCTAATATGCTGCGTGGACTCGTCTGTCTGTTTTCCTTCTCCCCATCAGACAATATTCTGGTCAGGCACACAGTTACTGCCTTCAATGCTCTGACCTTTTAGGCAGATTTTATCTGCTAAGAGATCTGGACTCTGGTTTAAATATAACATCATCCTATGTCCTGTTCTTCTCCAAAAGGAAACTGAGTCATGACTTGACAAGAGTGAGAGCATCTGGAGAGGGCAGGGATGGTCAAAATTCTGGGAGTTTCTAGGGTTAATGCTTTTGCCTTAGCAAGCAGAACCGCGTGAGTGATTGTAACCATTCATGGTAAAACTTTTTTTGCCCTGTATCTGTTTGGGGTTTTTTTGGTGGGGAGTTGTCTTGATTTAATTTTAGAAAGAGACTGTGTATCAAAGCTATCTTTCTGACATTCCACTGACCTATTTACTCTCCATCTCGTTGTATGTAACTTCACTTCCACATTCTGAAATCGAATTTTTTTTTAAAGATAATTCATGTTTGTTAATAGTATGATTGACTTCTAAAAGACTGGTAGGGTTAAGATAAGTTTCACAGTTTGCTTCCCATTCTGAATGCAAATGTAATACATGGCCGTAGATTTCTGGCTCGTGCTCCTTGGTGTACGTTATCCCAATGCCCCAACATTTACAATTGTATGAGTTTCTTCATGATTCGAAAACAATTTTGTAATTTAAATATAAGAAATGTTGGCTAGCTACCTGTTTGCAGAAGATTTTTGTTTTGGAAATGCTATAAACAGTGTGATTTAAATTTAGGTTCGCTGTTCCTAATGGTTAAGGAGGGGTGACTGGTTTATTGGCTTGTACTGATAGCCACATCCAGAGGTTTTGGGTTGATTCCCAATGTTTTCAGTAGTCCTGTAGTTTCAGTAGTTTGGTTGAGTTTATCTGTCTTGCAGCTGTTAAGAAGTCAAAATTAGTCTACAGGATCCTTACCTCCTAAATACCTAAAAGTGCAGTTGTAATATAGTAATAAATAATGAAGTGCTTTTGATATTTTTCCATGGTAAGTGTATGATAGAAATCTCCAGCATCTTTCCAAGTAATTTTGGCTTAGTCTAAGCTGATACAGGTAAAAGAGTTTTGGTTTAGAATAGTGATGTCAGAATTACACTTTATTAAATACGTAGAAAAAGATTTGCTTTAAAAACACAAAAAACCTCACCTAAAAAAACAAGGCAAGTGCAGAGACAGATTACAGTGTTGTCTTCAATTTGACAAGACGATATTTTCTCTCCCCCCCCTGCCCCGCAAGTTTTTTTTCTACTCATAGTTTGGGTCTCTGTCAGCCTTGTCTTTCATTCTGTTTGAATATGGAGGCTGTCCATGCTGAATATTTTAGGGAGAAAACAGGAGCCTAGTCCATGCTTCCACGCTTGGTAGGGCAAATTCTCTGCTCTGGGGCTGTGACACAGTGGGTGAACAGATGTTTGTAGCCAGAGCAGCGTTTGGGGTGTAAGTGATGCTCTGTGGGGAAAGCAGAGAGGCCATGTTGCATTCTTGGCCGACCTGGAAAGCTGGAAGCAAACAAATTTCTTTCCCAGTGTCAAATGGTAACTAATTTTAAATAACTAGCTTGCTAGATTTCTTCCTAGCATCTCCAAGCAACGCAAGCTAAAGGGGGGATTGGAGAGGAAAACCAGCTTGGTTTGGCACTGGCTTGTGGAGGGTGAGGGTACCAAAACGTGTCATCTCAGAAGGCTTTAGTATCAGTAAGGTTATATTTGAAATGCAGCACTCCTGCTTGAAGCTTTGATATAGTACTGGAAAAGCTCTTTTTTAACAGGTATTTTGATTTTTCTAATAGTTATGGGGAAAAAAATTCCAAAGTTTTTGAATGTCACTAGATTCTCTTGTGATTCTGCCCAAGAGCTTATCTGAGAATTATTTGGTATGGCCCAGTGGCCATTGCAGCAGAAATGACAAAATGCTTCTTCAAATCGGTATAGTGACATAATTCATATTTAAGAAACTTTGATTACCGTCACAATCTGGATGCTCTGTGTGCTTTAGCGCTCAGGACTTATCTTTCTTGCACAAGCATAAGCAGTCTGAATGCCAAAAAATACCTCATTTGCAAGTTCTGTTTGCATGATAAATTTTATTTTTCTAATCTTCCCTATCAACAGCACCAATTTTTTTAATCTTTCAGATGACATTGAAATGCATTTTAATGAAGCAAATTATATAGCTTTGTCTCCTTTTGTGTACAAGCGGGGCGGCCATATTCAATTAGGCTGAAAAATGATCATTTGTTCTATTACAGGCTGTAACAGAGCGAGTGGAAAAACTGTGATCCATCACCAGTTGCTCAGCTTTATGTTAGTTAAATCACTTGCCATTCTGTCAGTGGCTCCGAATCCTCTATGGGAGCCATTATTTAATTTAAGTTTGTGGAGGTGTCACTTGTTTGGTAATAGGCTGCTTCTGTAGTAGACGCATAGTGACTAAATATTAATCATTTTCTGCATCCATCCAAGATTCCTAATTAGTTACGAGGGTAACAGTGCCAGTAAAGCTAATGATTATACTGCCAGAAAAAGAATTTGACAGCAAATAAGGGCTTGATCCAGAAAGATACTGAGTGCCTGCTGGTACTAAGGAAGTCTGCTAGAGCTGAGACGGTTTGATTTCCGAGCCTGGCTCCATGTTGCTCGCACAGCAAGTCGGAGGGGGTTCGTACGCTCTGGAAGGAAACTTAGATTGGAGCGTGGAAATGCAACCTTAGAAAAAAAATACTGTTTTCCATTTCATAGTAGCTGAGTAACGTCACTCTTAACCTTTTTAAAAGTTGACGTAGTTGACAGAGATGACCCCCAACACGGCAGTCCCTGGACAGCTTGTAAATACTGCCTGTGCTTCTGCAAAGGTTCTCTGAAGCCAGCCTGTGGTTAGGTTTTCTCTTCCTTCCTCCTTGTTGAAGGGCTGTGTAAAAGATACGTTGTGTTGAACAGCGCTCGTCAGGGTGCGTTTAAAAACTACTACTTTGTGCTCCTTGTCCAATGTTGTTTTTGTACTTTGCGCCTTGTGGTTTTGAATATATTGTAGTAAAGATTCAGAGCGCACGTAGCTTCTGGGTTTGTGGTTTTGCTTCAGCTTTTACTGGCCTCGTGATACCACACTTGTTCCCCTATCCACTTGTGCATGATCCACCGTGGGTTTTGTTGCTCTTTTGTTCCTTTCCTTTCTTTCCCCCGCTTTATGCCCCCGCCCTTTTCATAGTATCTGCTCAGATTTATATTGCTTTTAGGCTACATTGAGAGATTGATCAGATGGGCTTATGCATTTAGAGGAGCTAATAAATAAGCATCACAGAATATTTCCCTCTACTGCACTGGAATAACTTCAAACACTCAAATCAAATGTTCCATTTGTTACAAATTGGGGAAGGCAAAAGAGGGCACCTCTGTTTTACCAGGGTGCATATTTCATTTATCTGTTATGGAAGATGTTGCCAGCTTTTGCAAATCTTGGGAGGTAGTTCCATAGTCTCAGCATCGCTTCCCCCTTACCTCCCTCCTCCCCAAATATCTACCTTTCAAGCTTCCTTTGCCAGTGTTCACCTTTGTTATAGATGCATTTCTGGTCCTTCGTTTTCAAATCCTTTTTCTTCCTTCCTCTCTTATTTGTGGGTCACTTTTTCACTTCTGGCACCATTCCTCCCCCTCCAGTAGATATTTTTATTCAGAGCCCCTTACACAAAAGAAAATGGAACTTAAGAATCATCTGATTATTTCAAAAACTACTTTTATACGTTACTGCCAAGATCACCATATGAGCCAGCCAGCGTCTTCCTTGGTAATTGGACGGCTGCGTTGCAGAAGTGTAACGCTCACTTTACTCAGACCTTACACGCTGCTGACAATAGATAATTGAACAGTGAGGCTTGTGGTGTGGGTTCATGGCAGGAGCTTGTGAGGAACTGAAACCTTGTGCAGTGGGACTTACGGTTAAAAATAAAAGTAATATAATTAGCAAGCTTAGCTGACTGTTTATCTACTTGGTTATAAGCAGTCTTCTTGCTGATTTTGGTCCTCGGATGTCACTTGTACCCACGCTGGCAGTAGCTAAAGAATTAGAATCTTACTATCAGGAGACAGCATTGGTGCTGTTTATTACATTCTCATTCTTTTAAGTATAAGGCTGTGAAGACGTTCTTTAATTAGCAATCAGTCAAAGTCCTGGAAAAGGTTAGGCCTTTGTAGTTATTTAAAAAGAAGGCTACGTTACGTGATTTCAGCATAGAGTCTTGTAAATTGGAAGTAAATGCTGCCACTCTTCCTAGGAACTGCTACGTAGCTGGGTCAGACCCGGCTACACGACTGAAATAAAGAATTCATTAAGTTGCTTGAATGCTAAACTTGTGTTCAGTTCTTCTAAAAGCGTCAAAGGTTGTGTGCCTGGAACTATTTGGAAATAAGTCTCTTCCTTTAACTGTACCTTATCTTCTGAACAGTGCGAAGTATCGCAAGTTGTGTTTTAATATCTTCGGCCTCAGCCTTCAGAGCTTACGAGTAACAGTCACGGACACAAAATGTGCTGCTGCTGCTGCCCCAGCCCCAACAGAAAGAGTGAATTTTAAGGGCTCACGTGCTAAAATCTGTCTTTCAGTGGAGACAGTATTACATATGAGAAATCGCAAGGGAAACTACATATCTCAAACGTTATTGACTGGCAGAATTTTCTTACAATAAAAGCCTCAGTGGAGGAGACGACACGCAGGTTAAATCTTAAATTGTGAGGTTTTGACGATGGAACTTTCTAAAGAGCTGTGTAGAACTTGCAGTGTTCTGAATATGCTCACTTGGGTCTTAAGTGTTCACATTCTTCTGATGCTGTATCATCTTAGGTGAAAATGGGAATTACTAAATTTTCATTTCTCTGTAACTAAAAGTATGAAATTCTTGAAACACCTCAGAACACCCCATTTTTCTTGTAAACAACTTGGCAGGATGAACAACTGTCACAGGAGGAAGTTTGCTTTCTGCTTGATACAGGAAAGGTCTGGCACTGAGGATGGAATTTGATTTTCTCACTGCTAGTATTTCTCATATCCAGATTTGCACACTCAGGTATCTCTTCACTACACTGCAGTCAGGGGCAGGCTTATCCCGAGAGAATCTCGGGAAGTTTGCGGAGGTCGTCTTATGTCATTTTAGTAGGAGTCACAGACTGGAATTTGTATTGTAGTGCTTGAACTCAGACCTGGGCATCGCTGCTGTGAACAGCCCTGCTGGTTAATTATTTTCTTGGCAAACTCACCCACAGAAATACTCACCTCTCTATATGTATAATTTCCTTGGCGATTCTTGTCACCATTTTTTCTCACTATTTTTCAATTTGTTCACCGCTTCAAAGTATGGGAACTCTTGAAGTGGTTTTATTTGTTTCCTTCTGTCGTTTGCATAAAGTCACTGAAGGCAGAAATGCAATCTCCAGGATAAGTGACAATAATGGTTGAAATCCCAATGGAACAATATTCTGCAATAGGAAGCGTCCACTAGAAATACTATGTTCGAGTCTTGGAAGGATCATACAGTGTATTTCAAGCAGTCTGAGTGCAGCTTTTTTGTGCTTAGTGTTACAAATTGACTGAAAGGACAAAAAAGGTCACGGTGCAAGAGAACAACTCCAGGCTTGCATAATAGTGTTAAACTTGAGTAAATGGACATGTGTTTTCAGAACTCTGATCTGTGTAACGAAAAGAAATTCTTCTGGGGAAAAAGATGGAGAAAATGGAAATGTTCTGATGTTTAAAGAGCTGAAGTGGAAGCTTATTTTGTGTTAACCCTCACGTTAGGTATTAGCCGTGTGGTCTGATCTTGCTGAACTACAGCTCGTGGGTTGGGGGCTGGTGGATATCTGTGCTCACCCACCCGTGTTATTGCCTAGAATGGGCATTTTAGTATTGATGATTTAATGGAGATCCGCTTTGTGTTAGCGGGCAGAGCGGTGTTCCCTACGGTATTGTAAGTTGAGTAAAAATCCGGCTGTTAAGAAAAAACAGAATGAGGAGAATGAAATTCAGGGGGAGGCTGATATATGGTCTCCTCCTCTTGCCCAGTAAAGGTGAGGAAACACAAGGAACATCTTCAGCCCTGTGGAAGATGATACACATTCTGATGTTGGCATTATTCAAGGAAATATTGGTAACTTTAAGAATGCACTGGCATGGCAGCTTTTGGTACAGGTATTTGAGGTTCAGAGTGTGTAAGGAAGAGAACGGTTAATATTCCAAACTGATGCATGAGAACCAGTCCTTTGGAGGCAAGGTGGTACAGTAGGGCAGTGTTTATGTTCCACAAGTGCTGCTTTTCTGTTTTGGTTCATGTTACATATGCTGGTTATATGGGTTTTTTTATCTCTGCTTTTGAATTCTATACTTTGACTGGTTTCATCCTCTTAAAAAAAAAAAACCAAAACCAACCCCAAAACCAAAAAACCCCAACAACCTCCCCCTCCCCCCAACAACAATTGGAACTATGAATTACTTTTTTAGAAAACACATTTTTACCAAGTTTGGGTGAGCATGAGTTTGAGCGATGAAAAGCAAATAGTTTTGGGTTTGGGTTTTTTTTTTTTAGCTTGAAGTTGTGGGTTAAGTGCTGACTTTCTACTACTTAGCTATATTAAAGGGAGATACTTTCAGATGTCATATGGGAAAGGAAGTATGTCCTTGAAAAGGAACATATTGTCCAACTTCTTTTGACTTGCTCTTTAGTTTTGATGTATAAGAAGGATTTTTGTATATTAGCATTTTAACAGCAGTTTAAAATAACAATCAGAAATTAATCTCTGTGTATGGAAAAAGGCAATCTGAAGTATAATCAAAAGCTTTCTGTTGTCTCTTGGCAACAGCATATTGTTTTGCTGCTCTGGGTCACAAATGTGCCAGACCTTTGTTCTCTAACTCTTACAATACATCTTTAAAAAAACTCATTTATGTAAAACACACACTCAAACCATTTTAGTTTTGTTTGCAGCACTGAGAAACTGTTGGTTACAGGAGACAACAATCTTCAGATAACATTATATAAAGAGAAAGCTGTTTTTCGGTCAATGAAGGCGGTCTCTGGTTTTGTGGTTTTTAAGGTATGTGCCCACAGAAGGACGCTCACAGTGTGCAACCCGGTGTATGGACATGTGCGATGTGATTGTTTTCTGAAGATCATGAACGAGCAAATGTCTCAGGGAGGCTTTGAGCAACTGGAGCGTTGCACAGATCCGGATCTGTCGTGCCCACGTAGATGGACCCTTATGTCTGTCAGCAGAAGGTCCATCATGGGCATTGCAATATAATGTGAGCAAGCTGGCCGACCCAGTTTCTTGCTGGTGGAAATTTAGTAGAATGAGGAAGTGCCTGCCCGTGCGTTAAACGTAACTGCCTCTCTGCACTGCTGTTAGAGGAGAGGGAGGCAGAGTCCCGAAGGGCTGTGCATTTCCAGCCTTCGGGAGGGTCAGGACTTGTTGCTCTTTGGAAGATCTTCCTGCCGCTGGAGCCCCTGTGGCAGTGCTGCCGGGGGGGAGTTATCCAGACCCCATTGGGAAAATGGGGCCTCCTCTTCCCACCCTTACTTTTTATTAGAGGAAAGTAAATTGCAAAGCGAGCAGTCCTCAAACAAGAGTGCACATCTGTCCCTGTCTGTTCATCTTTCTGTTGAAATGTGGGACCAGGCAGCTGCTGTAGTGTTAGGATGGATAATAATGCTTGTAATAATCCACAAATTGTTTTTCCAAAGAGTCAAGGTTGTTTATCAAATACCCCTTCTAGAGCTCAGGAAAAGTAAAGTCAGGTTTTCTCTTTTCCTCCTGCTGCTGCTTTAATATCCAGCCTTTTTTTGATCTGTGCATCAGCTTCTGATGTGCCACTGCAGGCTGTTCTTAGATCAGGTTTCTTGGCGTGCTGTTGACTTTATCTCGTTTACCGGATCACATTTCTGTTGCCATACGCTGTGTGATCGCAGCCTCCCCGCAGCTTTTGAACAATTAGTAATTGAGCAGGAAGTGTGTGTTCATTACAATAGCCTTTTGATTTTGATTTTTACAATCGCCCAGTTTCGCGCAGAGCGGAGGCGGGGGAGGCACTTCTCCCAAACACGTTTTTGACAGAGAGAAGTCTGTTGTTGCAGCCACTTGGCTATTTGTCAGCGGTTCTCAGACATCCCTCTTGCGCAGGTTGCTTGGCAACCCGGGCCGGAGCATCGCACCGCGGCCAGTGCGTTTCCAGGAGCAGGTTGGTAGATGATTTATCGGCGAGGCTGCGAGCGTGGCGAACCCGAGAGGCAGGACTGGACCTTTTAACGGGAACCGACGGGAAATGTGAAGGCGAGAGAGAGCGGCTGGCTTGGGAGCGTTACCTGGGGATGCGCAGTGAAAGCACCCAGAGCCAAGAATCAGAGGGCACAATTAGAGCAAAAAATAAAGGCTCCACATTTAGACGTAATTGATTTTATTTTATTTTTTGCTGTTTTGTTTTCCTCTTTCTCATCTAGGCTCTCCCGCAGAAACAGGTACAATGCAGAAAGTGAATCAAAGCTTTGCGTACTGCTTTGGGTGAACCTGAAATCTCTCTCTATATATAAAAATAGCTCTGTTGAAATATTGATGGTAAAATAAAGCTGGGGTTAGCACATAAGGTTAGCAGCACCCTGACAGCTCAAAGCCTGGAGTGAAGGAATAGTTGAATTCTCCCCCAGCTTTGGAAATGTCTGAGCAGTATTGTGTCACCTTCGATAGCGCGTTGCCTTTCATACAGGCTTTTGCATTGATCTCTGGCATTAAGCAGAGAAGTGAAAGAACACTTTTATAAACTGGCGTTTTGGTAATAGTTCATGCTGCGGTCAAATGTAGAACTCTTACCCTCCCTTTAAAACATCACCTTCAATAAACTAAACTGAAGGAAATTTGGGTAACCTTTAGGTTAAGCCCCCCAGTTCAGTCTCTTCGGCTAGCTTGAGAGTCCTTCTTCCCAAATAGCGACGAGGGATTGGCAAGACATGGAAAGCTTGTTGACAAGAGCGTTTTTGCGTCCTTGTAAGAAGGCGAAGAGGAGAGGAAGGATGATGAATCCACTTTGACCTCTTGAATGGCAGTATAAATACTTTATTGAAAATTCTAAATAAATGTGTTTGTAGCTAGTAATCCTGCTCTGCGTGCAATCTCATTTAGCCAACTGTGTATGCAAATGCGCTATTAATGTGTTTGCATCCAGTATAAATATACAAATCTAATCTGTTTATATATGTAATTTACACACAGCTGTGCTCATGCTCACTTAATACCAATATTTTCAGCGAGCGAGAGGTATCATGGGAGATCTATTGTTCAAAACAAAAGCCAACAGTGCAGCACCATGGAAGGGGGATCATTATCATTTCAGGATCTTTTGGCATTCCCTCGAGGGAGGCTGCTTAATGACTTTCCGTCTGGGTATACGGCTATGGAAATACGGAACGCAGACCCGTGGATGTTGTGTGTGTCTCTGCATCCGTGTAACGCTTTGGTGTTGAATCCCTTACAGTTTGAGGTAGGGTTTAATTTTTCAGTATAATTTTTCAGGAAGATAAAGCGATCTGATTGGGAGGGAAAGCTAATTGTTTGGCACCTTTAAGCCTTTCAGCTGATGTATTTCTTGTCAGTTTGGTTATAGAGGATACTTGATCTTACAGGCGTATGGCCTAAGGAATATAAGATTTTTATCACAGACCAGCAATGCGCTCTGAAGAGGTGCTGTGAATAGCCAACGAGAACGTTAATGCCTTTTAGTACAGATTGGTAGCTAATGAATGCCATCAAATTATTGTTGGTTTTCCGTAATATCTTTGAGTAAGAGGACTTGGTGAAAAATAATTTTATTTTCAAAATACCACAAAGGTTAGAGGACAACTTTGTCTTGACAGAATTATTTCATAAAATAATTTGACAAGAAAAATAAACAGACTGGTATCTATTAAAAGAAAGCTGAATTTGGGTTTAGTATGTATTTTGAACTAAGCCACAATCTGCGGAATGAAGCAGCAAATCATGTAGGTATATTTTGGAGGTAAGGATGCTTTCAACCAAAAAAAGTTTCTATACACACCCCCACATACATATATATGATTATTCTCTTCCAGTCTTTCTCTCCAAAATTCTCACCTGCATTGGACTGGAAGTCTGGAAACATGTTTGTAGCACAATTTAAGAAACATTTACCTGTTTACGGTTGTGAAAGGAGACTTAAAACAAACAAAACCAACAAACTTGTCTCAAAATCTGTTACTTAAAACTGTGTAGTTTGTAGTTAAGCAGCAGGAAGGGGCAGTGCAGGGGTTGGTTGGCATTTATTACTGTTCGTGCTTCACAGTCGTAGCTAGTTGGTTCAGCGCACCAAGTCCAGTGAAGGATCTTTACTTGCTGCTGTTCCCCAGCTTTCTGTAAGCCAAACAGGTCGTGAAGAAGCTTGTGTGTGGTCATCAAACTTGTCAGTGGTCATCAAAGCTCAGACGTTCCCCTACAACAGAGCTCACTTGCAACACAGATTTGTAGGAAGTGGTTGCAGACATCTTTGAGCAGTTGCCAGACTGTGTGAACAATTTGTCATACCTTTGCGTGGTTGTGTCAGAGAAGAGAAAAAGGTCCTTCAAATCATGACCTGTGCTTCAGTGCAGCCTCTTCAGGAGGAGACTCTTAAATTGCAAGCTGGTGACAGCCTTCCTTCCTGCAGTAGACAAAGAAGTGCTGTGGTTAGAGATGGGACAGAGCAGTAAACTTAACCAAAGAGCATCCGAGATGTTGTAGGCTAAAGGCAGATAATGGTGAGGGAACAGCGGGAACATAGAGATTGATGTAAAGATCTATTACTTCTGCTCGCATGCTTGAGGTCTGCACACATCTTGTGCATCTTAAAATTGCGATAGTCTTTGACTATCCTGTTCTCTCTCTGACCAGACAGAACATCTGGCCATCACCACCTGCTTCTCCATCGCGCAGCCTTCCAGGGCTCAGGGCCAGAAAGTGTTTCCCCCAGCTCTAACCAAGCCACCAGTGCCCAGCCGGGGCTGTTGGAGGAGGCAGGACTGAAAGCCTGCCAGCTAAGGCTGGGCATAGCAAGGGCACAGCAACCTGACTGCAGCTTCTCATCTCCTCCAGACCTTCCCTCCTCTGGCC
Organism: Aramus guarauna; assembly: GCA_013400195.1. Lineage (NCBI taxonomy): Eukaryota > Metazoa > Chordata > Aves > Gruiformes > Aramidae > Aramus > Aramus guarauna. The sequence goes on along the minus strand of VXBL01000139.1, from coordinate 1,201,554 downwards.
ACAGCCCTGGCTGGTGCAGCCTCTTAGGGCAGTTGGACTCCTCCTGGGTAGGAGCACGCAGGGAACGAAGCAGCTCGTGCAAAGAGTTAAACAGGATGCTCTGTGTCGGCAGTGGTTAGGTGGATTCTGAGAATAGCATGGATGTGTGTGACAGCTGCGTTTTATTTAACTCAAAGTACCTCTTTTTGCCCTTGATGAAATTACTTACTGAGCAGTCCTTAGTTCTGTCTGTTATTGAGCATAGAGGATTCCTTTGAGGTGGAGATACAATAAATACTACCATCGTTTTTTGCTGCAGCCACATACAGTTTGGTTGGAAAAAAAATTGTGAATAACACAAGTTACGTTTTTGTAAGAGATACCAGACATCTTTAGGTTAAACTGTGTCACCTTAAAGAAACTATTGGAATACTTCTCTTCCTAGAGGACAGTATATATATCATTTAATGTTATCAGCAATTGCCTTTATTTGCACTGTACACACATAAGCGAAATATAATGTTAAAACTCAGCCAAGCTTTTAATAAAATGTGCTCTGTGTACTGAAATTCAGCTAGTGTGCGTATACAATGTCTGCATGTTAAAAAGTTGTTTGGGGCAATCTATAAATGTGCTGCATGTTTAACAGAAGTTTTCAGATATAACCAGATCTCATTTTCTTTTCAGAACAATGGCCATAATTTTTCACCTAGTGAAATTTAAGAAGTAAAGATGCTTTTATGCATTTAGCGTTTATTTGCTGTGAACTATTAAAACCCTATAAATCTTCCTACTATATTTACTATAAAACTTAAAAAGGCATATTAAATATGGAAGATGGTGAAAACTTCAATTGGCATCTGCCTAGAAAACCTTTTCCTTAATTATAAGCATACAAAAATGGAAGATTTTGCTATCATGAAAGCAGTAGTTACAGGGCGTGTTTTGAAAGGCCCAAGGTTGAGAGAAGAACTTGCTGTTCATGAACGTGGTCTAAAGAGGAGAGATTTTTTCTTTTTTTCTTTCTTTCTTTTTTTTTTAGAAAGCTTGAGAATAGAAGTCCTTATTTCCTGGATTAAGAAGGAACAGAAAAGGCTCTGTGTTTGTAAATAGATTGCATTACAACATGCTCTTCACTGATTAACCAGGTGGAAGTCATGGGAAGGGAATGAAACAGCACATGGATTTTCTTAGAGAAAATACATTTGATCTGAACCTGATTGAAGCATCACCTCAGACCTATTAGTAGCAGTTAGGAATTTACAGTTTTAGCAGAGTCATCTTGCCTTTCTGAAGCCCGTGAGGTTTCAGTTTGAAATTCTTAAATTGATGAAACAGGTTATTTCGTACTACATGTTATTCTTGTGTGCTTTTAGAAACAGCTTTATTTTCGATTTCTGCTGGAAAGACAAAAGCTGAACTGGGAACCTCAGTTCCCAGTTAAAACCTGGGGTGCTGAATTTCAGCATGCAGCAGCAAATTTTTCCTGCCAAGCTGTAATCTCTTGATAATAGAAACCCTGACACATAACCTTAACTACAGCTTTGCAATGGCATTATCATCACATTGATAAACATGCCATCTGAGCTCTGTTAGTCAGAACATAATGGCTTTGTGTATCTTGTCATGGTATTTGTTTCTTGGGATAAAATATGGGACCTGCAAGTAACACATATGCAAACATTAACATGCTTGTTCCTTGTTCTTCCTTGGTTATTTATAGCTCCCTGTTTACACATTGTAGCAGGATACTGCAGAATCGAATTCATTTCACCGGGGAAGCTCAAATTATAAAATGGTATTAGGAGATCTCGTGTTGTGGCTGGTCAATAGCCATGGTAACCGCTTCGTCAAATACAACTGTGGTGTCTGTCAACACTGCCTGCCCTAGCAAGCCACGGGATTTCCCAGTGCCACTTCACAGCAATAATTATCCCCAGCGTTTCTTTAAAATTGTGTTAGTTTGTCTTCAAACAATAGTGCTGACAGAATTCTGTCAAATAATGTTTTAAAGTTAAACATAAGTGCTAAAATTTGAAATGCTCATCTTAATTTTTAAAATTCCGGAACTTGGATTTTTAAACCATTGTGCTCTAGAGCCACTTCCACTCTTTATCGAAACTTCTCTTTCTTGTGCATCCATAGGTTTAAGCGTCATTGTTCTACCAGCCCTGGATTGTAAGACTATTTTAATTCAGCAGCTGTCATTTTCAGATGCCTTCTGTGAGTAGCGCAACATCTCCCGCACCATTAAAATGCAGACATAAAATTTGTTGCATGTCATTTGTGCAGAGGAGAGAAAATTTAAACTGTGTTATGCAGTCTGTTTTATGAGACGCTGGAGAGCAACAGGTCACTTCTGATTTGGTGTGCAACTGTTTAGTTCTTTTATGTTTAAAAACATTTAGAGGTCTCTGTTGTGCTTGACTTGGGGCAAAGAAGTAGCTGTTCTCGCTGCAGGCTAAGGGAGAACTGAACATGTTGCCTGAATTAATGGAAGACTAGGAAGGAAAATCTAAAAAAAGAAAACATTTTTTTAAAAACCTTGATCTTTTTGTTAAGCTTTAGAATTTCTGTTTAAGTTTCTGAAACTAATTTTTGTGTGCTTTGTTCTTTGTATATTAAGAAGTGGTTTTCTCTTGCCTTTCAATTCAACTCTTTTACAGTTGGGTATCTCGCACTGCCTCAATGGCCTGGTGATAATTCTGTATTACACCAATAAAGGTGACAGCATAATTGACTTCATTCATATTTGGAAATTTGGAACAGCATTTCAAGCTCCTAATTCTGTTATTCAGATAGGCTATATGCTAGGCTTACATTCCCAGTAGGGATTTTTGACATCTTATGAGTTCAAAGGAAAACAGTTTGTCATAGTTTGGTTGTTTGTTTGGTTGGTTTTTTTTAATAGAGTTGAATCACAACACACAAAACAAATGTAAGATAGTTTGGTTACAAGGAATCAAGAAAATAAATAAAATGGTCCCCTGAGAATTCAGATACACCATAGTAAGTCTTTGGCAAAATGAAGAATAGGGAATCGGGGCTTTTCATTTTATGCAGTGGACCAGATTGCGCTCTCGTATTTCCCTGTGCTTTTTCATCCATGGTTGGAGTGTACCAGCTCTCATTTCTTCTTATTCCCCTACGGCTTTTTACGTCGCCTTTTCCTATATATGCTCTGTTAACTGATGCTGCAAAAGCATCATACCTCTGATACAGTTCACAAGGCAGTGACGTCAAAGCCAGGAACTGAGCTGCATCGTTTACAATCTGAGTTCCCTTTGGATTGCCTGTTTTTAAATGTTTCTTGATTTAATTGATTGCCATTCTTTGTGATAAGCTGCAGAAAGGAATTATATTGCTCTTTGGGATTTTGGGAGTGGTACGAGGGCAGGTTGGTTTGCCTTGTTGCTGCTGCCATCTTTTCTTGCCCAGAAGCACAGACCAGAAGAGGTATGCCTGTGGCACCAGGGGAGTCATTGTCCTCCCCTCGGTGTAATGAAAATTCCTTGTCATTCACATGGTAAAAAGCGAGAAGTATGTCTGTGCATTAGTGACCAGTTACACGTTGTCGGCAGTCTCGTATCTTGTTCTGCAGATATGTGTGACTTCTGCCTGTGAATGGGGGGCCGGTACCTTGCTATAGGAAAATTTTCCGTGTTCAGGAACCCAAGTACCCCTGTCATGGCACTCTTTAAGACTCCTGAGTGCTCTGTTTGCTGGTTTAAAAGGAGCAGGTGGGTATAAGCAAATCATATACTGGAAGGGACTGTGATCTGAAAGCACATACAACTGGTGGTTAATTCCTGCCTTGGTGTCCCCAGGCATGTTCCTGCCCAACCTTAGCAGTCCTGCTGGTTCTGAGGGTCAGGGTTAGGTAAGGATAGATCCTTGTGGGAGCTTATCTGCAAAATAATATGCATGAGGTTCCAAAGAGGCAGCTCACTCATATTCAGCATTCTGGTGGGAGCTTGAGGTGTACGGAGCGCTATTTCGGTAGTGAATTACCCTTTCTGGGATTCCTTATCTACTTCGTAACATGGAAGCCTCTAACCACCAGCCTGCCTCCTCCAAGTAGATGTTTGCAAATGATGTGGTCCAAAATGCGTTATGCCAACTTGAAGTATGTTTCTTTTGAGGGAATTACTAATTGCCATCTCCCCCGGAACGTTAGGGCCCATCTACTCAACAGACCTCATCTTTTTTGCGGGCAGAATTTGGAATTTGCTTATGTGTGCTCGCTACAGGAAAGGAAAAAGTCCTCAGGACTGGCCCTTCCAAAAAGAGGCGCTCGGTGTTTAGCCTTGATCTCCTGGTATCAATTCACGGTGGTGAAATGCTGGGGTACAGGTGGGACTGGTCGCAGGGCTGCAGCCTGAGATGGGCAGCGTGCTGCTCTAGGTTGACCAAACGAGGGTGCTGGGCCCCGGACAGAGGAGGAGGGGAGCGAGCGATGCTTCCAGCTGGAGGCTGAATTCAGAGTTTTCTGCGGGGGGGAGGGTGCTGCGGAGGGGGAAACATGAGCGCAAGGGGCAGCTGAAGGGGCGACCGGCGAGTGAAGACGGGGCAGCTGAGGGGTGCGGCAGATGCCATACAGCAACTGGCAGGGGAGGAAGACGCCACCCCGTTGCAGAGCCCCCGGGGACCGGCGGGCATTAATCCGGCGGCTGATTTCGCGGGGCTTTGCCGGGAGCGAAGGGNCCCGCCATCGCCGCGGGCCGGCCCCGCCGCGCTCCCTACCTGCGCCTGCACCGCCGGCCCGGCCCCGGCCCCGGCCCCGTCCCGCTGGGCCCCGGCGGGCGGCTGCAGGGCGAGAGGAGGAAGTGTCTCGGCGTGGCGAGAGACCGCCGACCGCTGCGAGCTGCGGAGGGGGAGCGGCGGCGGCTCCGCCGTCGCCCGGCGGAGGGCTCGCTCGGGGAGCCGTTTGCTGG
>VXBL01000139.1:1039410-1196627 GCA_013400195.1 Aramus guarauna | reverse complement strand
GGGAAGCCGTTTGCTGGTGTTCTCCGAAAATCGGGAAGGGTGAATCCGGAGGGCTGGCGTCTGCAAGGACTCTTTAACCCCTGCAGCACCTTCTCTGAAGAGTCACTTTTCCTTCCTGAAAACCAGCGTTGCGTATTTTCCTTCGCCTGCTGCTTCTTACTTGAAAAATAGACTTCGAGAGAGACGTGCGGCAGAATACTTGGGTCTTTTTGGAAAAGAACTGACTGTGGTACTGACTTTTTTTAAGCTTCGAATGTTGGAAGTTTGACATAGAAGGGAATGCGGTTTGAATTTTCCGGTATCTTTTCAAAGCCCCCCCCCCCCCCCCCCCCCCCCCCCCCCCCCTCCCCTGCTTGGCGGNAGCTCCCCCCCCCATCCGTTTTCGGTTGCTGTGTAGGGTGTACGTTTTCTTCTGTCGACAGTCCTTAAGCTAAGAACATTGTTTGGCTGTTGTGCTGATTAACAAGATCTTTTTTTTTTTCCTCCTTCTTCCTTTTTTTCTTCTTCTGCTGACATACTATTTTTGTTATCTTTTATCACAGAAACGTTTTATTAAGGGGTTGAGGCAGTACGGCAAGAACTTCTTCAGGATCCGAAAGGAGTTGCTGCCGAATAAGGAGACTGTGAGTACATTTGCACTTTATGTAATTTGCTTTTTTCGCTTGCTGCTTCAGTGTTTGATCTGAAGAAACTATTTCCTTTTCACCCTGAACTGAATTCTCTTCAGATAAATGGAAGAGAAATCCACAGCCGGAAAAGGTAGCTGTAATTTTCAGTGCAGTTTTTAGGTCTTCGTGTATGAAAGACGTTACATAAAATAGTCCTCGTTGCTGGACGGAGTCACTAAGGTTGGATGAAGTGTATTTACGGAGACCAAATCTAATTTTAAATTCTGACATTATGATGGGATAATACATTTATGTCACCCAGTTGGGCTCAAATGGCAGTGGGTAATTAAAGAAAGCCTAAACCAAAACAAAATCTAATTGAATCTGGAAGGCTGAGGTATGTGCTGGCTGCTCCTACGACCTGCAGAATTCGGTGGTTGTTCTTAACTCTTCGTGTGCCGGAAACGTGTGGACGGCAAGCGTGTAACTTTGGTTTCTGAATTGATCTGTGGCTTATTACTCTGCTGAACTTCATAAAGCTTACATAACTGTCATCCTACTGACAATCCGGGCGAGTGCTGAGAGGGAAGGTGGACAGGGAGGAGTGGTTGACTTCTTCAAAGGAAAGAGGGTTTGGGAAGCCTTGGGAATCTAGTTACTTTTCCATTAGTCCTAATTGCCAAGCTTCTCTAGAAGCTTCGGTTTCTATTCTGCAGGTGTCATTTAACTGCTGGGAGGGTGGTTTTGGAAAGCAGTTTTTGTATTTGTTCTGAATTTAGAAGGGAGATAACCTCAGTGGAAACTGAGTTAAGCTATTTTCTAGCAATGTGTTAGTGATCTGGAGAGTGTTTATTTACAGCATAACTGATTGTTTAGACTTTTGTGTGTGTGGAATTTGGATGTTCAGTGGGGAAGACCATTACTGTAAAAATATTTTAAAACCCATCAGTTACTGTAGGACGTTTCTGTTCTCTTCTGAGATGTTCCTGAGAGACGATGCTGTGATATCACAACCGTTCATTGGTGAAATAGTTAGTAACGCTGCGTAAGTCAAATAGAAAGGGGCGGATGAAATGATTCCTGGCGTGCCTCAGTTGGTGTATATGTTCACTGATTCTATTGAGAATGATGGGAAAACTTAATTACCGATCAAGCATAGGTAGGATTTGTTTTAGTATTCTGTCGGATTTCGAGGCACGAAGGCCCGGTGCTGGAAAGATGACGGCTGAGGAGGAATGCTGAAATAGTATGCTTCTTAGCAACATCTAACAAATCCCGCACGTACTCGGCTTAAGCATTCCTTTCCTCTTTTCTTTAGAATACCTGTTAGCAACGTGTTTGTAACGAATTGGTGTTTACTTTGGGAACGACTTCTGCTGATGGTAAAGTTACTGAGAGGCAAAAGTACTCTTCTGAAGTTTGAATTACAGCAACTGTGAAATATGATTTAAATACAAAATGTCCCTTTGTGATAGAGAAAAAACAGTTTGCAGGGGAAAGGAAAAGAAAAACTGAAGAACTGAGTGCAGGGGCAGGTGTCTGACCCTGATTGTACTGCTTGACTTCTACATTTGAACTTGGATGTCAGGCCTGAGGGTTTTTGTAAAAGTTTTGCAAGTTTGCAAGTAGCGCGACACTTTATATAAGCTATCATTTTTCCAAGTGGTACGTTTTTGTTTCATTAGGTCCAAATTTTTAGTGTAGCGAGGACTAACTATGAAGTTTGAGCAACTGGGAGGCAGGGTGGTGATGGCTTTGAGCAGCCTTTTTTAGCCCCTGGTGGTAACTGATCTACAAATAACCTTTGACCTACAACGGATTGTTTAATCTCTGTTTCCCATTTTTGCCCACAGGTCTCGNACTTGAAAAATAGACTTCGAGAGAGACGTGCGGCAGAATACTTGGGTCTTTTTGGAAAAGAACTGACTGTGGTACTGACTTTTTTTAAGCTTCGAATGTTGGAAGTTTGACATAGAAGGGAATGCGGTTTGAATTTTCCGGTATCTTTTCAAAGCTCCCCCCCCCATCCGTTTTCGGTTGCTGTGTAGGGTGTACGTTTTCTTCTGTCGACAGTCCTTAAGCTAAGAACATTGTTTGGCTGTTGTGCTGATTAACAAGATCTTTTTTTTTTTCCTCCTTCTTCCTTTTTTTCTTTTTCTGCTNTTATGTCACCCAGTTGGGCTCAAATGGCAGTGGGTAATTAAAGAAAGCCTAAACCAAAACAAAATCTAATTGAATCTGGAAGGCTGAGGTATGTGCTGGCTGCTCCTACGACCTGCAGAATTCGGTGGTTGTTCTTAACTCTTCGTGTGCCGGAAACGTGTGGACGGCAAGCGTGTAACTTTGGTTTCTGAATTGATCTGTGGCTTATTACTCTGCTGAACTTCATAAAGCTTACATAACTGTCATCCTACTGACAATCCGGGCGAGTGCTGAGAGGGAAGGTGGACAGGGAGGAGTGGTTGACTTCTTCAAAGGAAAGAGGGTTTGGGAAGCCTTGGGAATCTAGTTACTTTTCCATTAGTCCTAATTGCCAAGCTTCTCTAGAAGCTTCGGTTTCTATTCTGCAGGTGTCATTTAACTGCTGGGAGGGTGGTTTTGGAAAGCAGTTTTTGTATTTGTTCTGAATTTAGAAGGGAGATAACCTCAGTGGAAATTGAGTTAAGCTATTTTCTAGCAATGTGTTAGTGATCTGGAGAGTGTTTATTTACAGCATAACTGATTGTTTAGACTTTTGTGTGTGTGGAATTTGGATGTTCAGTGGGGAAGACCATTACTGTAAAAATATTTTAAAACCCATCAGTTACTGTAGGACGTTTCTGTTCTCTTCTGAGATGTTCCTGAGAGACGATGCTGTGATATCACAACCGTTCATTGGTGAAATAGTTAGTAACGCTGCGTAAGTCAAATAGAAAGGGGCGGATGAAATGATTCCTGGCGTGCCTCAGTTGGTGTATATGTTCACTGATTCTATTGAGAATGATGGGAAAACTTAATTACCGATCAAGCATAGGTAGGATTTGTTTTAGTATTCTGTCGGATTTCGAGGCACGAAGGCCCGGTGCTGGAAAGATGACGGCTGAGGAGGAATGCTGAAATAGTATGCTTCTTAGCAACATCTAACAAATCCCGCACGTACTCGGCTTAAGCATTCCTTTCCTCTTTTCTTTAGAATACCTGTTAGCAACGTGTTTGTAACGAATTGGTGTTTACTTTGGGAACGACTTCTGCTGATGGTAAAGTTACTGAGAGGCAAAAGTACTCTTCTGAAGTTTGAATTACAGCAACTGTGAAATATGATTTAAATACAAAATGTCCCTTTGTGATAGAGAAAAAACAGTTTGCAGGGGAAAGGAAAAGAAAAACTGAAGAACTGAGTGCAGGGGCAGGTGTCTGACCCTGATTGTACTGCTTGACTTCTACATTTGAACTTGGATGTCAGGCCTAAGGGTTTTTGTAAAAGTTTTGCAAGTTTGCAAGTAGCGCGACACTTTATATAAGCTATCATTTTTCCAAGTGGTACGTTTTTGTTTCATTAGGTCCAAATTTTTAGTGTAGCGAAGACTAACTATGAAGTTTGAGCAACTGGGAGGCAGGGTGGTGATGGCTTTGAGCAGCCTTTTTTAGCCCCTGGTGGTAACTGATCTACAAATAACCTTTGACCTACAACGGATTGTTTAATCTCTGTTTCCCATTTTTGCCCACAGGTCTCGCTTCTGCTTTCTTTTCATTCCCAACCTTTTTCAGACAAAATTTACAGCAATTTTGCTTGGGTGAAACATGCAGAATAAAGGCTGCACTAAATAGTATTTGACTATCCAGTTTTGCTTTTCCTCCTTAAAGTGGGATAATGAATAATGTAAATTACAAGCTTGTGGAATTAATTTGTCTGTATTCTTTCATCAGCAGAATAATTTCAGATAGTTTGCCTGCCATTTTTCTATTGCAGTGTGAAGTAACCCTCTAGCAATTCCAGAAACGCTAGAAAAAAAGGCCTTATTTTCCTGTTTAGCCACCAGATTAACATGAGCTAAAACTCTGAAAATTGTTATATGGACGCAAAAGCACTACAGCAGCTCCCCAGTTCTGCAAAAGCTACTTGCAAATGAGTCAGGGACATTCTTGAAGTGACTTGCCCTAAATGAAAACCAGACTCTAGGTCAATACATCCTGCGTGTTTGTAATGCGTTCGTTTACCTTACTGGTTACTGCAGCCTGTGGGGAAGGGAGCCAGGGTGTTTGCCTCTCTGCAAAACCCATTTAAAGTTAAATCTCCTTGTTGTTATGCTTCTTGTATAATGCACGGCTTTTCTAGACACTTACATTTATGCAATACAGAATTATTGTAGAGACGAGGCCTGTTTCGTACTGAGTCAAGCTGAGGCTGCTGCACAGGAAGTCAGAATGTAGAGGTGAATATGACTTTGTATTGCTTTTATAATCCTGGAAGGTGTAAAGTGGCCATGGTGAGAGATGAGAATTAGGCCATACTGTACTAAGTTTTCTCAAGCATGTTAAGGAATGTCCTATTTGAGTTGTCCCTTTGCTATTTTTTTTCTCTCCACAGTTAATGTGCCATATCTTCTAAGGAAACCCTGTATTTGTCAATGTGTGCTTTAACTAGTTTAACATAGTTTTTCAACGTTTTTTTTAATCGTTTCTTCTAAATAAATAACCAGCAAGGAAAAAATCTTTATGAAAGAAAATACTTACTGAATATCAAAGCTGTGCGTGTGTTTAGGTCTTCACTCTTCCAGTTTATTTCAAATTTCCAGTTTATTTCAAAGTATGTCCAAGAGAGGTTCCCAGTGGGCATGACTGTAAATAGCTGAGGCATTCTCTTCAAGTTTTTATAAGCAAGAGACACTGCGACGGATCAAGGCAAGCCAATAGCTTTAAGGCTGGATCAGTAAGTGTTAACCTTGTGATAGTCTGGAGAAAAAGTGTCTCCATGTAGGTGAGCTTAAATAAAACTTCTGAAACTTCCTTGGGTTTCCGTTCAACTGTCTTAAGCAGGTCTTCTCTGTTCCCATGGATCTTTCTTCCTTTCCCCTTAGCCAGTTCTGGCTGTAGTTGAAGTGTCCTGCTCTCCTGTGGTTCATGCTTAGCAGCACTTTTGGTTCTTCTGCATTGTAAGGGGAGAAATAAATTTTGGAGGCAGCTATGTGACATGAACAGTTTTCATTAATAACTTTCATTTAAATTCATGTGCTGTGAGAGCACAAGGTACACAGCTGGCAACAAGTGTTCTTAAGTGTCTGACTTGGCTTTAAATGTGATTTTTTGGTTGTTTTTTCCCCCTGGTTTGGGTTAATTTGCTAAAACTTAATGCTAATATGGGATTTTCAAAGTACTTAAAATTCTCCTGCTCTGAATTCTTTAGGTGATTACACTGAGCTACTTGAATTGGAGAGTTTTAGAAGCACCAGCTTTGCGATAGGCCTGAGATAAATGTACTTAAATGCCCACAAGGTTGGGGATTGGCTTACTGTGGTCTTGTAAATAGCTTAACTCTGCGCTAGTGATACGGCAAAGGTGAACAGAAGCAGGGAATGAATGCGAGCTTGCGCAGGGCAGGGATGTCCAGGAGGACCCAGGTCATGGTGTCAGCTTGCTCAGGTTCAGAGCTGGGTCCTGTTCCGCTCAGCCTCCCCTTGCCCTGGTCCCTCAGAAACACCCCGTAAGCTTCAGTTCCGGTGCAGTTGTGGTTTGCCTGAACTATTTAAAGCCACGGTCCTGAGAAGATGATGTGTTTTCCTCTGGCTGGCGTTCCTGCAGCCTGCTTTGTGTCAGATGTGTTGTCTGACCAGCGGAACGCAAACACCTTCTGCCGGTTAGCGAGCCGCCAGAAATGGAGGGGGATGGAGGTGATGGTCCCTTTGGCAGCCCTACGCAGGTTTAAGAATAGTGTCGTGTTATATCATTAGATAACCGTGCTGCGATTGAGTTGAGGCTTTGGAAACACTGTGTCTTTCACGGGAATAGGCCCAAGTACTTTTGACCTCTTCTACCTAATCTTAACACTGGGAACGACGCCTATCTGAATGTTTGGAGGTTCTCAAAGACTCCTGCTGCCTTCTTCAGGAAAGGTTTATGGTACAGTGGTGGTGACCATGGTCTAATTGTCTGCTTGTCTCTTTTCTGGCAGGCTGAAGGTCCTTAGTGAACCTTGTAGAGCCGCTTGCTTAGTGAGAAGCCTAAAAAGAGGACAGTGAATCTTTGTGGAGGCATGCAGACTTTGGTCTAATTTTGTTTTGAATTTCCCTGTTGAGCACATAAGTATCTTCGGTGTGCGTGATTTTTGGTTTGGCTGCTTAGCAAGAGACGGCAGAGTGCAATCGAAAGGTCTTGCCTCTGGGTGGGTGCTTCTGTATTTAGCTTTAAAGCACAGGGTAAATGGAGGTCATGAATATCAACGGTTTCCCTTAGATCGAAATACCTGCAAAGTGCTGTCTTTATGCGCAAGAACTAAACCTGCCTCGCTTTCTTCTTTAGCAACAATATTCTCTCTTCTGATAGTAAAATCCTTCTCTGCAAATTAAATGCTGTTGGGACTTACCTCAGAGACTAAATAAGCTGTGCTCTGTTAATGTTTGGAGGCCAAATGAGCGCAGTGTGAGCTTTCAGCATAAACTTCTGTTTAATTTTAGATTGGGGTTTAGATAAACAATTTTATTCTTGCCTCATTAATGCTTAATCTTGTGTTACATAATATACAATATTGGCTTCCTGAGTAGCTCTTAAATATAGTGCAAAAGTGTAGTAGCTGAAAGGTCACTGCAGTTACCATATGTGCAGGCTGGCAAGGTGTTTGTCCTCTCTGGGAACAAACTGTGTACTGGTCATGTCAACAAACAGCCTTTGTGGTAACGTTTGTGCAAAATTCTCATGAGCGTATGAAAGGTAAAGATTCTCCCTCAACGTAACTGTTCAAATAGCAGTTTTCCTTTGATCAAAAGAGGGGGATAATTAGGTGAACATATTTTGGTCCGTTAGTTTAAAGTGATTCGTTAGCCTTACATTGGCTTTTTAATATTTGTATTTAGTGGTAGAACTTGTTTGTACCAATGGCTGAGTTTGTGGCGTGGGCATTATCACTGTTCTCCTTTCCCAAAGGAAATACCTTTTATTTGATGGTGGTAGGATATTAATACATTGCATAGTCAAGGCATATTATTTCCTGACTGGTCTTTGCTGCAGGAGTGTTCAGAAAGGGACAAGCTATGTAAGCCTTTTCTGTTTGAAAGCTGAACCTTTTTCCTTAATAACTTGTTCTAGCCTAGATGCAGTCAGAGCTGAAATTTTCCATTAGAGTTTGAAGCGACTGCCAACATAAACAGCCACTGCTTCTTTTCATTTCATCTCTGCTCACTGCTGCTTGTGCTTCCATTGCATGGATATTACAGTTGGGCGGTTTTGTTCTTGTTAAAGCAGGGACTATAGGCTTCACATTTTAAAAATGATAGCCTAAGACTTTTTTTTTTTCTTTAGTCATAGCAGATATCCTACTGGGCTTCAGTTCATTTCGAAAAATGGGCAGAGGCATCAGTTAGTTGCTTTTTCTGTGTAAGTGAAACCATTCATTCGTTTGCATAACAAACTCTTCTGTAGGCAACATGTTGTCTTTTTTCTTTTTTTTTTTTTGAGCTGGCTATCTTAGCCTATTGAGGGAGCACACCAAGTATTTAAGCTTTCAGGTAAAGCAGTGTACTGAGGAGGCATGCAGTAATTCAGCTCATGCTTCTCACCAGGAGCAGAAGAAGTAAGCCAAAGAATTTAATGAAATGCTGAGCTCATAGGAGCTGAGCTCAGATGGAGATATTCCTAAATTTAAGTGGCACTGAGCTGAAAGCTGTTTAGGAAGACCAGATCATCTGTAGGGGATGTTCAGTATGTGTGTTCACTGTGGATTGGCTTGTTTTTAAAAGTTTAACTGTTAAACCTATCGCAAATGTCATCATTTTATTGGGTAATAAACCAGAAGGTTTGGAAAAGTCTTTAAAGAGACATAAAGGTTTAACTCTGGTGTACACCATGTCGTCTTCATCTCTAAAACTGATTCCAGGTCTTACAGGTGAGTAGAGCTGCCGAGTGCATACTTCATCAGACAAGCGTGGGCCACAGTTCCACCTTCACGGTTTATATTCCGTGTGTGTTCCTTTCATTTCAGTTTCCTGAGTTTCTTCTGTTGACTTAGCATCTCCTGAAGGTATATATTGCTTATCTCTTAAATCCTTGCTCTATGAACTGCCTTTCGACATTGACTGTTCACTTTCAGGGCCCAGTGCCAGTAGTGTGTGGTCATCTGATGAACGACTATGGTTACATCTTCCAAAGACCAAAATACCCTTTTGCATACCTGTGTGTCTCAATTTCAGCTGAAGCGAGTAAAACCAAAGAAAGAAAGTAGCTACTGTATGTTGGTTTCATTTGTTTTCAATCTCTTGAGCTTTCTCTTAAGAGAATGAGATAATTCATTTTCAATTTTATTATTTTACTTTTGTATTCTAAAAGTAATTTACAATGTCATCAGCTGAAAGACTGGGCTGCTTGTTTGAGTTTCTTCCCAAGAAATCTTCATGGGTGAAGAGCACGAACCAGAAGGTGTATTCACTGTGCCAACAGAATTGCGTTTAGCATGGGTGATAAATCAACTCTGCCGTCTGGTGGGATTTTTTTATTATTTTACATTACAAGATGGAAACTCATTGTTTATTTTTTTCTGAAGGTTTAAAGGTGGGTGGGGGTAAAATATTGTTGCAAGAGAGGGCCATTAGGCAATTGCATTGAGTTCTGTCAGAGCGCCAAGAAGGACGATTTCTGCTGTGTAGTGAAAGGTATGTAGTTGAAGATCTAAGCCAAGATTATTTGGGAAATTGTTATAAGGTTGTCTGAGTCTTCCTCAACAACTGAGTGAGCACAATGCTTCTGTGACTCCTTATAGTGCTTTACACTGCATTTGCCTTACCTTCTGTTTATAATTCACCATCATAAGGCATTTTGGTTTTATTTTCTTACTGTAAATTCTCTTTTTTTGCATCTACGCTGCAGGGTGTATGTGACTTCGGTTAAAATGGTTTTGTTCATCAACAGCTGTATACTTTTCTGTATTTTTCTTTCCCTATGAGAAAAGATATTAGCTTTTCTTTTGTAGCAGTTGTCAGATTGTATCAAATACTCAGACATCAATCCTAAGGTCCTATGAATCTGATACATAAAATAGGTATCTGTTAGAGAATCTGTGCAATTTATCTTATTTTCATGGTTGAGCCTCTTGTCCTGGCAAGATTCTTTTCCAAACCTACGTTGTTTGTTTCCCGTCCAGTTCGCGATTGAAGATACGCTTTAAAACTTGAAGATGGCTTTCAGAAAGGCAAAAATAAAGAAGTCATATAAGCAACAGTGCTAATGCTATAAAATTTGGGTAGCTCCTTGAATAAATGAAATCTGTGTAATCCTGCCAGGTGCCTGAGTTTGAAAATGGCTTAATAGAGAAATACTCTCCACATAATCCTCTCTGTGGTACTAACTCACAGACGGATACGTGAGGGTCTCATGATCTTTAATTGTATACCTAATGTACAGCACTGTTGGGTGTGGAATTGAAGTTTTTACAAGTTCAGATCTTAGTTCTTTTTTCACCTAGAGACTTGCTTGGGGAAACAGAAAACCGAAGCAGGAAGATAAGCCTTGATATCCTTCCTAATAGTTGCATTGATGTGAAAGCGGTGTTGCACAAATCTCATCCTACAAGTACTTGATTTAATCTGTGAAAGATACACATGGCTCAATGGCTTTGTCATGGCAAGTTAAAGACTTGTGTTAAGCATGAACGTGGTGTTCTGAGATGATATTTTCTGTTTGGGGGAGGACGGGACGGGGACAACACAATGCAAGTCTCTTTGGAAGAGCCACACAGCGGTGCTGAGATGTGCTTTAGATGGTGTCTACCTGGTGCTGGTTAGTCCCTCTTTCTTACCTGTGCAGTGGGAATGCTAACTTGAAAATTCCTGTGTGGAGCAGACAAAGGAATTCTTTTTAAAAAGGGTTTTTAGAAAGGGAAGGAGATATGGAGACACGTGGTTTGGTTGGCAAGTGGTGAGTTTTATGGCAATTGCTAAAGTCAGAGATACTGAAAAGCAAACTGCAGTGAAAGTCAAGCAGTTTTTGCAGCTAATTCAACTTCTGTGTTTCAACTTGATGTTTATGGCTTACATGTAATTGGGTTTTTGATTTTGTGTTTGTATTTGGGCCAAATTTTATCCTTAGTTACCCACTGGAACCTGGCACAGGCTGCTTACAGACAGTTTTTGCCAGACTGGTGGCTTGCTTACATTTCAGGAACAAGCATTTTGTCTTGCTACTTGATTTTCTCCCCCTCAGCACCCACATTGCTTTCTTATCCCAGTCAGGGATAATGAAGATTAATTACAAATGGACCATTAAGGGGGCAAAAATCCCGGAGGAGGGGCAGCTAGATTGTAGCAAACATAAGCGAGGATGTTGTCTAGGTGTTGTCCCAAGCGATGCCATTTCATGCGTGTATGTACAGTGTGTGAGAGAGAGAGATTACAATTTCGAAAGGTATTGCAGCAGTTCAAGAAGTAAATAAATATAAATAGCTCTGACCTGTTGAGAGAGTCATGCTGCAGCAGAGTCAGGGTGATCCGGAGCTCTGAGCAGTGCGAAGCAGTTTTCAGTTCCTTAATACATACATTCATAAAATTGTTGTCCGGGTTGTGTGGAGTTCGATAGAGCAAGGCATTTGGGGGCAAGGGATTGTGCACTAGGAAAAAAAATAATCGTCTGTTGGCAGAGAGTAAACTATACTTTTAATGCATCTTGCCTGCCACACTGAGCATGAAATTAACTTTCTTCTCCTACAACAGATCATTGGCCTTAATCGGTGCTTCCTGCCCCAGATGGCACCGTAAGAACGATAGCTACGGTGTTCTTTTGGCAGAGAATCAGCCCCCAAATACATTATTCAGTCCTAAATATCCTGTAATACGCTGCTATAACTGTACTGTGAGAACAAGACAATAACGACTGCGGTAGACAGATGCACTCATTTTGTCATTTTTGTTTCAAACCAGCTGTAAAAAAGAAGCAGTGCTTGATTACTGGGGGGGTGTTGTTGTTGTTAGGGTTTGGGTTTTTTCCTTGCCAAGGAAAACTCCAAGGAATTACACAGATTGTGGAATAAACTGCGAATGGGGAGTTAAGAGTAGTGGCTTTTGTTTAAAGGGGCTGTGCTGTAGGGGAAACTAAGGCAGTTTATGGATGTAACAGGCTCTGTAAACCTTGCGCTTTAAGAAACGTTTAACATCACAAGCTGAAACGTGCTACAACTGCTTTTTGGTTTGTTTCCTCTTTCTGTTTGGTATCTGAAAGACAAATGCTTAGGAGTAGGATAGAATTTAAATTCTCAGGACGTACAAATGTTAACGTGTGCTCATAGGTGACGGTGGTGTTCTTTTGGGTAAACATCTCCCGCTTTTATCAGAGCGGCACGTCGGGGAAGAGGCCTGTTGTGCAAGGTGTTCACTTGGTAGGAGGAAGGCTGCAAATCTGAACCGTAGCCCTGTGTACACGTGCAGGACAGTGGATTTATAGCGGGAGGATGCCTTTCCCTGCCAAGAGGTAGAATGCGTTTTCAGGCACCTTTAATATCTTCTGGTATGTGGAAAACAACGATAATGAAGCTGCGAGCCACGTGAAATCCTGAGCCTTTGGGTTTCCCATTCCTGCTTGCGAGTAATAAGTATTTTGCAAGAATGGGGTCCACCGTTTGTGCTGTTTGTGCCTTTCCCTTGGAGTTACAGGGTCTCCCTCTGCTGATTGTGCCTCTGCCGTTGTCCCGGGTAGAACTGCATTTATGCTGAAGCATCGTTTGTTCTGCAGTAAAGAAATTTAATGCACTGCTTAGCTTCTTCCTTTAGTGTATTTAAGAAGGTACAAGTTGCATCAAACATTGAGTAATCAAGGCAAGTTCCACAGGACACCTTTTGCTTTTTACATCCCTTATTTAAAAAAAAAATAATCCTAGAGTGTTGATGGGTGTGTTTCCTTCTGACTTAGATATTGCAAGATGA
Organism: Aramus guarauna; assembly: GCA_013400195.1. Classification (NCBI taxonomy): domain Eukaryota; kingdom Metazoa; phylum Chordata; class Aves; order Gruiformes; family Aramidae; genus Aramus; species Aramus guarauna. Next base: position 1,183,924 of record VXBL01000139.1, on the reverse strand, counting down.
AATTTTTCAGTTCCCCTTTTCTTTGTAAACGTGAACTTAGAAAACTTTCTCTTTTGGTGAGCAGTAAATGAAAGAGATGATTTCCTAAGTAATTGCTGTGTTTAAGAACTTGGAGTCTTAAGAAACAGACAAAGTGTTACGAGATTAACGACAACATCAAAAATGCTGACAGTACTGAGGGTTGGGAAATCCTTATTGGTTCTGGTCATCTGGTGTGTAGAAAATTGGCAGGGAATGTTCTTTCTTTTTGTGCTACCAAACTCCTGTACAGCAATAAGAAATCCGTCATGGAAAAGGTGCTGATAAGTACTTTTATTGCCGTGGTGAAAGAGATTGTTCTTGTTGGGTGGAACAGCTGAGTTGATTCCTCTCCTCCTCCTCCCCCAAACATACTTTCTGTGCTCCCTCTTCCCTTCCTCCCAATGTTCCTGACACAAACTGAATTATTTTGTACAATGCCTCCAGACCTTCACCTTTAAAGAAAGGGAGAGGACATTCCAGGTTGTAAACCAGCTCTTTCCTCATGCAATTTGAGAAGTCTTCCCTGTTGTTTAAATCTGAGCCTGCTTTGTGCCGAGTGCCTCTTGTTCTGTAAAGCACTAGGACATCCCACAGGAACTCTTGATTTATTTTGCTAACTCTGCCCTTCTCTGCGGTTCGGAAACCTCTAATGATCTGTGAAGCTCCAAGAATTTTGAGTTGAACAGTAGTAGTTTTAAGAACCTCCTCTACTACATGAAAGTCTTAACACTTTCCACATGCTGGGTTTTTGGCCTTGTGAAAAGCTGACCTCCTACAAGTACAGTTTGTAGAGCTTGGTATCCTGGGCCAGGGCTTGTTAATGCTATTGTGAAATTGGGGGGGGAATGTAATGAAAACTCTGGGCTCGTGGCCAGCAAGGAAGATGTGATACAGTCAGCTTGTTTCTGTTGCCCTTTGTTACTGTTCGAGTTTGATTAGCTTTGTTTCCAGTAAGCTTAATTATGATTCTTTTCTTTTTTCTTTCCTTTTTTTTTCCCTTCTTTTTTAATGGCTAAGGAGGGGATCTTTGCCAAAGCTCAAGTCTTTCATTACCTGAATTGCAGTGGGAGGGAACTGGAGAAATAGATCATGCCACCTCCCCAACAAACAAACAGAAAGCCCCCAACCAACCAACCAAACACGCACTCACACAAAAGGAACTTCATTAAACTCTACAAATAACCCTTTTCTCTGTCCTTTCTTTGTTCCTGCAGCCCCACCACTATTTACTTTCCATCTGTTACTTTCTCTTCCTTGAAGTTTCTTTCAAGCCTTTAGGGTTAGGAGTGAGTTTAGACAAGTGTGCAATGCTGACTGCATTACTTGGGTTTATCTTGTCTATTAAGTAGCCCCAGATAAGGGACGGAGAGGTTTTGCCATACTAAATGCTTGCTCATTTTCCGAGGGTTTTTGCCTGGACGGTGTTCTTCATGTTTGGTTGTTGGGCTCCGCTAGAGCTTGACTGACTTCTCTGCAATTTCGATGTTGCATCGATGACACTTTCTGTATAGGTTTCCTTTCAGTGTGTTGAGTAATACAGTTGTGATGTGTAATGACTTAAGTTCTGGAAGAACATAATTTACAGAAATAAGTGGAGTTTTGCTTGGACCCTGGTTTTATTCTGCAGAATTTCATACCTTGCAGATTCGAGTGTGATTAAAAATGTGTGCCATAAACCTTGCACGCTCCGAACGCTTAAAGAGCATATGGAAAAGAGCATTTATCCTAATTCCCACTGTTAAATTAGATCCAGTACGTAGAATGACTCTGTGGGTTGTATAACTGGACTTTCACCTTGTTATGATGAAGTGACATGGACAAAGGCCTTCCGCCTTCAGTGCTGTGTTAAAGTTGTATTGATTTAACAATTCCAGCTCATGTTCTTCTTCTGTGCCATTTGATGTGATAGATGGTTGTTGTTGCCTGGTTTTAGAAGAACATTCCTTTGTTGTGAGCATAAGAGTTTCTAAAAAGAATTTGTCTGCTCACTGTGGGCATAAAGCTCTCCTCCCTATCTTTCCCTGTCTTATATTCTTTTAAGGTGAGTAATGTTTTTGTTTCAGAGAAGTCTGTTTCTTAAACTTGTAAGCCTTTCAAAATGGTTTCAATGATTTTCAGCTGAAGAATGAAAAGGAGGAAGCTCAGGTCTTGTTAACTTTGAACAACCGGAGAGTTTTAACCCATAGCTGTCCAAAAGATATTTGGAAATAAGGCAAATACTTATAGAAAGTTTTATTTAATAGTTGTGTATCTACTCTATAGAGACAAATGGAGGTTGTAAGCTGCTGTTTGTGGTTGTCACGAGTGACCCCACTCTTATCTTCTGAATGTTTTCCTGGGTGCGTATTAATAGTGGTGCTGAAGAAAAAGTCAGTGGGATTGTTAAGTGTTTAAGTGAAAACTCCCCGACAATTTTCCCACCTCATCTGATCACTCTTTAATAGTCCTTTTCCCATATTTACACGATCTTGAGTCACGACTCTAAAAAACGTGCTGGCATTTGGAAATTGTGACTGTCGAAGTTTTCATTGCTTCAGCAATTAAGTAGTATGTAACAAATCTGTGAATCACCACTGAACAGCTAGTTTTATATGTTTATGTCTGTGCCAAAACAGAGTTAAGTTTTTGGATTTTTTTAATTACTGAAGTTTCACTTTGACCTTTTCAAATGGACTTACGCAGAAAAGATGTGGGAAATTTTTAAAAGCGAGTTTCGCATTATGTTTGATTGTTTTAGTTGTCGTCTCGGAGCTGAAAATATGGATGGAATCCTTAGGCTGTAGATAAACAGCCTTTCTGGGGCACTGTTCAGTCTTGGTTTGTTGTTCCCCCCAGGTCATATTAAAACAAGGGGGGGGACGGGGGGGACGGACGGACAAAAGAAAACAAAAAAACCCCACCCAGACTAGCAGGGGTCTCTTATCTTAGACATAAGTAGTTCTTTGGGCTACTGATTTTTTTGGATATTCTTGCTTCAGTCTCTCTCCAGGAATATATATTGTCTCTCCTTTGGCGCTGAAGAGAGTTCATTGTGTAACTTGCTTCCCAAATACTCTGTTAATCAGCCTCCAGCTTCTGCAGTGTTATTGTAGGTGGAACGCTATTGGCAAAAGGAAGGCTAATAAGAGGTAGTTTCTTTAATTGGGTTACTGCCTGTGGTTGAAGTCTTTGCAGATCGAGCAGTGCCGGGGAAAGCCCCAGCTAGTGGAAAGCTAACGGATAGCTGTTGATAGATACGGTTTGCTCTGACACTTCGATTAGACCTGTCCGTTTCTGAACGGTTGTTACCACGTGGAAGGACGGGGCTGGGGGGGAGCTGGTCTGTTGGGTACCAGGCAGTTTCCTGAGATCATCCATCTGCTTTTATTATTCCTCTTCTCCCCCACTTCCCAAGGTCACCTTCATCTGCAGTATATAGTGGGGATTTCCATTTTATTTCATTAGAAGTCTTTTTGAAGGGCAGCAGGAAAGTTAGTTAGATGCTGCCAAAGCTTTGTTGCCTTTGTATTATTTTGCCTTGTCTCCGTAATAATTAATGTTGACGGTGCTTGCTCGAAGGCTGCTGGGTTCCTGGCAGCTCCGCTTTCTTGCTCCCCAGGGGATCTGTTAGCCATGGGATGTACGCCCTCTGAGACGCAGACGCTGAAAAAGTAAGTTGCAGGTACCTGCATCTCTTCTGCGCAGAAACAACACGTTCCCGTTAATTAAATCCTTTAATAGGTCACAAGCCCTTTTGTAGGAGGTTGATACCTGCTCTGCTAGCTTTGAAGCGTTTCTGAGGGGTTCCGTGAAGCAGTCCCTTCTGTGAGCTGTGCCTGCCTTGGCGCTCGGCGCTTGCAGGCTTGTACGCCTGTTCTGGGCCCTCCTGCACGTCTGGGGTCACGCCGTTGGAAATTTTTCTAAGCCTGGTGAGTGACCGAACCACAAAAAAAAATGGCTAGTGAAACCACAGAAAACGCTTTGTTCCTATATTTGGCAATAAGAATGGTTTCAATTCTGAGACCACTTTGCAGGAGCGTGTGTTTTGATGGTTTAGGGAGACGTGAGTGGTAGAAAACCTGTCTTGCTGCTTTGTGTGTCCCGAGTCTTTTCTGAAGGGAGGAAGAAGTGCGTGCTACTTGGGTTAGCAACAGCTTTCTTCTGAGTAGGGAAATGCAAATTACGGCAGCCTTCGTGGTTTTAAATGTACAAAGTAACCGAAGTAAATACACACAACCACTATAAGAACTTACTATTTGAATTTGGAGTTATGTATGATATTCCCATATATACTTTTTCACTTTTAATACATTTTTTTTGAAAATTTGAATTGTCAAGGGTGCTGTGGGAATTTATGCCTACTTGAGCTCTCATTACTGGATGTTACTCTGCTCAAGGTAGTTGTCTGCTGTGATTGACTGTAAGGAAATAATTCACGTTAGTTGTGGGTTTGTTAGATCTTGTTGGGTTTTTTGATTTCAATTGCCAGAGCACTGAGTATAGAGTAAGTACTCCTCTAACGTAGATACCAAAGGAGGACACAGGTAAATGGCTGTATCTTGTAATGCTTCCACCTTGTCCCACATATTTAATCTATTTAAAAATTCAAATGTTCTTAGAAATCTGCATATCTGTGCAGTAAATGTTTTTTTTCTTTTACCTCTAAGGCCAAAGGGAATTGGTGTTTTCCTGCATTGTTGGATGTAATTCTTCGGTGTGTTAAACAAATACCGTCACTGTAAATTAAAGCATGCACTTGCCCTTAACTGCAGTACCTGGAGAATATCCTAATTCGGGAATCAACCTGGTTTGTTTTCCCTTCCACAGTTCAAGTCTTTGTTAGCTGGATTGTTCCTCTTGGGTAAGAACCACGAGACAATTTAGCAGGAAAGGAGTAAGTTTGATGGTTAGACAATACAGCTTTTCCATGCCGCGCAAGTGACGCAGTGTGTTCTGCTGACCTGTTACCTTCTTTTACTACAGTTCATGGTTAATTATTTTTTCTGGTTGACTGTCTTTTGAACTCTTCCTCTATGGAGAATTATCATAGGCTTGAAAGCTAACACAATGATTTTTAACTTTTAATCTTATCTGGACTTGTTAAACTTTTATTTAAATTTATCCCAAGAAGTGCAGCGTGTGCGGCAGACAAAATGACTAACAGATTCGTTACTGATCAACATAATCCCAAAAAACCCATAATATTAACAGTTTCCTCCCTCCCTGTTACCCAGTTGTTCAAAGCTAATATGGTGTTACTGAAAGCTTCACTATTTTCTTGCCAGACTGCTGACAGCGGCCGCCACGAAGGGTGGTTACAGCCAGTGGTAGCCAAGTATCTGATAATATAGTTGCCTGCCCTTTGAAAAGTGAATTAATGTTAACAAGCAAGTCTCCTAGGATACAATGCAGTCATCTAGTTCATGACTTGGGATGGGGGAAGGTACGTGTTTCAAGTTACTCTTGATTTTTGGTTTTAAGGTGATAGCACCGGTGAGTGTTCATTTTACCGTGGAAAGCAGTAATATGCATAAGTAGCCACTGTAGCATTAAAATTGCAATTAATTTGGGGTTTTTGTGAGGCAGTCTCACTCTCAGCTTGTCCACATAAGAAAATTGACTATCGCATTTGTACCGAAGCAGTATAATTTTACCGGAAAAGGTTAACCTGTTTCCAGGGTAACCTGATACACATTGATACGATCCATTCTCGGTATAGCCCTGTCAATCTTTGGTTCGCTTTCCTTGGGTGACACAACCTGGGAAAGAGCATTGGAAGGAAGAAGAATGACAGGAGAATGGAGCGTTGTTTGGTTGTGAGGGTTAAAACAAACAAACAAAACGCAAACCGAACTACCACAGTCAAAACGCACACAAAAACCCCGTCACTCCAAATTCATTGCCTAAATCTAAAAAAAAAAAAAATCTAAGTCTAAAATCTAATCTAAAACTACAGGCTTGCGTTCAGGCAGAGTTTTCCGACACAAAGGGACTGACAGCCTTGTGACAGCATGACTGTTCCCGAAGGTTAGTTTTCAAACGTGTGGTTAACGTCAGCCTTTTGGAAATTATACACCAATGCACTATGGGCAGCCCAGTTCCTTTTATCTTGAAAGGGGCTGCTTTTAATGGTGGAAGTGTGGAGCCAGTTATTTCAGGGTTACATGGCAGGTGCTGTTGTTTGGGGGTTTTTTCCCTCTGGCATGTTCCATGAGAGTCTTATACCATGTTTCTCCCATCCTTTTCTTTTAGGCAATTCTACCTTGTTTCAGATACTTGTGGTGTTGCTATTGAAGATAAATGTCTTTAAGAAAAAATAATGCCTGGTGCAATAAGCAGTACTCTAAAAGCTTGGCATTCTGTTGGGGGGAAAAAAAAAAAAAAGCCTTTTTATGGTGATGGCAGGGGTGAGGGGGAGAAGGCTTGATTAATAATGTGCCTGGACAGATATGGTCAGACTGTGACAACATCTTGAAAACTTCCTTTGGATATCGAGCACAATGGTCATGTGTTTAACCAGTGGTGCCAGCCAGAGGAGAAACGCTTGGGGTAAAGATAGGTTCACTTTTTGTGCAATTATTCTCTATTTAACAAACAAGTGAGATCTACCAAGCTGTTTCCACTTGAAATGGAACAATTAGGGTTTTTTTTTCTTCTCACAGGTTGATGTCAGTTTTTTATTTTACGTCATGCGTGCTTCAAAACTTACCGAACCCTGTATAACGCATACTTTCATACCACAGCAATTACAAATTGTTGTTTGGGTCCTTGTGAAATCGAAACCCTTGAGAACAACTGTTAAAATGTTGCATTATATTCATAACAGCAGCATTATTCTGTGGCCCTTGCATTAGTCAGAAAGCTGCTTTGCGAATGGTTAAAACTTTGAACAGCCAGCATCCCTCCGGGGTTTATCATCTTCCAGACAAGATGGCCGAGTCGAGAGAAACATTTTCACGCAGTCCTGCGGCAGATGCGCTGCCTTAACAAACGTGACCGTCGTTCATTGCTGCCTCCTCATCCTTTGTCAGGACGGTGCCTTTTATAAATATTTTGTTCCGGGTGGTAATTAAACTAAACACAGGTATCGGGTGAAGAGATGCAGTTGGCTGGATGGGACTGTGTGTGCGTGCGGTCGCTGTGCCTGTCCTGTGTTGGCAGGGAAGGTGAACGGGTATTTTCAGGGTTTGAGGAGGTTCTGCAGGGGAAAGGATGGCCATGAGGAGGGGGAGGTAAGGGAACTGGGAGGAGCGGTTCTTTGCATGGCCTACTTCTGATGTTTAACTTAACAAGGAGCTTTGGACAGTCAATTGGCAGGATTAATGGGCTATTTGGATGTTTTAATGTGAATATTTGTATGCTGTCTTTTGTAAAGGTAGGCTTTTCTGAATCTGAAGAGTATGGAATCTGCAAAGAGTGTTTCTTTACTTCTACTCCTTCGTCTCTTTAATGCTTTAATATTTCTCTAGCTTCAACTTGAGAGCACAGTTTACCCATTGCACAGAAGCCCAGAGTCTTGCAGCGTTGCTCGGCTCTTCATCACTCCGAAGAGAGGCCAGTTCAGGAAACTGGAGCCGCTCAGAGCGATTGGGGTTTACACAAAGTCCAGAGGAGTTGCGCGTTGTTTTTTCTCTCGTAATGTTTTGCGCATCTTATATACAGAAGGCTAGAAGTGGATTTAGGCTCCTTGATGCCTTCAAATATTCTGGCCTGCCAAGGTGCATATTTGCTTCTTGGGAACGCTGCCGGCTCTTCAGCTCACGTCACTCGTGCCTCAGACCGAATTTGAACCAGTGAGTTGGAGGTGAAGAATTGCGTATCTTACCTCTTCAAAGACCCTTTCCTGCTTGGAGACGTGAATGGGTAGTGGTTGCCGGCTGCTTCCACCTTGGTATGCTCAGACATGAGCTGTTGATGTTTTTACATGGTGTACGATAAGCAATGTAAAAATTTATGTGCCTGAGTTGAATGGCAGGTGTTTGTCGGGCCTCTTGTGTGTGTTTGTGTATGAAAGATTCATGAAACATTTTAAAGGGATGGTGGTACTGTTGTGAAAAATACCGCTATAGAAAAATTCCAGTAAGTGATTCCATTTTTTTAGTGCATTGTTTTCTGTATTTTCCCTCTTGTTTTTATCATTCGTACCATTTGCATGAAAACACCTGTACCTGTCTTAATTTTCTGCTTTTGTTCTAACCTGAAGACAACAGTTTTTGTCCTGCTGTCTCGGTAGCAGCTAATTATTACCCCAGTGTATAGACCTGGGGAATCCTAGTTGTCCTCACATGCCTGTAGGACTGGGCTGAATCCCAGCCTGCAATTTCACAAGTGAGGCCTAAGCAATAGAAACGTACAAATAAACTGAGGAATTACTCAGTTACCTCACAAACAATACCTGCAAGGATGGTCCAAATATCAATGATACATCTTAGTGGTGTTACTGTGGTTAGATTAATGAAGGGAAAAAATACGAGAGCTAGAATTACTTACAAAATGATACGTGAGACACTCAAAACACATGCTGTGCCAACAGACATAGCCATGTATGTGGCTAGATCCAGCAGAGTAAAGTAATTTTTAAGCGAGAAAATAGTGTTTGTGGTCTCTTGCATGTGTCACAGGGTTTCTTTTCCACAGTTGTGCAATGTCTGCAGTCCCTGTATTGCAAGATGTCAGCCTAAGCTGTGTCAGCTGGTTGGGTAGTTGAGCATGTTGGTAATCAGAAAGGCGCTTGCATCTGGAGTCCATGGCTTTTTGTTTCTTTGAGTTTTCCTGAGCCTGCAAGATATGGGGTTTGTGGCTGGTCGGACAGGATGCTGCCAACTCCAAGACTGGACAAACAGGTAGGGAAGAGTTAAGTAGAACAGAAAGGCTGTTGTGAGGTAATAACGTTGCTGTTGAATAACTTGAGGTGATGAATTGTTGAAGCAGCAGATGCCTTTAAGAGCCGAGATGGCTGTCATTGCTTGTGTTTTGCTCCTAATTGATGGAGAACTGCACATAAAGCTGAGAGCATTCTTAGGTTATTGAATATTTCATATGGAAAACACAGGGATTCTGCATTTAGAGAGGCTGCAAAGATGTCAACCACAAAGAACCTTTTTCTAACATACACCTTTAGAAAGTACTTCTCTTTCATGCCTGTTGGACGCAACTGAATCGAATGCGTCATGCCTCTGACGGGACCAAGTTACCAGTCTTTCAAGGCATGTAAAGTCACCTCATGACACTCAACAAGGCCAAGTACAAGGTGCTGTACCTGGATCAGGGCAATCCCCAATATCAGTACAGGCTGGGTGAGGAATCGATTGAGAGCAGCCCTGCAGAGAAGGACTTGGGGACACTGGTGGATGAAAAATTGGGTATGATCCGGCAATGTGTGCGTACAGCCCAGAAAGCCAGTTGTGTCCTGAGCCGAAACACTGTGTGAAACACTGGTCTTGTTTCGCAAATGGCAATCTGGCCACAGTTAGAAGGAAAAATGAGTGTGTCCCCACCAAATAGACTTCTGGCATTCCAGTTTTCAACCTTACACCTGGCAGCGAAACCAGTACACTGAACATCCATCTCAAGCTTTGTTACAGCCCTGAGCTGTGTCACTGGGCCTCTGCATCTTTCTGAAGAATTTATTTATCCTGTAATATTTTGCTGTAGTACACCAAATCCAAAAGAGCTTCATAATAGGTGGTGCAGCTTCGTAGTAGGTGAAAGCTGTTGTTGCTATGTCTAGAGCCACAGGTTGGTTGGTTGGGCTGGGAAGAAATCTCTTAGATTCTTTCAGGGGAGCGAATTTTTAAAGTAACTCAGTGTGTACCCACTTCTAGTTAATGGAATTTTCCATGCAGTGAATCACTAGTTTTCACTTCACTCTGATTTGTGCTCATGTAATGTTATTGATTGTATAGATGATCACTAAAAATGAAAGTATTGTTGCACACAAAGTTAAGGCTGGAAGTCCTAGGTGACAAAATAACCTCAATCTAAGATAACCAGGTAAAACCAGGTTAAGTTTACAGTTGCAGTCCTGCTTGCTAGTAAAACCTTGATTATTTTTTCTCTAGCGATGTGTTTAAATTCTGTCTGTAGTGCCTTTTCAGATTCACAATGGAAATTCTGACTTGTATCTTCAAGTAGAGCCTCCTGCGTGGCACCACTGTAGTTAAGAGATACCGAGGGCTGATTTGCAAGCGGCTTTGCTTCACAAACCTGCCGTCGCGTCAGGATACAATTGGAGAAGGTAGAGGATTCCATGAAACAAAGTTTAAGGAAAAAACGCAATGGAGAATTCTGGTGGCTAATAGGGATGGAAGTGTCTCGTTGAAAGTGCAGGACACTTCTGTGACTGGTTTTGTTTGCGAATAGTGCAGTGTCTAGGTGACCCTTGGGTAAACTTAGGAGGGTTCGTATTCCAACAATTTCAGGAACTTTGTGGCTACAGCTTATCAGTTAATAACGGAGTAGCCTTTTAAGAGGCAGGCAACTCTAAATGTATGCTAGCAGGTTTCACTTTCTCTCAGAGGCGGCCAACAAGTATTGATATAACCTCTTTTTTCCTGTTGTTTTGAAGTTCTCAATGATAAGTGGCTCACTTTTAGTTTCTGACACCTTGGTGCTGCGTTGAATACAAGCCACTAATTAAAATGATCACTCACGCTGCCTAGTGGTAGGCATCAACATGCTGTGACTGTTAGACATGTTAGTAGGGAGTAAACGGTGTAATACTCAGTGTGTTTGGAATACCTGATCAGTCAGTTTCCAAGGCATATGGGCATCGTCTAACTGTAATGGTGAAGAATTTTGGAGCTGTTATTGCTGCAACTGGAATGAGACTCTTCAGCGTTTGTAAACTGGTGATGAGAAACAGGTCTATGCAACGGAGGGCTGGGTGGGTGAGAGTGCCGGTCCAGGCTAAGTGTGGTGTGGCGGGAGCTGCCAAGCATCCTTCGGAGGGATGGGTTATGTAGTTTTGCGTATCTAATGCAGCAGTACCATGAAGCAGTCTTCATCTTACCCAGTCAGCAATCTTCTGAAGATTAAAAATGGCATTTTGTTCCTCTTTATCAGAAACGGTCTCGATCTGTACTTAAGTTGTGGAAGAAGTCAGGAAGGCAGGTAGCGACAATACAAGCGATACCTGTGGAGAGGGAACTGAACCTGACTTTGTTTACGAGAGGGAATCGAGCTTCTCTCGGGTAGTAAAGTGAAATGTAGAGAGAAGTGTTGCAGGGAAGCAGAAAGGCAGCTCTAAATACGGTTGTCGGGCTGTTGTAAGGAACACGTTATGTAAGCGGCAGACCGGCTGTATAACACGTCAGCGCCCTTGCTTGACAGATTTCCTGGGGTCTGCGCTGCTTTTTCCTCTGGCATAAGAATGCAGGGCCAGAACAGGCCTGGGGGGATTGCTGAATCTAAAGTTCTGTTGTCACAGGCAACCATCTCTCAAATCCCTTTCATGAACGGATCAAACTTCATATTAAAGCTCATAAGGTCTATAGCCATTTGTTCTTTTGCCAGTACTGCCCTTTTGCTTTAATGGCTCTTCTGTCTCCCTGGTGGATAACTGCATGCGGAGCTACAATTCTGTATAATAGGTATTGTGCAGAGCCAGATAGATGAAGATGCTTTTTTTTAATGCTGCAGCTGCTTTATGTCATCCACCGGGTCGGAATCTGAAATTTGCCCAAGTTGTGAGCAATAGCTATCAGAAGGTTAGCTTGCCTGCTGGTGGGGATCGGAGCTCTTGGGTTTTACTCCTGGCTCTGAGATCTCTGGTTCTGACTGACAGGTGATTTTTGGGTTGATGAAAAATACTATTGCCTTAACGGCTTGTCCATCACACTCCTTTTCTCTGCTGCTTGCATGGCTCTGCTGTCAGAGGTTAGGGTCCCTGTAGCGGACATGACAGAAAGGTAAAAATGAGCCCACTGTTTCATTGGAATTGACAGTGTAAACTGAAATCCATGACGTTTTAAGTTAGCACGCTTTGTAAAATTAGCTGCGGCAGCCGTATCGCCTGTCCTGACAGCTGTGCCGTGGATGTGGACCGTACAGGGAGGGCAGGATTAGTGGCAGCAGCCCGATTTCATCTCGGAACTGGCTGTGGTGTGATCTGCAGGACCTTACGAGTCAGAGCCCGAAGTCGTGCCCCGAGTTAATGGCTTTTTTTTCCTTATCCTTAATTGTGAAGTGGGGCTCAAATTCACTTTGCAAAGGAGTAGCTAGGATTAATGCTTGCTGGAGACACCAGGGCAGAACAGAACTGTAAGGAATTAGCAATTTCTTTCACTTCTGAACACGCTGTATAGGTATTATAGTAAGCTACAATGAATTGGTCTTTTTAATACTGCTTTACAACTCTTAGCGTTGTCTTTTAGTTAAATTTTGCTTGCTAAGGATTTTTTCCTGACAGAAAGAATTTGAGACTGGAGGGAAGCAACAATAACTGTGGGATAAGCAGCTTACGTGGCAGTTCTCTTGTGGTTTGGGGGGTTGCTTGATGTCCGGCTTCAATATTCCTTTTTTCATATATGGCTCTGATAAACAGGAAAACACGTAAGTGCTCCTCAACCCTCCACACTTAATCTAGAAAATCTACTGGCTTAGGGAAATGTTCTTGGAGAGCAGTAAAAGGAAAACAGCTGTTCGGGGATCAGATCTGAGAGAAATTTAAGTCTGTTTAAAATCAAGGCTTAATGACAGGGATGTCTGCTGGAGAGTTTTTTGTTTGCAAGTTTGTTTCTTCATCCATAACTCAGACGGAATAGTAGAGCAGGAACCTGTCCGCCCTAAACCCGTGTCTGTGTCGTGTGTGAATCGAGTTTTCAGTGTTAAGCCTGGTGGTTTCTGTGAGTTTATTTGATGCTTTCCAGGTGTGAAATGGGTGGCTTGCTTCCTCCAGCTGGCTTGTTCAGGTGTTGGACGTCCTGTGATAGAGATGTTTATTAAGAGGTCAAATTCTAGCTGTCTTCAGCGTGGAATCGGGGGTTTTGATAGTTTCCATTGTGAAATAACCAGTTGTGAGGACTTTGAGGATAGCTGCAATAAAAAAGGGACAGAAAATTTTTCTTTCCTGATGATGGCATCTTCGCTTTCCTCATTAGCAGCGAGGATTATTTTACAAAGTTTGCTGCCTCTGTAATTTTCAGCATTTTCTGGATGCTGTTGTTTTTAACATGACTTTATGATAAACTATTAAAACTCAAGAGCTCCCCTGTAGGTCATGAGCTGCAAAAGGAGGAAGCTGTGTGTCAGGGAAGATAATGCATGCATTTGACAAGCGAGGCTTTGTGTGATTCATCACAGATGTGTTTGGAAAACCTAAAACATCTGTTACGTTGAAGTCTGGAATGCAGGTCAGTGTGCAGACACAGCAGCAGCCCGAAACGGTGCTGCTAGCGGCAAAGTTGCGTTGCTGGTGATTGTCTCGGAACTGAGTGGACCTTCAATTCTTATTTCTGTATTTAAATAAAAGCAGTTACAGAATGTGACATTCGAGAAGCAGATGGCTAATTTCTTACTTACCTTCTTGTCCTATTGAAACAGGAAAATCTGATCAAACTTCCAGAATTTCCATTTGCTTATTTATTTGAGTGGGTTTGTTTCCTTGTTTTTCTGGTACGTATCTTCTCAGTGACAGCTGCCTGCCTAGGAAGGAAATGGGGCTAGGATTGCAGAGCACAGTGCAAGTCATCTAGAGGCAAAAACCCATTTTCCAAAGGAATAAGGGGAAAAAAAAACAACCCTCTCTGACATCATGGGAATGAACGCATAGTGAGAATGACATCAGAGTCCACTAATAGAATATGGCAAGAATCAGATGTGTTTTGAAACCTGGTGATATAATATATTCTAACTTAACCTGGGGAAGGCATGAGGCAGTTTCATAGCAGGAAACAAACAGAAGTACCACCTATAATTAACAGGAAGACATTCCTTGGTGGCCCATAAAATGCCGTAGGATTTACACGTTTGACCATTGCAGAGAAGCTGCAGTGGCATAGGGATTGGAATGTTTTTCCAGACCGTCGAAGGTGCCCCAGAAGTGTAGAGTAACGCAGTCTGTTTGGCCTGAAACACTTGCCCCACTCATGGACTTTTAAAGTGGAGCTTGAAAGATAGCTGGAACCTTCTTCGTTAAATGTTAGACTCCAGTGGCCTCTCAGGTGAGTTGAGCTAGGAACTTGCATTGCAAGATGTAAGCCCTTGACCATTTGAAATCGTCTTTTCAGATGAGTAAAATGTCATCCATCTTCTTCCTGGGTGAATTTCCAGCTGAACAGAAGGGGAATTTGCTGAGCTATGTAATGGTTGTCTGCTTTCGCTAAGAAGAGCGTGGATGCGTGGGAGTCGTTTTATTGCCTCTCCCCAATAGTCTAGTGAGAGAAAACCTTTCTAATTCTGATGACCTTAAAGTCAGTGTTTTCCATCATCCCTTCAGTTATGTGTCAGTGTCACTCCTGCGAGCCTGAGGCATCCAGTGGGCTGTTGCAGAAATGCAGAGTATTGATTCTAAGTGACAATTAACGGCAAATGGTTTATTTTAAATCCAACTTGCGTTATTGCTGTGAGGTGGGCAACCAACAGAACAAATAAAGCTTAACAGTTATAACGTGGGAAATGTTTTGGTAAGCATAGCTTGATTCTATTTGTAAAATTGTTGTCGTGCAATAATAAAAATATTTTTAAAGTAATTGAACTTTTTTTAATAATTGCAAGCCTAATTTCAGTCGTGCAGAATTAGAAAACAAATTAGCATATGTATACCTTACTGAAATGCAGGAGGATTTAAGTTCCCTGCTGAATAGTAGAATTAAATTTTTAATACTTTGTTTAAATGAAAATTACAAAAGTACAAAATGCTGCTGTCCTTGTGTTTGGAATGTCACTTTCTACACACGCATGCACATACACACGTTAGTCTTTTATTTAAATTAATTAAAGTTGACATGCAAACCACAGCAGAAAGTAGTCTAGTTGGGGATGAAATCACTGAAGTCTGTCAATATTTTTTGCTTGGTTTGAATAGCTGATTGTACTTGATATAATTTTCAGCCCCTATATAAAATCTATACAATAGAGGAACCGCTGTGGTTGAAGCCGCCTTTTTCATTTTCTGGCAGCCATTACATGCTGCCAGTACAAAAACATTTTTTTCTTAATAGTCCTTTCCCAAGCTCAAAAATGGATTTCCCCCCAGCTACTGTCATTCAATTATCACCTCAGGAAATGCATAGATATAACTGATGATCCCTTTAAAACATCCTGCGGTATTCCACTCCTCCCATCTTTCATTTTTCTTCTCGCTCCAGTCATTAAATGTAACATTGCCGATGTATATTTTATAGGGTGACCCTGACGGCTGTCGCTTTGAGGATGTGCAGAGATAATAAGATTGTGCATGTAATGAAGGGCAGATAAATAGAAAAATGTTTACGGGATGGAGTGGGGTAGTTTTAACTGCTTTATGGCCTGTTTCTCTCTCATACACACACCCACGTGAACCACCGCCGATACCTTTGCTTTAAATAGTGAAAATGTGATGTATTACAGGCATTGAGAAAGATATCATCGTGATGTAGCCAGTGGCAGTGAAATGTTTTTTTTGTCCCACACCTGAACTCTAACAATATGCAACCAAGAAACTTAATTATTGAGCTGGTACAAAAAGAAAGTGCAGTTAAAGGGATGATGTATCGGTGCTTCGCAGCCTCCTGAGAAAATCCTATTCCTTGTGTTGTGCTGCTAAATTTTCAGTGTCAATGGAATTGATGGAAAAGCACGCGTGGAGGAGGAAAGACATGATCCTGTGCAGACTACGGTGAGCTCTGCTCTGAAAGCTTTTCTGAATACCTTGCATTTAATTTATCTGGGTATTTATGCCACTCTCCTTTTTGTCCTTATGCGTGAGCTCCAATATTGAGAACTTCGTTAACAAGAGGCTGGCAGTGAAAGATGTTGTGTGAAGCGGCTGTGAACCCCACGACTTTGATGTGGGTTGTATAATGGAACGAAAGAATTGCTGGCTCAAGAAAATAGGAACTTCTTCCATCTTCACGAAAGCATTTCATCTCTGTTCTTCAGAACTACACTGTGCTTAATTCATCTGGCCCACGTGCATTTGTTAGGGGTAGCGCTTTGGGCATCAAGATGTAAGTGGAAAGGGGAAAAGATGGAGTATTTGCATTTGCTAGGGAGAATAAAATGGATGTTGCACAGTGGGTTGGAAGGAGCCTGCGATGTTTGCCAGCCTGAGGCTCAGTGGGCAGAGAGGGCTCCGCGGGGGCTAAATGCCGTTCTCCGGGCTCTGTCTGCGTGGAGCAGTTCGTGCTCGGTGCCAGGGGAAAACACGGCATCGGTCCTGGGCGAGCCCTCTGCGCTGCACGTTGGGCAGAGGCTGGGGGGGTGGGAGGACAAGAGGTAGAGGGTAGGCTCGGGGAGGGGGACACGTTAAAGGATCGGAGTTTTAGGTGGTCAAGCAAATCAGGATTTCTAACCTCAGAGATGTTGGTAACACAAGTTGCAAAGAGGAGCTGAGTAGAAAATGGGTGTAAGGCAAGCAGGTTCTAAACTCTTTCACTATTTTGATAACCTCTTAACTGATCAAGCGCCAGAGATCCCAGTGGGGCGTACCTGGTGACACGGGCAGTGGTTACGCAGTCCTGGAGAACTATAACTGACACTATTAAAGATAAGCTCTCATAATTAATAATGGATGCAGCCAACAGTCTGTGAGTTCCTATGGGGATTAGGAACTCTGTTGATTAACAGAGAGGAGTCTCTGGAGGAAGAAGCTTTAATTACAAAAGCTTTCTTTTCATTCTGGCATGACGTACAGCTGGAGAGAGGGTCAGCAGCTTTTAACTGTGGCTGAGACTTAAAACAATGCAGTAGCTTGCTGCGCATCTGTTTTTGCAGAACTGTTAAAGCTGGTACTTAAATCCCTAAAAATGAAGGGGAGGCAGGGAAGAATTGTTTGCATAGAACAGACAGCAAGGGTAACTTCCATAATATGCTAATTATCTTATTTTCTACCAGTATATGCAACCTTAATTACAAACACTGGAAAAGGTTAGCAAACGAACTATATGAAAATTGTGAGTTCGATGCGGTACAGAGACATGTTCTTGGTGTGTTTTTCAGGCTATGGACAGTAACACAGATTTCTCTGTGGTTTGCTAGAACCGTGCAATCAAGTGGTAGGAATGAAACAGGAATGTCCGATTGAAAGAAAAAGCAGCTTGCATTGAGGGCGAAAGACAAGCTGAACTGTGGAGGAGCAGGCAGTGCTGGGCTCAGTAAGGATGGAGAAGCCTGTGCAATAGGCCTGGTTTTGTGTTACGAAGGAATTTTAGAGCCTGACCATCGCTGGTGGAGCTGGTCACATAGTTTGAGGTTAATCAGTACAATTGTACTTCTGACAGGATTGATTTTGGCCAATTTCTAAACCTTCTGTCTTTGTTTACCCTTCAAAACGTCAAAAGGATGTGCTGAGACTTAATTTGTAAATACTTCCCTGACTTCGTCATCAGAGGGAAGATGCTGTTCAGTGGCTGAGAGTTACTGTCTTACTGCAGATAAATGTTTGTTTCAAATGAGGGATGATAGATTATTTATATCCGGTTTTATATGTTTCTTTCCTTTTTTCTCCCCACTTTGCAGTCCCTGTTCACTGACTCTTTTCTACTAGTGATTCCATTATTCTGTGTCTCTTCCCACTTCCAGTTCCCAAGCTTAATTTTGTTGTAAGAGTTGGGTTTGGTTCGCACTTGCCCATTAAGTTGACGTTTGGGGTTTTTTTTTTATTATTTGTGAAGGAGGGTAAATATATTCTCTTGGGTGAATTACAAAAGTGATCTGTGTGTTCAGGTAACGTGAAAAATGAAATTATTTTAGTCTCTTCACTGCTTGAGGAACTTTGGAGTGAAATCTTCAGGTTCCAGACTTGTTTGGAACCACCATATAAATTGTAGGAGATAGAAGCTCACTCGTCCTCTGGTCTGTAGCAGTGCAGGGCAGCAGTTCTTATTTACCAGAAACAGTTAGAAAGCATAAAGCTGTATCTGATTGCAGGTTTTTTCCACAACAAAATGAAATCCAGAAGATACAGATGGAGCCTCGGCTGGGTTCCCAGGAAATTCTGTGATTGTTCCTGTATTGGGGGTAAATTGACAGCATAAAAAACCCAAGGACTTAACCTGGGTTTCTTACATACCCGTCTCTTCTTTTGATTCCTACCTGGCCAGCCTGTTTTGCCAGGAGTTTCAAATAAAAAATGCAACCAGCTAGCTTACCTGGCTGTTTGCAGGACAAGGAAACAGAGTATTAGGACAGCCAATCTTCTCCTAAAATTGTAGGTAGAGTTCTTAGCAGAGACTAGGGAGAGAAGGCTGTATTGCCATCCAAAAGATAATAAACGGCTAGAGGAACTGCTAGATAAAATGCCTACACTTTTAAAATACACTGGAGAACTTGAGAGACCTGCAGGATATTCCTGAGAGAGCATCCCACAATTTTTAATGTGGTTTTGGTAGTGTTAGTAAAATATTGCTTGGTTTTTAAAAGCCTCTCTTAAAATTTCAGTAATGTTTTAGATTATGCAGTATTCCTGTGCACCCAAGGTGGACATTAATCAGTGCTGCTGAACAAGCTGCTGAGACTTATTGCTTAATTAGAGCATATGCAAACCTATTTGTCATAGTTGGCAGAGGCATGTAGACCAAGCTTAAAATGGTAAAAATGCCTGGGTTCCGCTCTTCGGAGCTGCACGCAGCTGTTCTTTCGCTTCCCTGCTGCATTTTTTCAATACTTCAACTTGTTCAGACCAAGACAAGGGTTCCAAATTTTCTCTGTCTGGATATAGGCTCATAACTAGAAATAGCCAAGCGATGCTCTCCGCTCACTGTCCCGTTCCCACCTTGATGTGGCAGGCTGTGCTGGTCAGGAGGGGTTTTTGCACGGTTGTGCTACCCAGGTTGTGTACATTTGTGCCTCTTGCTTTAGCAACTTTTGGGTATGGCGAGGTGCGTGATGGAAAGGACCGATAACCTTCAATTTTGCCTCCCGGTCTAGCACCGTGTGGCAGTATTCTGGGTTGTCCTGTAAAGTTTCAGGAAGCCACCTGGAGATGACAGACAGCAGTGCGCTGGTTTGTGCCGAAGGTGTGTAATATAAAGCTCCCGTTATGCAAAACCGTGCGTGTGGAGTCCGTTTCCTTGATACGCCTCTTGGCATGGAGGCATTTGAGCAGATGTTGCAGCCAAGGCTGTTAAAGCCGGGGGATTCAGAGGAGAGAGGCGCTGGAGACGGTGTTGTTACCACAGGACTGTAGTAATAGGGAGCATTAGCTAAATTGAGTTGACTTAATAAAATCTTGATGCATTCCAGAAAGATTGTGAATTCATTAAGGCCACAGCTGGACAATCTGTTCCCCTCTGGTCCGTCATGACTAGTTTAGAGCCATTGAAGAGAGTTGTCATTTACCTTTTCTGTTTAATTACTGTAAAGCTATTCCCCTCCCCCGTGATTTTTTTTTTTTTTCATCCCTAGCAGAGCTAGACTCTGGGGAAATTAAACAGCAATTATTATGTTTGCTCACTCTGTTATACCATAACAGATACTTGAAGGTAAGTTGATGTGTTTGTGTGATTGGCTTCCATAGGAGCAGCGGCTGCTGCAGCAGGGCTGTCAAAACCTCTCAAATCCAGAAATGCATACCCGGTGCTAATCCTTTGTTTACCTAAGGCAAGACTGAACGCTACCGTGGGGCACAGCTTGCCTTGTGTATATTACATTTGAAAACTACTGATAAGAAGTTGGAAACCGGAGCACGCAGCACTTGCTGGCGCTCACGTGAGGTTGTTAGGCATACGGAAGAGTTGGTACGGCCTGCCCCGGTGTTTTGGGATGCGGCTTGGAGAGGTTGAGCTGTAAAAAGAGAGAGGTGAGAGCAGTGGGTGAAAATGGAGAGAGAGGTACAAGAAAGGTGCCCCGTGCCAAGGAAGTAATCGCCTAATAAATGCCGATGGCCAGCGCAGGACACGCAGGGGTGCTGGCGTGGGGGAACGTGGGCTTGTCGGGCACTTGTGGGCTCCGGTGTCAGCTCAGCCTCCAGAGCTGAATTGCAGACAAAGTCTCACTGCTGCATGGTCCTGTGGGAGTGGATCTGAACCTTTCCTTTCTCTTTAAAAATAATCCTAGAACAGAGCTAAAAGGAGGTGACCTTTTTTCAATGTACCTCCAACATGGGGTGAAATGGCCTTGGCAGGAGAAGGCAAGAGATTTGAGTTGTGAGCTCCAGATGTATTTCAAAATTGAGGAAAGCTGAACCATGCTCTTCGGTGAAGAACATATCACCTCTGTCTTGTGAAACTTCAGTAATGGGAAAGTAGATGTTCTCGAGGAAAGGTGGCATTAAAAGCCTGAACAGTGCTTCTCACTTTGCTTTGTGTGTGTTTGATAAATTGCTTGGGACAGTTAATCAGATGTTAACATAGAAAAATGGAGTTGTGTTTGCAGAAAGGAGAGGTGGTGGTGTATCAAGTGGAGGTAAGGCTGTCGCTATGAACAACTAAGCAGATTGGGAGAGAAATTAATCTTCTCCTCACGCTGATGGAGAAGCTGTTCCTTGATGGAGTCGATCTGGGAGGGCACTACCAGCATCTTTCTTGGACGTGGCACAGCACAGGATTAGAGCCCCTCATTTGAGGGGTGGTGTTGGAATAGACTTGTGGGTCATTTTATTGGGACTTTCCTTCTAACGCATTGGATTTATTGGTAACTGATACAAATGGACAATTGTGTCAGCAGCATCAGTATCTGGGAGATGAGGTGGAGGTCAGGGACGGGAGGCACCACATTAACATTCCACTCTTTTCTGGTGAAAGAAGCTGCGACTTGGGCACGGAAACCCTTCCTGCTGGGAAGTTGCCTGAAGATACTGGCCATGTTACCCCCAAACATCCGGAATGTTACCACTGCTCTGATTCATTAGACAAGGAGCTTTGCTGAAGAATGGGTTTGTGTGTGCTGGGAGGGGACTGCTTCACTGACCCCTCGTTTCTCATTCGTTATGCAGTCTGGGTCACCCCTGTACGTGCAGCCATATGAAATTTTGCCGCTTCATGTTTGAAGCGGTGATGAGTTGGGCCTTGCGGCGCTTAAGTTTACCATTTCACCGTGAGGCTTTGCAGCGGTTGTTAATGCCTGTTTTTATCGGTGATCCCAGCGCTTGGTTAAACAGCAGCACGTTACTGCATGCAGGGAAGGGAAGAGGGTGACAGAAGTAGTTGGATGGTGCTTATTGCAAAGGGAGACTGTCTCCTCCCCATTTCAGATGGTCTGCGTGCTTCAGACTGGATTAGTGACAAACAAGGTCACTGTTTCAAGCAGCGGGTTCAGCCCTGCTTGAACTGGACTTGCAAGCCTTGAGTTTCTCTTCTGCCATCAGCCACAGGTGGTAGATGCTTCAGTGGTCTCACCCCTTCCTTAATTTATCTCCAAAATTTAGAAATGAGGGCGATGTCACTCTTTCAGTTGAACAAGTATAACGATGCAGTGAAGGATGGTTCAGTCCGCTTTATCTTGCGTGATTTTAGTGCGCGTGTTGCTAGCAATACCCGGCTCCTGGCACAAAAAGCTTCAGCGGTGACATACAATACACGTGCAGGTTCTTAGGTTAGGGCTGTTCCCCCGGGTGTAGACCTGCTACCCAGAAAAGCAGATTGAGAGCAGCTGCTCTCGGCCCTCCCCCAGTGAACAAGAACCAGACTGCCTCAGTTCATCATGCTGTTTGCAATTACAGTACAGAGATGTAGGATGTGTTGACTGCGAGACCTTGTGGTGAGGTGAGGTGAGATCGCCAGGAACAAAATGATCATTACAGGCCATTCATGTCAGCAGCGTTTATGCTTTTCTGTTTGCTTGCAAGCAAAAACAGCAGCTAATTTGCAAGGCTGCCTTTTGTAAAAGGGCTTTTGATCAATGCTTGCCTGTGTTAATGTTTCAGTAGGCTATTGATTTCTGCAACAGCTTTTGTTCCCTGAATTTATGTGCGATGGGTTTCGGCAGCACACGCTATGCATGTTTGATTAAAGTTCATTTGACTTCCCTGGCAGCGAAGCTGGAAGCTGTTTGCAGAACCAAAGCTTTCCTGACTTGCTCCTTTGTGCTCAAGCTCTTGCCACCCGTGCAGTCCCCAACATGCTGTTTCTAATCCTTCCAGACTCGCTCCACTCCAGCATTTAATCCCTTAGGTAGACAATATAATATTAGATAGCCAGGCAGCTAATAAGATCTGGCATGGAATTTTTTTTCGGCGTAGTACATGTCTAACCTGTGTCTGTGTGTGTAACATTAACATTCTCTGTGTGTGCTTCCTCTCTGGCTTTTATTTCTCTGTGTCGGAAAGTTGAGTCATTTACTGAGTCATGTAGCTGTGCAGTCTGATGAATTTAAAGTACGGAATATTCTCTGGTCCTTTCAGGTACCCAGATTTCATAGATGGGGTAAAACTGATTGTTGAATAAACTTGTATTTCATCTTTATCTGCGTGCGTTTGTGACTGCAGTTTTGGGAGGGTCTCAGGGAAAGAAGCATTATGATCATGAAGTTAGTATTTTTTATAGATAGACACTTTTTTTTCTTTAGAGTTTGGTTTATGATGTAGTGCGTGTATAAGTTGTTAAACTTCCCTTAGGACCTGGCGGGTTTGCGATGTGTAAATAGAGCTCGAATAGATTCCCATTTCCTGTTTTATGATAGGAGGAAAAGATTGGTTTGCACTTTGCTGTCGCCATATGTCAGAGGACACATTAATTCACTGACATAAAGACATGGGATTTACTGACTTGCTCCTTGGTGCTGACACCTCAGATATGATATAAATGAATTTATAGGTTAAGATGTGGCTGGTTTCATTTGCAAGAGACTTTCTACTTCTGAAAAGGATTGCATAAGCTTTTCTGCAGAGCTTCGTCTGCCTCCTGGCACAGGTCGTACCATCCGTTTGACAAACAGTTGTGCCGGATGGACTTTGAGCCCACTTAATGGACTCAAAGTAAAATGTTATTTCTAAAGCAAACACGTACAGTTGAACATGCGGTAGCAGAGCTGGGTGCTGGGTGTCAGAACTCTGTGTCCTTCCCAGATCTGACATGGCTTGCATGCTCGTTGCCAGCCTGCCCCCAGTTTGGGTTTAGATTCTCTTCAGGAAAGAGTTTTTTTAATATATATATATATATATTATTTTTTTTAGTAGGACTTTTGTCCTGCAGAATCATCATTGCAGGTAATGATTAATTTTGCCCACTTCCTCCTCTCCTCACCAGGCATCACTCCGAATACACTTTGGTGTGAAGATGTTGTTCAGGTCTGCGGTGGAGATCAGTAGCATCAATCCCAGTCTATAGAAGTGCAGATAAAAAAATGCATCCGTTCTGTCTATTGCCATAAATCAAAGTTGTGGTTGTGTTCTCTTTCTGGTGTTTCTATTTTTAAATTAGGCATTGGTAAAATTCTTAAGTGCCTTAAATGTCAGCAGTTAATGTCTAGAACAACATCCTCCTTTTGTCTTTCAAGTGTTTCAGTGGTACAGATGTTAGTTACGGCCCTAATTGCTTGTTTGAGGCCCTTGGGAGAGTTTGGATTAAGGGTGTGTCTTTATTAGAGTTAACTTGAGTGATCTGCCCTGAGTATAGGCTGCAGGATTTCCCCACAGAGGCAGCAGGCTGAGGTTATGTTATTTGATCAGATAAAATGCAGTTCAAAGAAACCCTTTTTGTGGGCAATTCAGGTATGTTTGTTCTGATGTTGATTTTTCAAGGGGCTGGTTAGAACTTCTCCGGTTTTCTCTTGGAACTTGAAAGAAACAACACCTTTTACCTTAGAGGCAGACAAGTCGCCAGGAAATGATGGGGTTTCAAAGTAAGAGAAAAGAGATTAAAACCACATGCTGTTCTTCAGTTCGGCATTACATCTGCTAGTTTGAATGGCAGCTGCTCCAGTTTTTGAATGTAAGCCAGATTCATTATGCTGTGAAATTATCACTCATTTCTCTAGGTGTGCTCTTTTAACTGCTTAATTAATTTAGATGTGGGCATATATATTCAAATTAAAACACGATTTACCGTAGTAGGGTTGTTATGGTTATAGACTTCTTGTTGAACACGTTTTTATTCTAACTTTTAGCTTCTTAAACAGGTACGTTTAAAAATATCTGTGTGCAGAACGTAGGTTGACAAAACGGCAGTATCTGTTTGAATTGATCCTTATTCTTTCTGTAAACACCGGAGAATCCATAGCAGTTACTGGTTATTTGTTCTGACTGCTCACGGTGGTACCGCTCCGGACGCCGTGCCTCCTGAGCTGTGCAGGGGTGTCTCTGGGATGCTGACCCGTGAGCAAGGGCAGCCCCTTCCGAATTGCTGAGGCCAGCAGCAGCAGCAAGGGGAGGCTGGATACGTACTCCCCAACCTCTTTTCTAGTGGTGGAGGAGAGGAGTGAGAAGGCACTTCTGTTCCTCCCCTGCAAAAGCAAACAAAAAATAATGAGGATTTTTTTTTTTTTCTGTCTTATCTAAAGAATTCTTTTGTTTGGCTGAAATACATCGTTGAAGCTTCCTACAAAAATACATGTGCACGCATACAGAGAGCAAAAGGGAGGAAAAAAGCTGACAAGTCAGATTTGCATGCCCCTCTAACATACTCCTTCTGTATTTGCAGGGAGAACTAATCACCTTCTATTACTATTGGAAGAAAACCCCTGAAGCAGCAAGTTCTCGAGCCCACCGTAGGCATCGAAGACAGGCTGTGTTTCGGAGAATTAAAACTCGAACTGCTTCCACTCCAGTCAACACTCCCTCCAGGCCCCCCTCCAGTGAATTCTGTAAGTGGAAGCTAAAAGTAATGCATTTATCTTTGTTTAGATGCAGGGAGCAACAGTAATGTAACGGTGCTGTACCTTCAAGTGAATGAAGCAAAGAAATGGAGTTCAGGCAATTGCCCTCTCCTGGTCCTATACCATTATGCAGGAATGTGGTGGGCATCTTTGATCACCAAGTGCTTTGTGCAGTTCTTAAACATAAATGCCTCCTGGAAGGATGGAAACATTGCCCTGGTACTGAATTTCCCCACTCTTTTCTTGGGTTTGTGTTGTATTTTCTCCAGGCTTGTTGCAGTAATGGGAATTAGAACATGCAAAACGAAGGAAGTCCTTCATCCCTTTGCAAGGAAGTCTCTATCACCTGTACTGGTGGCCCATACCTTCTGCTTGATCTCAGGCTGTGTGCTGCAGCCAGCACTGTTGTATCTTAATGCATCTTGGAAGAACTTTGGCCTTGACTGAAGCAGAAGTGTCTAAACAAAGAGTAATTACCCAAACCAGTGAAATGTACTGCCTTGCAAAGGGTTACGATTAGTAATGTCCATGTGGCTCTCTAAACTTTGATGTAAAAGGCTTACCTTACCCGGGGAGTTTCAAGTCTTTCTATGGACTAAACCCAGCACATTTCACGTACCTTCTAAAGAAAAGGGACTCTGGGCAAGTATGGGGAAGGCAGAAACTGGCAGAATCTTATTAATGTGGGGGAGGTAGAGGATGTGGTGAGCAGGCAGGACAGAGGATTCTGGGGAGGGTATTAGTGAGGGAGTAAGAAAGGGCTATTAGCTTCTCCTTCCTGGAGTTGATAGGGTTTATTGCGGATTTCTCTGTGCACAAGAAGGGAGGATCTTGACTCTACAGCTCAATCCATGATACTGAGCACTTGAGAGTGTGTGTGGCTGGAAGGACCCATCCATATGAATCTGACTACAGGATGAATATAAAAATCAATTTAGTAAAAGAAAGCAAGTTCTAGCCTGGTGTCAATTTTGCAGTCAGGGTTTAAGCACCTGCAAGAATTAATGTAGAAATTATGGTAGTGCTAGCAGCTACTGTTATTGAATGGGCCCCTGTATTAATTTGAAGAGCAATGAGTTGATGACAAACGCTAATGGCAAGTACTGTAGAATGCCTCCCTCTCTATAACCTGCATGTAATACAAAATATCCACTTGGAACCTTTAGAAAAAGCAGTATTCTTGCATCAGGAACTTCTTTCCTAATTAGACGTGAACAAAAGAAGCCCCAGGGCTTTCTGCTTGTGGCAAATTACAGACCTGTTATGTTGTGAATTTATAGTGATGGTGCTAGAAAAATGCAGTACTCTCAATCAGAAAGGATTTATTCCTGTGGTGTTCTAGAAGATGAGGTAAGATACAGGTTTGGTGATGTCTGCAGATTTTCAGTGGTTTAGATGGTGCTTTTTAGCTCACAGCCTTGTAGTCGGCGAATTTGCTATATACCGCTTGCCCCGAAGGAAAGCGACCCTTTCCGCATCCTTCACTTCTTTGAAACACGGCATTCTTGAAATCTAAGTCTGCCATGGGTTAAAAGTCTTATGGAGCCTTGCAGTAAGAAATGGAAAGCTGGTAGTACTTTTGTAGTACCTCTCATCCGAAAGAATCACAACACGTTTTTCAAACAGTTGTGTTATATGCAAGCATTGTTTCTTCCGCCCACAAAACACATCTAGCTCTGGGGTTAAATATAGCCCCTGACTAGCAGAGCATAACAGCAGTCCCCATCTGGTTTAGAAGATGAAGTCTAGAAACAAAATAAAACCGAGAAAAGCCAATGCAGTATCTGTCCACAGAATCTAGTAAAAAAGGATTTAGATATAGAATATTTGATTTTAAATTTCACCGGGTTCTAGAGATAAACCTCCTTTCTTTTGAAATTTGTGCTTTTGGAATGCAGCCTCTCTAACTAAGCATGAAGTATTTGAACAGAAACTTAATTGGAAAAGTACCGTGTACTGAATCAAAAGTTCTGTGAATTGTATCACTCGGTGCATTCCTGGAATCCTCCTTTAATCTGTAGAATGATCAGGTCTGGCCTTGCTTTGTTCGCAAAATCGGAAATACGGCCGTCCAAGGCACGGTGGTTGTAGAAGTCACAAAATTTATGTGAAGACTACTATTATTAAATGTTGTTTTAGCCAACTGGGAGGAAAAAGAAAATCCTGCTGAGTTTTTCTTTACTGTTTTCCTCTTCCCTTTTCTTTACTTATTCAGTGGACTTGAGCTCAGCCAGTGAAGATGACTTTGACAGCGAGGACAGTGAACAGGAACTGAAGGGCTACGCCTGTCGTCACTGCTTCACAACCAGTATGCACCTGATTCATTGCTCTATTTCTCTCCTTTCTGCTACTGCCTACTTAATGCAGGTTCATTCAAGCAAGAGCGGTTTGTGTGCATATACAGCTGTTCAAAAAACTGTGGGGTTGAATCAGCTAAAATGTGCAGCATTCCTAGCAGAGTTAATTGTGCTTTGCCATTGCGAATTAATACTGGGGTGACAAAGGAGAATCCTGAGGGGTAGACATTTATATAGGGAAAAAAAAAATCTACATAATCCATAATCTATATGATCCATTTGTGACATAACAAATCAACGTTGGACTGTGACTGTCACACACAAAACTTCTTTGCACTGTGCCAAATCTCTTCAGCAGCAGCCTCATTCTTGTAGGTGTTCCTGAAGGTTGTCTGAGATTTGGACATAAGCATGGCATGGAAGTCTGAGCCCCAAAATAGGGGAGGGAAGGAAATAAGAAGTTCATAGCTCACTTCACTTTAAGAAACCACAGCTTTGGAGAATAATAGCTGCCTGTTAGCTCCCAGTAGAGGACATAAGGCTTCTTTCTTTGTTTTCAAAACTGCAGTTACTTAAGAAAGAGTTTGCAAATTGAATATTGAAGATGTGCACTGGAACACAGGCTAAACTTTTCTAGTTGTTGTGTGCTTTTTAATGCAATGCGTTTGTGCCGAGTATCTGGTCCATTGCTTGTTTCTAAGCTGTTGCTTTTCCTGCCCAAAGCCTCTAAGGACTGGCACCACGGCGGTCGAGAAAACATTTTATTGTGCACTGATTGTCGCATTCACTTCAAAAAATACGGAGAGCTGCCACCCATCGAGAAGCCTGTAGACCCTCCACCCTTTATGTTTAAGCCTGTCAAAGAGGAAGATGATGGACTCAGTGGAAAGCATAGCATGAGGACAAGGCGGAGTCGAGGCTCGGTAAGCTTAACGCTTTGCATTGCAGCTTCTACTGTCAAGAGGAGGTGTTGTCTGGAAAATGGTAGTCGAACTTCTGGAATGACACTTTCTCCATCTCGCTTGTTTGTCGTGGTATGTGCCTGCCGCTGCATTTGTGTGTGCAGGTGTGAAATTTGCTGAGGTTGAAGCTTTCTTTGGAAAAGAGCTGAAATGTCTCTTCTGCACGTTCTAGTCAAATTTACTTTCATGATTGAAATGAGTGGCAGAGGACTGTCATCGTAAGGGGGCACTTGACCAGTGTACCACTACAGATTTTGTGCTGTATGTGTCCTCCTTCTAGCTGGATCCTGTCAGAGGTGAGCCCTTGGGCTTATTTTAAAGGAAGACTTTTAAAAAATTAAATGCTATTCATGTGGGGTCCTCATATTACTGGAGTTAAAAATCTCTTCCCTCCAGAAAACTGTAGTTTTCTCCTATGGCTGTTGTGCTCTGTCACAGAGGTTTTACTCGGGATGAAATGCCGGGAGCCTTACTGTGCACAAGCCACGGTGAGAGCTCTGGCAGCAGCTCTAGTTAATTCGACTTTTGCTTTGGGTTTTGGCTGATAGAAAGCAGCAGATGTATTTCTTTTCCATGGTCTCCCCTCCCCATCTTTTTGATCATGCTGATCATTGCTTCTAAATGTCTTGTGAGGCTACGTGGTCAGGTAAGGTTGACTTCGTTGGTTTTATGGTAGCCAGTCATCCAAAAAACTGCCAAAGTGGGAGGGAAACAGCATTGATTATTGAAATACGCTCTACTGTGATTCCTTACTGACATTAAAACTGTGGTTTTACAAACTGGTCTTGACTGCTTGAATGCTGACAGATAAGACTTTTTTGTTTTTTTAATGGAACGTGAGGGTCCCCTCCTACCTTGCTCGCTCTCTGTGTATGCACGCTTACAAACGTGCATGCGTGTGTTTTATGAAGAAAATTTAGCATGCAAACAGCAGCAGCTTTGGAACATCTTTCTCATGTTGTCATTTCTATCAGGCACTGCTAAATGTTTTTAAGTAGACAAGCACTTAATGTTTTTAAGTAGACAAATTAAGGATTTGCCTCCTATTACTTGTAAGTCCAGATGAGCTTTCAAGGAAAAATTGTAACAATGTTAAATGCTCTTGGTTTTTCATTTTTCACGCTCTTGAGTGCTCCATCCATTCCCCTGCTGTAAGGCAGAAAAAAAATTAAAGAGCTTGGACAAATGCTGACTTTGATACGTTTTCTTTCCGTTAAGATGTCTACACTACGTAGTGGTCGTAAAAAGCAGCCAGCCAGCCCTGATGGTAGAGCCTCACCGATTAATGAAGACATCCGCTCCAGTGGCCGCAACTCTCCGAGTGCTGCCAGCACCTCCAGTAATGACAGCAAAGCAGATTCAGTGAAGAAGTCTACCAATGTAAAATTTTCCCGTTTTTTTTTTGTGTTAGGACTGGACACCTGAGGCCTCTTCAGTCAGCTGAATGAGATGCAGGTTCTAGGAGGCCAGGGAATCTCTCAGTGACCTAGAAATTCCTGCTTGTGTGGATAAGCAAAAAATTTAACGGTGCATCTGACTGATACTTCGTTGCTGTACATAAGGATGTGTGGTGATAAAACCCATTGAAGTATCCCCACATAACCTTACCGCTGTCATGATAAATTAATCCTTCAATTTTGGATGCAAATGCAAGCATTAGGCTCATGGAAGTAATACAGATCAGAAATGCTATATTTGAGACAAGTAGACAGTTTGGGGGATTTCTTTTTTTTCCTTAAGCAGTACTTAATCCTTGTTTACAAAGGAATATGAATATGTAGTAATTGAGACTACTGCTGTTACTGTTTTTCTGTGTATATTTGCTTGATTTTTCAGAGCAAGCTGACAGTTTAGTCTGTTTAAATGAATAAGTGCCTTTCCAAGAGAGTACTGAAGAAACAAAGCCAGATGAAGCAGGAAGGCTTGCCATTAAGCAGTGTAAATTGAAAAGTAGCAAGTTAAAAATAACTATTTTAAAGAAAAAGTCAAAACAGGAGTATGGAGCAAGTTTTCACATGATAAAGCTGAGAACTTAGGAAAATTTGAAGTTAGGTTAGGTAATTACGTGATGTATAAAGCTGTCCCTAACCTAGTGAAAGAAGGTAGTAATCTTGTAATAGCTACTCACTGTTAGCCCTATATTTGAGGGGATATAAAAATATCCCTCTCAAAATATCAGGAGTAAAGCAAGAGTTTCATGTAGTCGAAAGACGCTTATCCTGTGCCTGTCTACTCAGAAATTCGTGCTCCATCCTCTGTTAACAACTGGCCTTGGTCTCTGCTACGTACCAGTTGATCTGGTGTGAGTTCCTGACAGATTTGATTCTGCAGAGCTGAAAACTGCTCTGTTTAAAATAGTCCTTCACTTCCAAAGCTCAAGACCACTTCAGCACGATGAGGAATGCTTTACTGGATGTTCCTTTTTCCTCCTAGCTTGTGTCAGAAACGTGTGCAGGGCTTGTGTGCAAACTGCCCCTTGGGTTTCCATCTGGAGAAGTAAAATTGCCGTCTGTTTCGGGTTCTGTCTTAAATTTGACCTCCAGAGGGAGTGGCTGGAGCGTTATGTAGATGCAGGTCTTCTGGGAGCTGCTCCTGGCAGATGGTGGAATACAGCAGCAGCTCAGGAACATATTCCCCTGCAACCTGTGATGGGACAGAGGGACAGATACGTATTGGATTGTTGTTAAATAGTGACTATCTCAACTTCTTATCGATTCTCCTGTTCCATAGAAACCCTCCTCGTTCATTTGCGTTAAATATGGTAGTGGTAGCATATGCTCAATTTACTTTTGCATTTACATCGCTGGTAACTGTTGTGTTCTGCTTCATTCGTGGCAGAAGATAAAAGAAGAGGTATCTTCTCCTCTCAAGAACTCCAAGAGGCAGCGGGAAAAGGCAGCTTCTGACACAGAGGAACCTGACAGGTCCAATGCCAAAAAGTCCAAAACTCAAGTGAGTCCCACAGAGGGATATTTTTCTCTTAGGAGAATGGTGTGAGACTGGGAGGGGTGCAAACCCGGTAACAAACCAAAAACATGAAATCAGTTTAAGCCACAGCAAATTGTAACTTAATCTGTGGCTGGAAAGCAACCAATATTATAATGTGTTCCTTCTGTTGAAAAACAGTGGATTAATATGGAGAAAGTCCAGAAGTCTTTGTTTGTTTTAATATCAGTAGCAACTATATAGGAATTTACTTGGATTATTTTCCAGCCATCCATCCCACCCCCCAATTTTTTTTTAAACTGAAAATTTTTTTTCCTCTTCTGTGGCAAGTTAGAAGACCACCACTGGAGTTCTCTTAATTTAATGGTATCAAAGCTTGATTGAAGTACTTGCAGGATATCTGTTCAGCTCCATGTACCTGACCAGGTTCACTCTGTGCGCAGGATTTGGCAATTTTGGCACTAAGCTTTCCATATCACAGAATGGTTGAGGTTGGAAGGGACCTGGAGGTCATCTAGTCCACCCTCTCTGCTCAAGCAGGGCCACCTAGAGCTGACAGCCCAGGACCATGTCCACACGGCTTTTGAATGTCTCCAAAGATGGAGACTCCACCGCCTCTCTGGGCAACCTGTTCCATTGCTTCGTCACCCTCAGAGTGAAAAAATGTTTCATGATGTTCAGGCAGAACCTCCTGTATTTCAATTTATGCCCGTTGCCACTGGACACTATTAAAAAGAGCCTGGCTCTCTCTTCGCACCCTCCCTTTGGATATTTATGTTGCTTGTGCTTTTTTAAGTCCTGCGAGGTTCAAAGGGTGGTACCTGCACTTGTGTTTGCACAGCACGTGTGACAGGTTGCATCCTGTGACGTGCTGGTAATGTTCTTTGTGCCGTTTTCTCACGCACGGCGGTTATTCTTCCCCTTCTCCCCGCAGGAGATCAGCAGGCCAAACTCTCCTTCGGAGGGTGAGGGCGAAGGCGAGAGCTCTGACAGCCGCAGCGTCAATGACGAAGGGAGCAGTGATCCCAAGGACATTGACCAGGATAACCGGAGCACATCACCCAGCATCCCTAGCCCTCAAGACAATGAGAGCGACTCGGATTCATCTGCTCAACAGCAAGTGCTGCAGGCACAGCCCCAAGTGCTTCAGGCACAGAGCGGTTCTGGCCAGGCTCCTGCTCCTACGCCACCGATACCAGCCCAGTTACCAGCATCGCTGCCGGCAGTGTCCAGCGCTGCTTCAGCTCCACCGCAGGTCTCGCCGTCAGCGTCCCAGCCCACTAGCCAGCCCCAGGCCCCCGCGCCACCGCCTCCTCATTCTCACATACAGCAGGCCCCGGCTTTGCACCCCCAGAGACTCCCGTCACCCCACCCACCTCTGCAGCCCCTGAGCGTGTCGCAGAGCCAGCCCACCCCGGCCTCTTCGCAGCCTCACCCGCAGGCTCCGCTCCACAGTCAGACCCAGCCTGCCCCTCACAACCTGCCGGCCCAGCCGCTCCTGCCTCATCCTGTACCTTCCCAGCCATTTTCCCTCCCCACTCAGTCATCTCAGTCTCAGGTTCCCCTTCAGACACAAGCACCGTCTCATTCTCACTCTGCTCTCCAGGTTCAGGTAACACAGCCTGTCCTGCCAACTGCGACCTCACTGCAGCAGGCTCAGCCCCCGCGGGAGCAGCCCTTGCCCCCTGCGCCCATGGCCATGCCTCATATCAAACCTCCCCCTACCACCCCAATCCCTCAGCTCCCCACTGCTCCATCCCACAAGCACCCTCCTCACCTCTCTGGCCCTTCTCCATTCTCCATGAACTCCAACTTGCCTCCGCCGCCTGCTTTAAAACCTCTGAGCTCCCTCTCAACTCATCATCCTCCATCTGCACACCCTCCTCCTTTGCAGCTGATGCCTCAAAGCCAACCGCTGCAGTCTTCGCCAGCCCAGCCTCCTGTACTGACGCAGAGTCAGAGCCTTCCCCCGCCTGCTAATCACCCCCCATCTGGACTCCATCAGGTATCCTCGCAGCCCCCCTTTTCTCAGCATCCGTTTGTCCCAGGAGGCCCACCTTCCATCACCCCTCCTTCTTGCCCCTCCACTTCCACGCCACCCGCTGTGCCTGGCATCCCACTTCAGACTTCCATCTCCACATCAGCAGCTTCTAGTGGAAACGTGCCAGTGGTGACAGCCTGCACGCTACCGCCTATTCAAATCAAAGAAGAAGTCCCCGATGAAGCTGAGGAACCAGAAAGCCCTCCCCCTCCACCCAGAAGTCCATCACCAGAACCCACTGTGGTGGATACACCAAGTCATGCTAGTCAATCAGCCAGGTATGGAGTTGTCAGCAGTGCTTCCTTAATGTACTCGGTCTTTCTGCACCCCCAAAAGCTGAGAAACGAGCTCCTGTGGAGCTGAGTGTATTTTACATGTGCACCTTGGCAGCCTCTTTCTAGGGTGATTTTGCTGTTTTTCTGGAAAGGTGCTGTTATAGTCAGCATATTCAGGTGGGGCGTTGCCGTTTGTAATTGTGAGAGGGGTTTTATACTCTGCTTGTCTGTGGAGTAATATGGTACAAGTAATTTTGTCATGGCTTTCAGGGAAGCTGGTAATGCTATTGTGGAAGTGTAGAGATTTTTTTTGTTTGGTTGGGTTTTTTTGTTTTGTTTTTGTTTTGTTTTGGGTTTTTTTTGTTGGACATACAGCTCCTAAATCCCAGACTCTTGAATCTTTCCCAGGGCTAAGCTCTTTCTGTTTTGTTTCTTTCAGGTTCTATAAGCACCTGGACCGTGGCTACAATTCATGCTCAAGAGCAGACTTATACTTTATGCCTCTGGCGGGATCGAAATTGGCCAAGAAGAGAGAAGAGGCCATTGAAAAGGCCAAAAGGGAAGCAGAGCAGAAAGCCAGAGAAGAGAGGGAAAGAGAAAAAGAAAAAGAGAAGGAAAGAGAGAGGGAGCGGGAGCGTGAAAGAGAAGCAGAAAGAGCTGCGGTAGGTTTATTTATAGCTAAGAGCTGTTTAAGGGACTTGGCATGGTATGATCTGACCTGGATGGTGACTACGGAATGCAAATCCCCAGAAGCGCTTTAACTCGTGTGCCATCAGGTATTTGTGAATACGGGAGCGTGGTGTATTAAGTGAAAGCCAGCCAGCTGTGAGCACCTACCTCCTGGCCTGCCTGTGATGTTCCTCTCTTTAAAGGAAACGGAGAGTTTCTACTCCTGGTCTTTTCCTGATGTGTGGAAAGCCAACGCAGCAGGGGATGACTAGGCCAAGTATTTACGTTTAGTTGCAGTAGAAAAGCGCTCTGTGCAGATATAGTGAATGCCTTTGTGTACCTTGTACTACTGTGCAGACACAAGAGTGCTGTCTGCTGGAAGAAGGGGACCTGAAGACTTTTTAAATTTGAAGTAAACTTAAAGGCACATAACTTTTTTCTTTATGGAGAGACCCAAACTGCAGTCTTGGTATAAAGAATCATTATAACTAATCCATTTTTCTGTGGCCTGTTGGAAAAGAGTGATTACTTCTGGGCCCACAGAATCGGTAGGTCAGTAGTACGTTACCGATGCTGAAATGGAAGGTGCTACAGTCTTCCTATTCCCTGGTGTGTTTCAGAGACCTGAATCATAGCTCTGTGTTTCTGTGGGATTGTAAAAGTCAGGATATAGCATCTGTCCGCTAAGGGATGTGTTGTGTATGGGAACTTTGCTTTATTTGAGGGATAGGGATCTTTGTGCAATTGCATGAGTAAACTGGGCTTATTGCCCTCCCCAGAAGTGCTACACTGCCCTTGTGCAGGAGGGGAGAGCAGGATGCAAAGTCCTGATGTGAAAACTGTGGAATTTGTTGTGTTGCACATCCTGAGCATGAGTTTCCTTGGGTTTAGTGGGTCTGAGGATACAAGTGAGTGTGGAGAGGAGAGGAAGAACACGCTGCAGACAAGACTGGTAGTCTGTAGGGACACGTACCAGCCAGCTGTTGCCCATAGCTGTGACGTGTACCAACTAGTTACTGCTTTACTAACTGTAAAGCAGTTGTGTAGCTTTGAGGCTACCGGTACAAAGCAGTTATCTTTTGGCCTGCAGGATAGACAGAATCCAGTTCTTCCCCAAACCACATTGAGCACACAACTGCAGGAGTCGTGAGGCTCAGCACGCTGCTCTTCACTCCTCTTAGAGCTTGAAGGACAAGAAGGGAAGTCTGTGCCTGCTGTGTTTTCATGTCAAATGTGTTGAACTAAAATTCTCTTCCCCCATTCTGTGCAGCAGAAGGTATCCAGCTCCTCCCATGAAGGCCGTCTTGGAGAGTCTCAGCTCAGCGGGCCAGCACATATGAGACCTTCATTTGAACCTCCACCGACGACCATTGCTGCTGTACCACCTTACATTGGTCCAGATACGCCTGCTTTACGAACACTGAGTGAATACGCCCGTCCTCATGTCATGTCGCCAACAAACCGTAATCATCCCTTCTTTGTCCCCCTGAACCCCACCGATCCACTTCTGGCCTACCATATGCCTGGCCTCTACAACGTGGATCCCACCATTCGGGAACGAGAGCTGCGCGAGCGGGAGATCCGGGAGCGAGAAATCCGGGAAAGGGAGTTGAGAGAGAGGATGAAACCTGGCTTTGAGGTGAAGCCCCCAGAGCTAGATGCACTGCACCCAGCTACTAACCCCATGGAGCATTTTGCCAGGCACGGCGCACTGACTATTCCCCCAACAGCAGGACCTCACCCGTTTGCTTCCTTCCATCCGGGTTTGAACCCCCTTGAAAGAGAGAGACTTGCACTGGCAGGCCCACAGTTACGGCCTGAAATGAGCTACCCTGACAGACTGGCAGCAGAGAGAATACATGCTGAGCGGATGGCATCGCTGACAAACGACCCGTTGGCACGGCTCCAGATGTTCAACGTTACGCCTCACCATCACCAACATTCACACATACACTCGCATTTACACCTACATCAGCAGGATCCCTTACATCAAGGTGAGCCCAGGGAAATGGGCTAGGCAGTTTCCTAGGGAATCTCCCTCGGGAGCTGTTAGCAGAAGTCTACCCAAAACAGGCAGGCTGTGCCTCTGGAATTCAAGTAGCAAAATCCCTGTTTTCTTGTATACGTGGCTTCTGTACTGTTTAAAGTTGTGATAACTGAAGTGCAAACACTTATTTTTTTGGGAGAGTGGACCAATAACAGTGATAACGTGAAGGAAGGTAACAGTACAGCGATCATTGAGACTGCACGCTGTCGCTGTGAAAGGCTTGCTGTTTCATTTTTGTTTTTTAAAAGCGCTGGGGTTCTAGGGTACCACCTTACACTGGTGTCTGGTGTAGAGGTGGAGGCTCCGTTGGGTAGAGGGAATTCACTAGGAGAGATGTCACAGAACTGACAGCACTGCTAATGCTAATGGCAGCTATGAGTTGGAGCTGGAAAGGAGCTGAAGCTGGTGTTTCCATATAGGAACTGGAAAAAAAAAAATTAGGAGGGAAAGACTTCATCTCTTTAGCCATTTGACATGACAACCATCTGGCTTTAGTTGAGCTAACATTCTCTGTCAGAAATCTCATAAAACCCATCTAAATTTATAGGTTGGCATCTTTTTAGCTACAGTATATTCTTGTGTGTGGAAATTTTTTCCCCAGAATATTTAATAGTCTCAAAAATGAGTTGATGCCTTACTCATTTCTAACACAAGCTACATGGTTACTCCTCTAGAAGTCTGAAGTCTGGAACCTGGAGTCTGGAAGATGAGGCACTAAGCAGAATTTTTCTGATTTTGTGATGGCAGACTGGAGAGAACATAGCAAGCAAGGCACCAGGTGCAGTAGCTGCTAAGTAAGGGCCAAAAAAAAAAAAAGTCCAAGTACTTATAGTGCAGCTTTTGGTGCAGCTGGTGACAAATGTAGTGTCTGTGCAAGCAAATATAGCATACTTCGCCTTGGAGCAATATGCATTAAACATAGCTGAGATGTCTGCTTTTTGGAGATTGGAAGGAGTTTGAGTGCTGTTGCAGAAGCCAAATTGTACAGCAAGGAAATCAGCAAGGGTCTTGTGAGATTGTTACAGGGCGGGGGTTACAGGTAGGAGGTGATAGCACTGAATATCCACATTCTCAAAGCTGTTGGCTGTGGACATTGGTTGAGACTGCACAAATTACAAACCGGTTCCGTTTAAGGCAGGTTTGCATACCCCACTGATAGCAGAAGAAACTTGCTGTAGGTTGTGTCTATACAAGGATTCTGTTGTCAGGTGAGTCACCACCTCTGTGCAGGTAAGTCTAGATACTCCTCAGTTATTTGTTCTGGACAAAAATACAGCTAGTACGTTCTTGCTGTCAGTCTAGCAAGAGACTGGCACAGACGAAGCCAAGTCAGTTCAATGTTGAGTCTCTCTTACCTGTATCTGGAAAGCAATTTGGCTGTAATCTTGGGTGCCAGGTTAAAATACAGTTAAGGGTTCTTGAGCGTTCTTCCAGCGTAACGTGCAGAGATTTCAGATGAGCTGGTGAATAAGTATTTTTCAGGTTTTGCTGGTGTCGTCTTGCATCATACTAGTAAAGTGACATCAGAAGGGTTGTCTGCAGATGTCCCTCTCCCCACAAGGATGGTGACAATGTCATCTGTTGCAAACAAAGGTTTTGGCCGGCTTTTGGCCTATCAGGCAGTATTGGTAAAGTCAGAAAGATTCTTAAGTGTTTTTGTACTAAATGTCACTAATGATCCTTGAATTTTATGTGTGGAAAGGGGAAATAGGAGAGTTTGGGGGAATTCTTTTTCTAAATGTTGACAATCTTTCTTGTGTTTTCCCCTTGCTTGGTGGATTTCTTTTTCTTTTAGAAATGGAAAGCCGTGGGTTGTTGCTTTAACAATTAAGACTGGTAAGCAGATGTCACTTGAAGATAGAAAAGTGTGTTTCAGATTGGGTGGAGCTAAGCTCCTGGTAATTACATGCTGAATAGGCCAAATGCTGATCCAGCTCAAGTCTAACGGGGCTTTTGCTCTCCCAGCAGTGAGTGATGCTTCCCAGAGCAGTTGATTGATTGCTTGCTTTCCTTCTTTCACAGGTTCAGCAGGACCTGTTCACCCGCTGGTGGATCCTTTAGCAGCTGGACCCCATTTGGCACGTTTTCCCTACCCACCTGGAACCATCCCCAACCCATTGCTAGGGCAGCCACCTCATGAGCATGAAATGCTCCGACATCCAGTCTTTGGTGAGAGCATTTTATGGTCCTTTACAAAGGTTGACTCTTGATCTCAACTGTCATCTTTTCTTCTGGGTCTTAGCATTTCTTGGGAGGGGAATTGGTGGAGTCAAGCTGTAACTTAAGTTACAGTCAAAGGTTGGTTGTTTTTTAAAAGAAAAATTTAAAAAGCAGCTTCATGGGACAACTCTCTGCAGCCTCATAGCAAACAAGTGTCTAAAAATGGGCAACTCTCTCGTAGGTACTCCTTATCCACGAGATCTGCCTGGTGCCATTCCACCTCCTATGTCAGCAGCCCACCAACTGCAGGCCATGCACGCCCAGTCAGCAGAGCTGCAAAGACTGGCAATGGAGCAGCAGTGGTTGCATGGGCATCCTCACATGCATGGTGGTCATCTACCAAGTCAGGAAGATTATTACAGGTGAGAGGTGCCATGAAGGCTTTGGAGATGCGGGGGTGCTACAGCTTCCTTCATCTTTCTCCACGTTCCATCTTTTTTCTTCTGAATTACTGCCTTTCTTACTGTGTGCTGAGTTCCTGTCCTGATGCAGTTATGGAAGATGGTGAAGCTGTACTAAGACTTAATTTGGGCACAAAGGATGGGGCAGATTGGAAGCCAGGTCCGAATTATTGGCACAAGATGTAGACTAGTGGAGTCTTATATTGCAGAATTACCTCTGACTGGGGTTTTTAGTGTGATACTTAATGCGATTGTTGCTTCCACGTCTCTCTGTCTTCCCTGAGAACAGTGGAGGAGGGTGGGTAAAAGCTTTATGAATGAGAAGAGGGGAGAGATTCAATAAATATTGAAAGGCAGTAGGAAGTTAAAATGTGTGAGTAACATGGATTCTGCATTGCCAACTGAGAATGCCGAGATGAATCATGTGAGTTCTTTCTCCCCAGAACGATGTGTGGTGTTTATAGTAGAGTGGTTCTCTTCTTGGCCTGCCTTACGTGACACCACCTGATTTCCTGTTTGGCAATGACCGCTGACAATATGTCAGCGAAGAAGAAAAAGTCACCAGCACCTAGCAAGGGTCATTCTGCATGTCTGTGGGTAGCAAGGATATATGGAAAGCAGCATACTCAATGCCTGCCTTGCACTGCTTTACTCTGGTGTGTCAGTCCTTGCCTCTGCTATCCAAAATTGCCCGCTGGCCTTGTGCCGTGGGGGAAGCCAGGCTGCCTGCAAGTGACTGTCATATCTGCGACTGCAGACAAAGCTGAAGTGCGATGAGCTGGCACTAGTGCTCTTGCTCACATGGAAGGAGCACTTCAGGAGCAAAAGGTCATCGCTTCCTCCCGCAGCAGACAGTGTTATCGCTGCTGGTACAGTGGCTCTCATTTTTGTGCTGAAAGCTCACAAGTCCTGTTGCAACCTTTGTTCCCTTTAGGGCACCCGGGTGAGGTTAACAGGAAGGCAAGCTATCTCTGAAGTGTCATGACACCTCCTTGGTTTTGTTAAAATGAGTTTTCTTTCTCTTTCAGTCGACTGAAGAAAGAAGGCGACAAACAGTTGTAATAAATTATTTATTTGTAATGCTGGCTATGGAAACCCCAGTCCTTGGGAAGGAGTGGAACATTTTTACATACCATAAGAGCTACAAAAGGAAAAGAATATCTTATAAAGATTTCTTTATATATTTAAAACAGAAACAACCACCCAACAAGTAGAGACTTATCAGCATAGTGTTCATTTGTAGAGAAGATTTCTCAAGACTGGTGTGGGTCTCCCTGCATGACAACGTATTCAGAAGCCTATTGAAAATACAGGACTGTGTGGAATATTCAGAGAACTTCCTGCAATCTTGGTTTTGGTTTTTTTTTTTTTCTTACTAGTTTGTTTTGAGTAGGTGCTAGAATCAGGTTCACAACACAAGTCACTGTGCGTGAAGAGACACTCAATGCATCTATAGCTATTTTAAAAGAAACAAGGATTGCAAGTAGGTGACATAACAAGCTCTGAATCCAAGTGCTATAATAATAAAAATCTACTTTTATTTTAATACATTGTAGGAAATCTTCATAATTTTAAAGAGAGCTCAGTTCTGCAGCATGGCTTTTTAAGTCTGTAAATAACTTTTTTGGGTAGAGGGGAGAAACAAAACAAAACAAAACTCCAGAAACGTTTATCTTGATTTTCAGTAACATCACAAATTGTGAATTCCTACCTGGTATTGACAGAATACAGAGTTGATTTTTTAATAAAATATATATATATAATTATCCCTTTAATTAAAGGGAATGATGGGTATCAATAATTTCAAATGGGTAAAAGCTTGAAATTTGGTTTGATATCAACAATAAGCATTAAAGGGAGTTGCAGGGATAATGTTGCAAATGACTGTTTCTGTTCTTGGTTTTTTGGTTTGTTTGGGTTTGTTGGGTTTTTTGTTAGTGTTACATCTCTCTGTTCTGCAGATGATTTCTGTTGAGTTGGGTTTCTCAGCAGTACAGGTGTCCCTTGGAACTAGCTTACCCTTTTGATGCCTACTTCAAGGGTTAATTTTCAGTGTGGCCATAATACACTTCTTTCCTATTACCTTTTGAAACTTAATCTAACTACATTGGTTTTAGACTTTAGACAAAGGTTCAAAGAAATAATCTGTTCTAAAATATCTTTTTTAAAATGTTCCGTGGCTCAAACTAGTACAGCCAGAATTTTGTATGCATGTGCATATTTTTGGAGGATGTGCTCTTTCTGGCCTCTTATGTTTGATACGTTCTTAAGAAAAGCAGATAGGCAACTCGGTTAGTGTTCTTAAAGTTGTTTTGCAAAGACCAGTCTGTATTTCTCTTAGACTGTTTTAGTTTTGGTTTTGTAAGCAAAAACTTTTTAATTGCCACCAGTGTTCTGTATCTCAGGAACTTACTGCTTTGGGATTATCCGGATATATGGACAGTAACATTTACTGACTCCCAACACAACAGGTCCATGCAGAATAACTCCTGTTGGCTAGTTCCCATGTGGATGGTAAAAGGAGAGGAATACACAGGCGGCCAGTGAGCATTATTTTGGAAACAGCTCTGCTTACTGTCTAGGCAGATTTTTATTTTTTTTCTTCCCACTGTTTTGCCATGGGTTTTCTTTGCCAGAGCAGAAGGTGATGCAACCAATGGACGTACGAATCTGCTGGCCATTTTTTCTGCTGGTGCATAACTTCCCCCCACTCTCTCTCTTAACTCACGAGTGCTCTCTCTGCTGTTGTAGACTGTTCAGTGTGATGGTTGTGTCATAGGACTGTACTGAGCCATGCTTGATAAACTTGTAGTTAATCATAACGTTCTGATGGAAGGCATGGCATGCACAGTGCTTTATCCACCTCATGGATCTCAAACCAGTGTCAGTGCCCAAAGATCACTGTCGGACAGTTAGTAACATCAATTTACCGATTTAAAATATGCATCAGGCTATTCTAGGTCCACTTAAGGCAAGAGTGTATAGAGGAGAGAGGATGATTATTTCAGCTGATGTTGATCTTCCTTTTTTTTTCTGTCCTCCATTCCAGATTTCTCAGTGCTAAAGAACTGCAATAGCATTTAATCAATTCCATCTGCTGTATTTGAACTGTGAAGGTATTAGGAGAAACAGCTAGTGCTTCTGAGATTTGGAAGCCATGAGGTCAATCTAGAATCGAGGGTGGTAAAGTCATCTTCAGTCAATGCCTTCGGTCGCTGCCTGCAGTGATCAAGTGAAAGGGTTTGCTTCTGAGGAACATTTTTTACTTTTGCTAACAGTGGAGTTGCTAGTAGGATCGGTCCACTCAGCAGAGAGAGTGCCTCAGTTTACTTTAAAGGTCTAATTAGGCACATTTCAATTAAACCTCCCCTCCTTGTTTTTACCATGTGGAATTTGGGAGTTTGGGGGAGTTCAGCAATTCCTTATGATGCTTCTTTTGTGCTGTTATTTTTAGCTATAGTTCTTAAGGAAAAAAAAGAGCTAATTGCCTCCAATGGTCCTCTCTCTCTGTTTTTTTTTCTCAGCTGAAGTTTTCAGTCTGTTCAAAAGCTATTCATGGATC
This sequence comes from Aramus guarauna, assembly GCA_013400195.1. Classification (NCBI taxonomy): domain Eukaryota; kingdom Metazoa; phylum Chordata; class Aves; order Gruiformes; family Aramidae; genus Aramus; species Aramus guarauna. Next base: position 1,141,613 of record VXBL01000139.1, on the reverse strand, counting down.
GCTTTTTCTTTTTCTTTTTTTTTCTTTTTTTTTTTTTTTTAGAAAAGTATTCTGATAATTTGTGGGACTTTGTACACAGCATTCAGCAAATAAGCACTGAAATTCTTCCATTTTATACCCATGATTAACTACAACTTTACATGCAGTGGTCTTTGAAGCCATCTTGGTGTTCGATGCCCTGTTAAAACAACCCAGACCTTTTGATTTTCTTTAAGAAATCTCTTTTTCCTGTTTTGAAAGTTTATTTTTTAATTTTGCTTTAGTGTTTTTGAAACGTCTCTCTTGTTCTATGTCGTCATGGTTGAGCTTGTTTCACTGCACCGTTAAAGCAGAGTGTACATTCTGACTGCTACATTTATATATATCTTGAAGCTTAATGTATATATGAGTAGTTTGCCATGGGATAACACAGTGTAAACAGAGTAGAAACCCAGAAATCGTGACTTCTGTGTTCTCTCCATTTGAGTATTTTGTAATTTTTTTGAAATATTTGTGGACATAAATAAAACCAAGCTACACTACAGCAGCCAGGTTTTGCCTGCAAGCGAAATGTGTCTTTTGATTGTTGTTAGTGGGAAAAGTTCTTTTCATCTGGGACGATACGGGATGCCGGTGTGGCCATCTTGTTTGTTTCAAAGCTGTCTTGTCTTCCGTGGCTTTATTTTTTTCCTTCTTTGAGGTCATTTCATTTTTAATATGCACTACACAAAACACCAACATCATGTCTAGTTCCAGAGTGTATTCTGCCTCCCTGAGGCACATTTATGCTTTAGGGCCATACTGCATAACTATGGCATGTTTTCCTGTAAGCTAAGCAGTCAAATTGATAAGAATGAATGTGTAAGGATGTTTTGACTGTCATGACTTCAGGGGCTTTCTGTGTACAACGGTAATATATTGTAGCCACTGACCTGCCTGAGCACAAACAGGTAGTTAAAAGGAATTAGATACAGTACACTATATATACCCCAATAGCCGAGGTTTTTCAGGCATCTTATTTTCGGAGAGATGCTACTTCGTGCCAGTAGAGTATTCTTGCACACAACTGATACAGAGCTGGCAAGAGATGCGTTCCAAAGGGATGATAATTGCAGAGAAAGATGCACAATAACTCATTGCCTATTCGTTGCCTGCTGAAAAACTAAAATTTGCTTTCAAATTGCATAGTTACATGTTTGTGTGCATTTGTAATGGCTCCCTGTCTCCATCTATCAGGGGTTATAATGTATTTGTGTGAGCTAGCTGTTTGAGTGTTCCATATTTGCAGTTTGCGATAATTGGCACCTCCAAAATTTAGGAACATGTGATGCCACAGAGAGAAGTGGTGAATATCTTTACAGAATAAATGTTTGGTCAAAAGGGAGATGGGAGGGCTGCATTCCTGATCTGGTTCTGTTTTGGTTTTGATCTATGATCTTTCAGAAATAGTGAGGTATTTTGACTCCAGTTCAAGCTAATTAATGCTCTGAGTGTAGTGAGAAAAGGAGTGCCCTGTTGTTTGAGTGTTCTTGAAGCAGACGGAGAAGTATTCATGACAAATTGCATGGGAGTTTGGAGCTGCAGGTTTGAAGAGGCTGCGCTATTTATACCCTGTGGCATTTTGTAAGGGGAAGGTCAGCACTTGTCTACTGGAAATAGCTTCTGAAAGTGCTTTTTCTGAGGCTGGCTTGAACATGTGCTATGGTATTTATTTTGACATTTGTTTTTTTAATTCCTTGTACTTAATATAGAACTTGGATGGGCTCAGCCTGTCCTCCCTTTCTTGCTACAGGTTCTAAGTTTCCAGACTTAAAATGATGAACTTTACAGGGACAAGACGTAAGAGGATTTTTATTACTGCATAGTTTGAACGATACAGTTCCTATTGCAATAGTCGTCCGGTGTTAATGACACCTCACCATTGCAAGGGTAAGGCTGGAAAGCCATCTATCGCGTGGCTTTGTTACGTGCACGTTACCAGGCTTCGCTCTAACGTCATGCCAGCTGTAAAAAGGAACGCAGGCAGTAGGTTTCAATCAATTCCTGGGCCATGGATAGCTTTTTACAACTTTCTTTACAGGGAGAAAACCTGAAACCTGGTGTTTTCTTCAGGAATTTGATTTTCCATTCTTTGAACATGAAAAAAGGTAGCCGTTATGCTGCTTGTTGTGAAGTTTCTGTTCTTTGTAGAAGCCCCTGTGCTTTGGGTGAGGCCCCTGAAGATCTCTCAGGCAGTGCTGAGGAGAGGCTGTGGAGCCAGGGCCCAGCTGGGTGGGGGCAGGCCCTGCCGCTGCCTCAGGGGCTGCAGCTGGCCAGGAAGGTTCCGGAAGGTGCTGTGAGCAGTCCCTCAGGTCGGGCAGCATGGCAGCATGCAGGTAGGAGCCTTTCCCCTGTTGTGACGGGGAAAAGGGTGGCAGAAGGGTGGTGGGAGGGAGTCTTGTGGCACAGCCTCTGCTCTGAGAGCAGCCGTGCCCGTTTGGCTGTGGAGGGAAGCCCAGAGCTTGGGGTGCACCGTCACCCGGCCCCTCCTGGCAGCGTTCCTTGAGGCAAAGGGAGCCAGCTTCCCCTCCTGGCAGTGCCCCCTGGTCCCCAAAGGAGCTGGGTCCCTCTGTTTCCTCCTTTGGTAGGAGGAAAAGGAAGTATCCTTTGGTCCCTGAGGCAGCCATGACCCTTGCAGACCAGGGGCTTGTCCTGTTTGCTCAGTGCCGTCCATGTTGCTCTGGCAGGTGTTCTTCCATATGTCCCAGTCAGCGGCTCCTGCGTTGACAGTCCCAGAAGTTTTCCCTCCCTTGTTCTCCTATGTGACAGGTAAGCTTGAGAAAACCCTGCTGGTGTTTGTATTGGGCCTTTTTCCATGGTAGTTTCTCAGCCTAAGTATATCAGAAAGACTCTGGATGTCTGTTGAGGGAAGAGCTTTTCAGGTGCCCAAAGTCATCCTTTGCAAACTACAGTTCTGCTTGTTTCCTCCTTTAATGCAAGGTAATTAAGGCTGATTTTCCTCATGGTGTTGACTTTGCGAAAACAAACTGGAACTAAAGATAAAAAATAACATAATGCAAGCCACAGATCACAAGTGAAAGATTTAGCCAGGCTATTTTTTCTTCTTTACAAATGTTCATCTCTGTAGAAGTGGTAACTTGGCCCCTGCAAATTCAGCTACTTCTATATGTGTAAAGAATGTACTTCCCTGTCCTGTTCCTAATCCCTGTTCTCCCTAAAGTAAAAATAAGTGAAAGAATCTGGCAAAAATACTTATCTGCGTAAGCTCTTGGACATTTTGCAAAGTCATATTCTAAGAACGGTCACCTGTGGCACTTGATACATGTACCGGTGAATGTTGATGTAGCGCAGGTTTCTGGCACAATGTAAGATATCTTCCCTGGGTCTCACAAATGAGAGAAATGAGTCTTCCCAATAAATATTGTTTAAATCCACTTTCTGGTTGGATGAGTGGTGGGAAGGGTTAGACTAATCTTACTTTGCTCTGCAGAAAGGGGAAAAGGCACCATGAAATACAGCACTTAGTGAGCAGAGGACACTTGGCAGGTAGAAGTCATATCCAGGACAGGATTTGGTAATTCCATTGTTTGCCCATCTCTCAGGTTTTGGAAGTAAGAATATGTAAATCAAGCCCAGCTTCAATGTAAGCATGAATAACTTTACTGATTATTAATATTAATGAAGTAGCTTTCCCTTACATCAAAGCGCACTCAGGGTAACTTGGAAGTACAGTTGTCAAAGTGAAAGACCCAAAAAAGATTCAAGCGCTTGGTCTTGTTACCTGTTCTTTTACTCTGGATGCCTTTGGGTCTTTCCAGTTTCTAAATCCTGTTGCAATTCTATTTCATTATTCGTTAGCTCTTTAAATATTTGTCTAACGTCCTTACCTGTGGCAATGTCACCAGAAGGAAGCATGGTCTGCAAAGTTGTTTAGCTTACGAACACTCCTGTCTCTCACTATAGCTGCAAGGCTGAGTTTCCTGCACCAGGGAACGTGTATGGGGCAGAAATTACTGAATAAATTGATGCCCTGGCCTTGGAAAATAGCTCTGTGTGATGTCAATGGAGTTGTATTTCACTTTGCCTGGGGTCTTGGTTTTGCTGGAACAGGCTATTAGTCAAATCTGTAAGATGGAAATTTCTCTGGCATTGCAGCTTGTTTGAATGAACCCTAATTACAAAGTCTAGGCAATTACAAGGAATCTAGTATTCTTGGCCTGATAACATGGTTGAATGTATGCTTTCAAAATACTCAGCCACAGCTTCGTGGGGGGTGATTTCCTCTCTCTAAGTTGGGTTGTTTTATCATCATCTACTGTCACTGTTTTATCCTTATTTTGGCTTCTCTCTAGTCTGTTCCTTCACAACTTAATGCTTTTTATATAGTAGCAAGTAAAATGGGTATCTATAGCAGTATTTTAAGAAGTACAAGAGGATGCTCGGTAGCAAAGGAGTAAGGGAACACACTACTTAGTTTCCCTAAGAAGCTCCAGTGAGCTTCAGCACTTCGTAATACTGAGGGTTTTGTTTGTCACCAAGGGAGTGTCTGTGACAATTTACTGGAAGTAGAGGGAGAGGATTAACAGAGGGAAATATTTAACAGTCAGTGTCCATTTTGAAATACATGAGGGTTCTGGGTGCTTTTTTTTTTTTTTTTTCCTGTGAAAGGGTCCACTCAGCCCTACATTTTCTAGCGGACAAAATTGCACAATGTCCCATGTATCTGCCAGCAAGGTCTTTGTATGTTGCAATGGTTCCTCTAGCCACTGTTTGAGGGGTGGAAACATGAGGGTAAATGAGGATTTTAGTTTGGACTTACTAGCACTGCATAGATACACGGCCACTAAAGAGATGCACTGGGAGATGGGGAAATACTTCCTTTCTAGCTGATGTGTCAGGAACGATGACAAGCTTGAGGAGCATGTCAGAAGAAGGATGGAGAGTGTCAAGTGTTTCAGCAGTTTCTGGAGCTATACCTTTGGGGAATTTTGAAGGGTTTATCTTCAATACATACGCAAATCCCTTTAATACACTGTGCCCTTGTGCCAGTGCCTTTTTCATTTGGCTCCTGGTGCCACGGTGTTACTTTTCATAGAAGAGAAAACAAGTTTGATTTTTGCAAAATGAACAGATGCATGTTTGCAAGTGCTGCCACAGATTGAAAAGTGTACAAATGCCTTGTGATACACAACTGAAATGGTTTGTAAAATGCTAGGGTTGACATAGAGCCGCTGTGAAGTGTCTCACCACTTGTAATAAAACAGCATTTAATTAAAAATTCCATCATGTGCACATTCTGTGCTGACGTACCGGGACACTTCAGGTGAAGGCAGGCTGTCACGAGAGCAGCTGGGAAGTTTTCTGCAGCTGCCTCAGCACATGGGGAAACTTTGTCTGCATTTGTGTAGGTTGTAACTTGTTCTGAGTTGACCTCAGACTTGGAATCTGAGCAGAGACTTTCAGTCCCTAGGGTGGCACTGAGATGTAAGTACTAATTCATTCAGATGACAATACTTAAGTAATCCCCTGACTATATCCTGTCTTGGAATCTGTGGCACATCTTTACTTTGAAACGACTAATGGTTTGGGGTTTTTGTTTGTTTCTTACCCCCTTTTGACCTGCTTTTTTGGCTCAACAGGAGAATGTGCTGGACCTAAAAGATTTGTAATCTGTCTGTCCTTCATCCATCAAGCTGCTGCATTAAAGCCTGGTCCATGCTGAGTTTTACTGTAGGTGGTATTGAGTAGGGAGGTGGAAATACTTTTCTTCCTCGGCTGAGTGATTGCAAGATACTCCTTTACAATAGATAGGACAGTAAAACATAATTTTATTGGTTATACTTGGAATCTGTTGCTTTTACTCTTGTAACTATTATGTAGTGCTGAAACAGGACAAATTTCTAGCACGGACAAGCCTTTCAATGACAGCAGCAAAAAATGCAGGTCAGTTATTGTTCACTGACATTTCTGTGGTGGCTGGGGACATGGTGGATGCCAAGGGCAGTGAAAATCCTTGTCAGATCTGTGCTCACTGGGGAAAAAAACCATTAAAATAGGTACCTTTTGCAAAGCACTTCCACTCTATCAGTACTGAAGCAATGTACCATGCATTTCATTTGTCAGGTGTCTTGAAGACTTAGAGTGTAATGAACTGAGTAAAGGCTGGAGGTAAAGCCTGCATGGTGTAAATTTGTGGTGGTACTACAGTGTTTCACAGCAGCATTGAATCTAGTCCATCGTCAGTGTGTAAGGGAACTGTTCATAGCCTGGTGATAGAAACCTCTGTACCTGTTCCATATACACAAAGCAGGGCATTTTAACAGAATTTCTGTTGGAAAAATCCATTTCCAGACATGAGCTCTTTGCTGTTTCTTCCTGATGCGATGATACTACTCCCCTTTCACCTGTTGACATTGCTTTGCTTACAGATTATGTGATTTCAGACCACAACATGCTTGTAGTGGGACTGTAGAAATACTTTTCCCCTTTTCCTTCTGTGTTATTTAAAGCAAAGCTCCTTGACTTCACTAATTTCTTCTGGAGACAATACCTGAGGCCAGAAACTGTTGGGAGGTGCTGTGACAGAAATGCCTTCATCTAAATGTAAATGGTGCTTCCCTGCCTCAGGCTGCCTTTAAGAGGCTTTTTCTGTGGGAAGCAGCTACAAAGTAATGGTCCCAATCAATTTATTCGTGTCAATAAAAGGTCTTTTATATGCTTATTTGAAATGTATTGTTCTGAGGTGATAGAACCACATTTGTTTTTTAAGCAGGTGCTTCAGATGGATTGAGAAATAGGGAGCATAAAGGAGAGGGAAAAGAAATTGTGTACAGCTGGTTGCAGTTGGTGGGGGGGTACACCTTTGCTCTGGAGTGCAAAGGGTGGAAAGAACTAAGGTGCCGTAATAGTGGGACACAGGACTGAGTAGAAGTGGGACAGGTGCCTCTCCCTGTGCACTGGGACAGGCTCTTCTGACTTGGGTGGGGGCTTGAGTTAAAGGGGTTCAGTACAGAATCCCTGACAAAGAGGGAGAGATTTTCTGAGTTACGTCAGTGAAGTAACATCTGCTTGTAGATGACCATCTTGGGCAAAGTCAGCTTGAAATTCTCTTGTTGTACCCCCTCCTGTCAGGTTAAAAGGGAAAGCAGGTAAAGAGATGCCACACCAAAGTGCAAAATATAACTCTCTCTTTATATATTTCATATTCCACATCAAAGTGTGAATTCTGTGTGTGTGTGTCTCCTGCCAGCATCACCTATGAGTGGTGCCTTGTATGCCTGTATTTCACTTTGAGTTGGACTTCAGTTTGAGGTAACCTCACTGTATGGCTCCTGACAGCGAGAGGCTAATAGGCATGGCCAGGTGTTGATGGCAATTTAACTTACTCTGCCAGTGGATCTCAGTTGCTGTGATCCTCCCAGGCTTTTATTTCTCTCAAACAGCATTTTGGTATTCATGACAAATTACTTAATGGCCCCACAGGGCCTGGGCTGATGGTTTTGCCAATCTGCCACAGATCCCAGTGCTGGTGGGATGTGCCTTGGTTTCCCTGTGTAGAAAACAGAGGTAAAGGTACTGACCTACTCTAAATTCTGGTCTTGCTCTTTCAAAAGAGCTTTGAACAGATGGATTTTTACTATTTCTATTTGTGCAATATAGATGGAAGAAAAAAATAGTAAAGCATTTTGAGACCCTTGAATCCTAATGGCTACAGAATTAATTCTGCAGTCACGTGATTTCAGATGTGATTTGAACCAGGTTGCTGGGGTTACTTATACCTTCTATTCTGCTAATTAAGGTCCTGTAGTTATACAGTGTGGATCTGGCCCCTAATGCTTTGGAAGAGGCAGTAAGATAATGCTTCAATCTCCATTGCTCTTCTCCAGTGCTCCCGATCATTGCAGGTTGGAGCATAAGCATCTGTTCTGAAGTGGTCAGTCATGAGCTGCTGGTTACACCACCATAGAGTAAGAGAAATGCTTTTGAGTTCAACTGGATTTATTTGGAGCAATTGAGAGCAATGCTTACACTATTCTATCTAAATGTCTAATCTTTGTAAGATGAAGAGCTTGTTTTGCACAGTATGTGTCACATTGCACAGTCACGTGTTTGCTCTGAGGTACTGGGACACTACAGATGATGAGCTGAGCCTTTGCTGCAATATTTGGAAAGTGAAGATCTGGGCTTGCACTTCTTGCGTTGTTACTTGTTATGTCTAAGCCTTCACAGTGGATAAGGTATCTCTTCAGATGGCTAGCTTTTTCTTGTTGGCTGAGGAACACTGAATTTCAGGCATCTCAGCTTTGTCCCCCCAGAGTGTCTAGGTATGCGGCTGCTGCTTTTTTTATCAACAGTCTAACATAGTGCCATGCAGTGTTTCTGCAAACTGCAGTGTCCTGTGTATTTTTGCATGTGCCAGACTGAGCTGTGAGTCATGTAGAGCAGACACTCTCACATGATGGGGGACTAGAATGTTTCTGGCTGGGCCCCCAGGGCTCTTGTCTGACTGATTTTTATTTACAAGATTGCAAATAAGAAAACATGAACAGTTGGCTGATGTCCCTGGCATGCGTTCCTGTGCCCAGCTGGACTGCAGGCGCTTGGCAAGGCCGCCTTTACAATGCCTCCTGGCTGCTGGAGTGCTGGCCCAGGGGCAGGGAAACTCCCTCTTCCACCCTTTGTGGGGAGAGTAGGAAGGGACAGTGAAGGAAGATCAAGGGACACGAGGGGAGCAGGCTTGTGCTAAACACTTGTCCGTCAGCCCTCAATGTGATTTGATAATTTCCTGCAGGAGTTGATTTTTCTCTCTGATCCACCCAGGCCTGTCCCTGCCCAGATAAGCCTGAGCCAGCTCCCTCCCTCTGCAGGAGCCGCCTCCGCTGGGCACTGGCTGGGCTCCCCGCTGACTCGGGCCAGGCCGGGCCCCGGGCTGCCAAGGGCTTTGCCCTGGGAGGCCCTGGGTGCCATTGCGGTGTTTGCCACCGGATGGCAGCAGATGCTCGGAAAAAAGGAATTCAACCTTCATCCTTGAGCATGTGTTTCCAGGAAAATTTGAAGAACTCACAGTAATTACCAAAGTCATGGTCAAAAAGCAAGACTTCCACAAGCGTTGCAGCATGAGCTTCCTCATAGCAGGGGTGAAGAGGCCTGTGAGATCCAGGACCACCTGCTCTCACACTACACTGCAAGTCTGTGGCTTTCCTTAGGTTTCATTTGTTTTGCAAAAACAAGTTCCTGTTGCCAAAACTTTGCAGCTGCTTCCTCTTCTTTTACGCTCATGGCTGTGCACTGGGTGCCTTTTGGCTTTATCTGGCACTGCAGAATGGTTGCAATTCTCTTTTGCTTTGCTTGTTCTGCATTAGGGTCTGGGAGACACTGACCCTTTAAGTTAATTGCTCTGAGTGTGTGTGCACATTTATATCCTGGGGGAATGCAGTCTAGGAATTCTTGTCTGGACTCTTAGCCAGCTGTGTGGCCCTGTGCGAGTCACACTGCCTCCTGATGCCTTGGTTTCTCTCCCCACAAGTAATGCTTTTGATACCCTTGTATGGAAACAGGGATATAAACACAAGGCAGCTGCCCTGAGAATATTTGTTTCTTTTAGATGGCCTCAACTCTGGGCTCACTCTTGAATTTGAAAAATGCACAAGCCATGCAATAATATTTAATATAACAAACCCAGCTAACAACAGCCCTCTTCTTCCACACCATTCAACAGCTGGGTGATGGCACAAGGGGTTTTCTTCTAGACTCTTTGGCTTTCTGGGTTTGACTGTCACAGCCTCTTGAGAGCTAGCATTTGTCTGGAGGGCATGCCAGAGCGCCTGTCAGTTACTGCTGAGGATAGATGTCATTTATCAAGCAGATGTACTGCAGTGATCAATGGCTACTGTCAAACAGTATTGGTCTAGTAAGGACCGGTCTCTGTTGTATTGGTAGAGGATGCCCTACATAAAATGCTTCTGACCTTATTGATTAGTCCTCTCTTTCCTGCACATGGCACCTGTGTCTCGAGAGGGGACCTATCTCAAGATGACTTACAGGGAGTTTGGCTTTCTGAAAGTTTTCCTTGTAGTAATCCTGTCACAGAGTGGGTGCCCAGCTCCTGGTGTCAGAGCACTAAGGGGCTTGTGGAGTATGTGCAAAACTGGTGTGCATGGACTGTTCTTGGGCACAGCTTCCACCTGTAAGCACCCACAAATGTGGAGCCAGGGCCCCTTAACACCCAGCCCGCATTTGCGGCAGCCCAGACCCTGCCTTTACATTACGTGCTGCCCAGTCCCTGACAGTCTGCAGGACTAAGTGGGAAAGGAGGTCAGAGCTCTGATTTTGTTTGATCTGTTTGGTAGATAGGACATTTGTTTGCTGATCTGGCTGCTCCAGTCAATGGCACTAGTGTTTTCTGTTGAGGTCAACGTTCAACTCCATTGAAAGTCTCTGAGGATCTGGGTAGTAAGTGAAAGCATAGGCTGTGGGGCCACAGTGCATGGAGGTAGAAAGTAAAATATGGAGGCAGTGAAATAATGTATCAGGCAGGAGCGTTACATGGGGTGCAGAGGGTTCCTTGGGGCAGGCAGGGAGAAGACTGCTTTTCTTCTTATACGGCAAATACTTTGTCTCTGAAAAATCAATATTAAAAGCCAGAGGATAGTGGGAGCCCACCTTGACAGTTCCTGCCATCTCCCCCCCATTACTTCCCTGCCCCAAGCCCTTCAAACCTTACAGTCTTGCAGAGCTCCCCAAAAGTGGTTGCCCCTTAAGGGTAGAAGTTGGGATAAGATAGTTTAATAAAATATTTCTGTTCAGAGACAGATGTGGAGTCCTTCTGCAGCTCTGGACCTACTCTAATGTGAGCCATACTGCTCCCAAGCATGTCATGGTCAAGAATACTCAAGGATGTGACTTGGTCACAAATGCCAGGCAACTCTATGCTGAGACGTTTCATTCCAAATCACAAACTGGGGTCTTTGCTGCCTCATCTCTCCAGAGCAGTGGGGTCAGGTTTTGGTGTCAGCTCAGCCTCCTGGTAGTAGCTGAATTTCCTGGCTGTGGATAATACCTGTGTGTTTGTATGTGAAATATGCAATAATACTTTGTGTAACTCTTTTTTTTGTATGTAAAGGTTATTAAGAGATTGTGGCTAGCTGACAATATCTAAGAATTATTTGAAGTAAATTAATTTAGGTAGTAATTAGCTATATTAGGTAATATCTCTAATTACTGGTGTTAGGCAAGTTCTTTGGGAGTAGGAGTGGTGCCTTGCCTGTATTAAGAATACCAGCAGCACTTTGTCAATGCTACAGAAAGCAAATTGTGAGGGAACAGGAGCTACGTGTGTTGCTGGAAGTCCCTGAGAGAGGCACAGGGAACCGACAGCAGGTGCCAGGCTCATGCCTCCCTCAGTGCTCTGTGTTTATATATAACTCTGTAGCTCGTGTGTGTGTGTATATATATATATGCTGAATTTTTGTGTGTGTAGCACTGCTTGTGCATGCAAATCTGCCAGCAAAATGTCCATAGGGGCTGGCCTGGGTGTTGATTCCAAGCGCTGCAATGCCTTTTCTCTTTGTCTCAGTTTCTTTTTGTCCTGCCTCTCAGCTTATTAGGACAGAGGTCTGTACTTAATCAGATTGTCTGATCCTAGGTTTTCTAAGGCAAGCAGGCTCTGTCTCACAGGTGTGGGAGTGCTATTGCAACTTTCTTGGCACTTTTTCTGAAGACCAGGGCATTGACCCTTTGCAGATAATGTCACAAAGGGGAGAGGAAATTATTTGAGTTGGATCCCTTTTTAATTTCTTCTAACCCATCGGTCTAGAGGTTGTTCACTGCAGTGTGTCTCCAGCCCTAGCTCTTTGTATGGAAGTGTTTCATGACCTCTCCTCATGCATCTATTTTGCTGGGGAGCTCCAGGGTTTGAGAGAATTTGGCTAGTGCAACATGGTGTCCCAAGTGCTGTTTACTGATGACTGACCCTGTAAAGGCCAAGGAAAGCTCCAGCTCAGTTTTTCATTACAGGTACTGCTGGAGTTGTTGCTGGAGGTCCTGTGGGATGAAGGGCATGGGGAAATTGCATCACAAACTTTTCTTTTAAAGGGAGAAACACAACCTGTTCTGCCTCAGTGAAATACCCATCAGCACCCCTGAAAGGCAGGGAGAAACATGTTACAAGTCCAAGGACAAGGCTAAATGTTCTCCAACTGGGCTGTAGTCAAAGAAGCCAAGCCCGACAGAGACTCTAGGCTTGTTTGAAATGCTAGGTCCTATTTTATAGTTGCAAAGGCCAATTTTACAGCCTGGTCAGCAACTAGTACATACATTCCCATAGTGTATGAGTGTAGGGGAATTTGGGTGTCATAGATACTTACAGATTCAAAGTAATCTGGCTATCAAGTGCCAGAAGTGTCTCTTAAGTCTCAATTGCTCAGTCAGAAGTGTTTAGCTTTGTTCTTTCCATGAGGTTTTGTTCCAAGACAGCAATGGGGAGTATGCCTTGTCATTCCTATTAGAGTAGACATGAACAAATGGCCCAGGAACAGCACTTTGCAGTAGAATCCAGAATCAATCAGCAACTCTGGGTGCTTCTGTATTTCTCCAGTTCAGAATCAAGGAGGTAGTCTCTGCTCCACTTTCAAGTCTGCTTATAGTAAAAATGGTCCCTCTGAACCAGTTTAGGGTATTTTGTAGCAGTTTGGAAGGGGTGGAAGGCTATACCTCTTCTGCTTGAACCTGTAAGTGTACCAGGCAGGCCTGCAGGCACCTCTGGCAATATTCACCAGCATGGACAAGGGAGAGGAGAAGATGGAGAAATGGATGTGGAGAAACAGAGATGATGTCACTCACATCCTTTGTTTCTGGCCCAGACTGCTCCTAGCATGCATGTGTTTTGCACCTGTTTGGTTTTTTTTTCTAGTCTGCACAAACTTGTGACCTATTCTAACTGAATTGCTTGAGCACAGAACAGCCCCTTTAGCAGAGGGCCTAAAGAAGTATGTGCTGGGATATGGGAAAAAATATAATGTACCTGCTTGTCAAACCTTTAGTTGCAGCAGAGCAGAACCATCCATGTGCAAGGTCTTTCTGCAAAGATGTCCTCAGACCTGGGGCAAGGAGTGAGAAGTCTAGTGTCAAAAGCTGGTATATATGTTGGTGTATTCTGTCATGACTGTCTGAATCCCAGCCAGGTGGAAGTCAATCAAGAGTAGCTAAAAGCAAACCACCTGATTACTCTAAGAATGAACTTGGAATGAACCAGCATGTTGCCAAGAGAGAGCCTTCTTTAGCTTTCATGTTGTCCTCACAGCCAGGTGTTAACCCTCTCTCCCACCAACCCTGCCAAGTATGTGGGACAGTTTAAGCTATGCCCTTTGATATTTAGCATCTCCTATGTGAGGGCCCTATGTTTGTAAAGTGAGAAAGATCAAGACCCTTGGCCTTCTGCCCAGTGTGTTCATGGCATCCAGTTGGTGGCTTTTCAGCTTTTATTTTTAATGCAGTCTTTGGTGAGGAGATACATGACAGCACTCCATTCTGCCGTGCACCAGGGAGCACATCTCCCTCATCCTCCATGCAGGAATGCTAGAGCTTGTAGATTTTTCCTCTTAACTTGCCATTGCTGTTTTAGTGGCAAAAGGTGATTTGACTGGAGCTGGACTCACAAATCACTCATTTGTTGTTTCCTGTGAAGAACCACTCTGTGGGGTCTACTCAAGGATCCGTCCTGCGGCCCACCTGCTCAGCTCCTCATCTTTTGCAGCTTTGCTGGTGGGGAACAACTTATTCATGTCACTCTGCTTGTGGGGGAATGATGAGATTTATGACCTCCTACCCTACTCCTAATCTACCTCTACTGTTTTCCTTCCCCTCCACCTCTGCCTTCCCAGAGCTGGAAGGTCAGAAGTTTAAATCCTGCTTTGAGCAACTCCTGACTTGCTACCAGCTCCTACACATAGCTTGTGCTGGTTGCATTTTAACTATTTCCCTGGAAATGAGCCTACTTACATGACTACTTCACGTATCCATATATAAAAACATCCTTAGAAGGGCTTCCTTTGAGTTGCCTTAGGGTTGGCCAAACTATTCTTATCTTCTGCAATGGATGAGAAATGGCTGCTGTTAATTCTGTTTAATGACTGAATTCACTAGGTGAAATACAGCCCTCTATTCACTTGTCTAAGATCTGCTGTATTGTAAATAACTGTTTCAGTATGAAAGTCCCTTCTGCCATTTCTGATGTCCCTGGTCCAATACCTATATTGATGTCTTATATACAGGGAGCACGACTTGCTGCTTATTTTCTGGAGACCTTTCCTTGGACTGCAGTACCATCTTTCTAGCTTCCAGAAATGCCCTTTCATTTAGCTTTTACTGCAAGGCCCCCAACCACTATCGAGCTCTTGGCATGTTTTCTCCATTCTACATTCATGGCTTCACCACATCTTTCTGTATTTTTGTCTTGAAGATGCCAAAAAAAAAAAAAAAGTACCAACCATGGATTCACCCTGAAAAGGAAATTCAAAGTGCATTTGTGGCTGGGAAAACTTCTTGACAGTATCAAAGGCAGAGAGATGACTTTGAGATCAATAAGGTTCAACCCTGAGCCAGTAACCAGCTTTTTGAAACAGACCAGAGAGGAGTGAAAGAGAAATAGTTCCCCTTAGGTGTCTTCCTTTGTATTGCTTTTGCCACATCAATATATAGGCTTGGCCTATCTTCTGCTTTCAGTGAAATGCAGTATTAATTCTGCTTGTTGATACCTGGACTTGTGGGTAAAATATATCTATTCAAGTGCTATAGTCTTTGGACAATCTATATGGACACTGAATGCTTCCTGTGAATTGCAAAGCACATCTATGTTCTGTCTAGATCCGTGTGCATACGAGCTCTGGAGAGACACCCAGTCTAATTAGCAGTGATTGGGGAAGAAGCTTACTTGTTAGGATAGGATGCAATAAATAAATTATTAGCAAGAGGAGGTGGGTGAGCCAGGAGATATAAACAGGGCTGTGCAAAAGCTTTTTTAAAAAGAAACGCTGTGGGGAGCCCACAGTAAAAGGAAAGACTGTCAAAAATGCGCACAATATTCTGTTTGCTGCCTGCCCCTGTGGAATGCCTGGTATTATGCAGTCTTGGACTTCTGGGAAATCAATCCCATGCACATGACCGTGCTTCTCTTTTCCCAATAGCAACGAAGGATTTCAGCACATGCTAGGGAAAAGACGTGAGAAGCTTCTCTAACTGGCTTGTGTTTCAGCATTTGTTCCGTTCATTAAATTAGCCCTTTAAAGATACTAGTATAGGTTGTTAATGGTTCAATGCACAGCATGTTTTTTTATGAGAAGTTTCATCTGTGATTGCTGGCTCAGTCTTTGTCAGTGCTTCAGCATACTCTTCAGTAGACTTTTGAGTGGTATGACGCTTGCATTAAGGGTTGTTAAATGCTCTGAGATCTTAAGTGAAAAAGATTCTGAAGGGGCCCAACATAATGTTGGAAAGCCATGATGCAAAAAGGTTGTCTACCTGTCCTAAATGAAAGATGTGTTGGATTTTAGTCTGGTTACTAGCAGCTTTAGCAAGAGTGAATAAATGTTGATAAGGTTTGGCCTAAAAAAAAAAAGCTCAATACTTAAAATGGGTCCTTTGACCCAGTCTGTCTTCTCTCCGTAGGTGTAAAACGTTAAGGGGTGTTTTTGCCTCAGTGATGTGCCTGTGCTGACAGCACCATTAGCCCTGGGGTAGCAGGTACCCCTACTTCCTTTCTTACAGCTACTTACTCTGTGCGAAGGGGTTTTTTTCTGGAGGAGTGAACAGGCTGGCCCACTGTTTCAAAACTATCAGGAAAAACAATGGTAAGATATTTGTATAAAGGGTGAGGAGGGGGAAAGTTTTGTCTTGATTTTCCATCTGTGGGTTCCAAAAACATACTGTTCAACAAAAGTAAAAATGCTCAGTGAAAAGCGGAGACATTGAGGTGTCTCATAATGTACAGGCATTTGGCAGTGACAAGATCTCTTGTACTGGCTGATTTCATGGAGTACCTAAGAGGAGAACTGCTAGGTGGGGTAAAACAAGGTCAAACAAGTCCTCCTAGGGCAAAAGAGCAGTTAAAAAAATCATTTTGGTTCTTAACAGGAAAGCAGTGAAGCGACTAAAAAGCGGGTGTGATATGTTGAGATAATCTAATATAAGAAAGTACCCTGGAGGCAGAAGAAGCCATGTTTAAAACCATCAGCCACTGGAAAGCCTTATCAGGAACAGCAGGAAGTTGGAATAATCAATCCTAGAAGGAACACAGTTCATTGCAGCAGGTAGAGCTATGAAATATTTCACATCGTAGTAATGTGACTTGGATTATCCAAAACCCAGCAGCTCGATAAGACTTTAAAAAACCCAACCAAATGAACAAAAACCCCAAGCAAACAAAAAACTCCCAACCTTGACTGTCTACTGTCATTAAGGGTCACATGCCACTTTTCACAAGAGATCTCTGAATCCGAATCTAAGTAGTGAAGGTATGTTCTGTCAAAGAGCTTTGCTAGTTAACTGGATAGTGCATCTTTCATGTGTCATGTTAAACTGGCACACAATGTTGAGCTTCTCTGTTAAGAACTGCTGTACCTACTGTTGTAGTAAAAAAGGAGCAATTCCATTTTTCTGCTTCTATCCTTATTGTTTGCTTCAAGGATAATAATGATAGAAAATAGCTGTGATGCTAGGCAAAATCCAATAACTGGTGACTCCCTAACATGGAATCTAAAGTTCAGCAAATCAAGGCTTGTATGATTTGCAACTTGACTTAGGACTCCTGAAGATCTGTGACTTCAAATTACAAAGCAAAAATTCGGATTAACTTTGCCTTCCTTATAACACTGCACAGTCTTTGCTGCAAGGATTCCTCTCTGGGTGCTAAGAGTGCCTGGGTTAGTTAGACCTCCTTCTTAATACGTTTTAAAGTAGCACATATTAGAGTCCTGTATTGCACTGGAAATGTTTTAACCAATTGTCTTCCTTAGGTAAGCATTACCCTTGTTCATTTTCACAAGTCTCAGCCTTGTGTGTGTATATATACATATGTATGTGTGCACAGACAAGTACTTAAATATTTGTATGTATCTATGTTCACAAATATAAATATATAGAAGAGAGATCAAAAACCTGCTGAGTGAAAAAGTAGGAGTCAGACAAGGGAGGGGAGGATCTGGTTGTGTAGTGCAGAGGTGAGAGAAGCTTTTCTAGGCCTGCTAGAGGAAACAGATAAGACAAACCATCAACTTTACAGCACTAAAAGGCAGCGAGCACTGGCACATCTAAGCTTTCAGCCAGTGCTCTGATCATGGCATGACGGAAATGGGACAGAAGTTCAGCATTACCACTGGCTGAGCACAGGATAATGAGGGCACAGACAACCACGGCTGGGCTCATTAGCCATTCTGCTGCCCAATTAGGCTAGGAGCTAATTGCTCATTAAGGAGACCATACCTGCTGAGGCAGCTGGGCTTCCCTAGAATTCACGGCTGGAGCCACAGCAGAGACTGGGGAGAACAGAAGCAAGATTTGAAACCAAGGAAATGGAAAAACTCGTCTGCCACTGAGGAAGGTTTTTGCTGCCTCTGCCGCCACTCCCTGGGGACAGTAGTTCGATTCCTGGCACCGCTGCTACCTGAAAGGCATGTCAATTAGCCCTGAGCTCCCACTGAAGGCTGCTTCTTCCTGGCATCCTACAGCCCTGACGCTAATGACGTGGAAAAGGAGTGGTTGAAGCAAAGATTCTGGGGAGTTTAGGGTGGAGGGTTATTCTGACCTATATTTCTCTCCTGAACATCCTCTGGAGAGAAGCCAGGTTTCTGACTAAGAGGAGGAAGTGTGGTGATTTGAAACAACAATCACAGACAAGGGTCAGCAATAGGATGTTGGAGAAGGCAAATTGCAATGCTCTACTCAAGTCCATCTCCGCAGGATATAGGCCATATCAGCAGCCCCAGCAACATCTTCTGGAAAATGAAAGCTGGAAGCAATAATGTGCTTAACACCACACACATCAGCTGTCTTTTGACACAGACTTGTTTTATTGTTTTATTTAGCACAGGGACTACATTGAGAATGAACTTTTACATATGTCCAAAGGTTATCTACAACACAGATAAGTATGACAATCCATTGCCCACACACTAGGCAGAGGCATGTGAGATGAGGATTTCCTAACTAACACTGGAGAAACAACTTTTACTAACACTGAGGAGTTTTCTGTATATGCTCTGACATCCTGTGATGGAGGTCTGGGTTGGGTTTAGTTCTGAGTTTACTTCCTTTCCCTTTATTCTTTTTCCCACTGTTCTCTATAGTGTTGTTTTGATGATTTTGGCTTTTTTAACACTAAAGCAATATAGGGGAATGTTTCAGCATAGTCCCAGGTTTAGATAATGGGGGTTTGCATGCAATATTGCCACAAAAATGGGCTGCTTTTTACCTGGCTGTGAATAGTACGCAAATAGTGGACGTGAGAGAAATGTATTGCCTGTATTACTTAGGCAAGTTCTGCACTCTTCTCTGGCCTGGTTGCTATTGGAATGAGCATAGTGGACTCTAGTAGAATACTGGATTAAGACCCTGCCTTGGTTCCATAGGATATGAGTGAAGTACAGTGAATGCATATAGTTTTATATTGTGAATGTGTATGGGACACTAGCTGGCAAAGGAGCATGCAGGGTGATGGCGTTTACCAATTCCCAGCCTCAGTGATTCTATTTAAAATCTCAAAGAAGTGCTATCTTATTCTTTTCACTAAGGATAGAAAATATATTGTTGCCTGTGAACAGGTGAAGAATTTGATGCATGGAGTCAGGGAAGGTTCTTGTATGCAATGCATGATAAGGCTTGGAGACCCAGTCATCGTGAAGAATCAGGCCTTTACTGTAAGACATAATCAAATAGGTTCCTTTTCTCAGTGGCAGGATTAAAACCAAATGGTTATATTTAATCAAAATAAACTGAATATTGTCTGAGTCTTATTTATACAGTGTCTCTCAAAAAAATGCCATTCCAAGTAATTTCACTAGCCAGCTCCATAGTGACATTGGTGAAGAACAGATACTGGTAGAGAGATATGAGGAGAGAATGACATAAGAGAGATTTTGGGAAGGCGTTTCAGAGCTGCAGGGTAGAATGCTCCTAAACGTGTGATAGTACAGCGTGCAACCCTGAATGTGGATGAATGCGCACAGATACGACAGAGTGATTTTTCAGGTGGCTAAATCCCACTTCTGGAAGGTTTTGTTTAAAAATCATCAAAAGTCAGTGCTATTCAGTCCCTCAAGTGCCATGTTTCTCTGAGAAATGAGATTTCAGTCCCAGAAATGCTTTGCTTCTGTTGAATTATTACTTCAGGTCTATTAGGTGAGTGTACTGAAAGCCTATGGAGTGGTTTTGAAAACCAGGAGTGCAATAATTGGGCTGGCTCCTACAGTAGCTGAGGAGCCAATAGCGCTGTTTAGGTGTCAGAAGGGGATGGGTGCCCAGCCTTTTTTTTGTAGCATTACATATCTTTTGTCTACTCAGCATAACTTTGTATTTTCCATTCGCCCCAAGCTATACTTGATGGGAGCTGGAGGCCATCTGAGAGCAGCGATGGGATTAATGCACAAACATCCTATTTTAGTTTGCAGACTCTTTGTCTCAAAGGGAAGTAGAGAACCACTGGCCTGGGCTTCACACCCCTGTGTCTTTTGGAGCAGGCCCATACACTTTTTCTGTGAAGAGGTGGCTGCAGGAGAGGGAATGGGGAGAGAAGGAATGCATTTCTCATTATGCGCTGCAGCCTCTCTGCTTGGGCAGCCTGAGAAGAGAAATTTTCTCTCCCTCCCCAGGCCCTCCACCCTCTGCAGCTTGCTGATTATTTTTGGCTGAGGTGGAAAGCACAACCCTAGCATTTTTCCCACAGGGGAGTGACCGAAGCAGGAGGGGAGTGACGCCTAGCCTGTTCTCTTTGTGCACTTTAAATTAATAGCCACACTTTTGCATGTCTATAGTTCCTTTTCTCTGAGTACACCAAAGAGCTTTAAGCACTATTAGGTTCTCCGAGCCCACTGCGGTCACCCTTACCTCTGGTTAGCAGAAGGGGTGAAACTGAGGCACAAGGACTTATTGAAAGTCACACAGGGAGGCTGTGACTTTCCATCCACTTTGCTCAGGCTTTTTTCCCCAGGCTCTTTTCATGCTGTTGAAGGCCTTTATTCTCTGCTCTGACTCTGTTGTGTGGTGGTTCCCTCCTGGCTGCACGGTGCTGTTGGTGATGCCTGCAGGGTGTTGCTACAATTTTTGAACAGGAAGGTTTCTCTGGGTTGTGCGTTCAGTGGTCTCTTAAAATACTTCTTGAAAAGCTGGCTCTGCCAGGCATAGGGTTGTAGCTTTTGAGGAATAGTGGCATGTATGTGAGAGCCAATTTGGCTATAGAACATCCACAGAAGTTGCATTTAGAAAGCTGAGTGGAGACGAAAGTTGTGCAGAAGTGGGGTCAAGGACACCCCAGTAAGCCTGTGAGCAGTGTCTACTCCCGCTCACAGAATCCAGGGCCTTGTATGCAGGGTTAAAGCACAGAGTCTGATTTCCCAGGTTCTCCCCTCTCCACTCCCCCCCACTGCCACAAGGCAAACTCCCCATGCTCTGGAGCAGCCTGGCTTGTTTTCTCAGCTAATAGAAAGCATATGAGGAGCATGGTCAGGCACAGCGACAGCTGTTGGGAATGATTCATTTGGGACACAAACAGGAATCAAACACTGGCTGATCCCTGGGCAGAGCCTGTCCGCTGCTCCAGGACCTTCCAGGGGGTGACTACGAACTCCAGAGCCCCCCTCCAGCCCCAGCAGTGACTCACTTCCTCCGGCCTTGGCAGAAGCTCTGTGTGGGAGGGCCAACTTAGATGCTTTGGGGCATTAAACCTCCCAGACCTCTTTCCCCTGCCCCTTCTGAATCTGGCTTGTTCTACTCAGAGGGGCAGAGTCCCTCCACACTTGATCTGTGGGGCCAGGAGGGGAAGCTGCACAAAGGTCTCCAGCCAGAAGTAAATTGAATGTTGTAACACATTCAAGCCAGCAACAATGCAAACTGCATTGGAAAAAGTGGAATATATGTAGTAGCTGGGAAGTTGCTGAGTGTGTGCAACTAAAAGGGGAGTGGGGTGGGAGATGGTTACTGATCATACATCCCAGTTTCTGGGGTTTATTTACTGTTTGTTCACATCCCTTGCTGGCCCCTGTTAATTTCCTGTTGCTTTCCAGGACCAATGCACAGTCCTTGGATGGTAAAGGCTGTCTGTGAGATGGTCTGGATTGGGTTTTACTTTTTCTTACTGCTTGTCTAACAGATTTAGTGCTTGTTTCAACATTTGATGTGCTTTGAAGTAGCAAAGTCTAGAATGGCAAAGCTGGAGCATCTCAGGGCATTGAGAGTCCTGGCTTTCTATGTAGGGCAACCTGATTTTTCCCATCTTGACGCACTAGATGCCAAATTCCCAGGGTTTGGTTTGCATATGGTATAAACTGCCTGTACCCTGCACTTGCAGATCTGCTTGCTGGTCTGTGACCCAGCCAGCCCTCTGTTGCTCCTGCCATTCTCTCTCTCTGTGTGCCAGCAGGCTGGTAATTACTGGAGCAGAAGAGACAGGCGGAGGTGCCACAGCTCTGGCAACAGCAGGCAGAGCAAGCGAGAAAGGAGCCTAAGAGCGAGAGAGCACGTTCCTCCTTGACCTCTCTGAAGGCTTGGCAATAAAACAAATAGTTGGAAAGACCTCTAGATCCAGGCGCCGTCTTTTTTTAAAGCAGGAGGGCTCTGTTTTAGGAAGCCTGGCTGTGTACGCAGAAAGCTGAGGGAGGCTGGTGACACCTGCTCCCCTCTCGGGGGCCGCTCCAGTCTCCCATGGCTGCACTCCAGAGCCATGTGTCACCCAGAGGAATTTGAACTGTGGGACACGAAGCCCGGATGGCGCCACTGCGGCCCCGTCGTGGGGACAAACTCTGAAACTGGACCCTCCGCCCCCTTCCTCCAGCAGACTGTCCTGGCTGCCTCAGCAGACAGAGCTGGCTGCGCCTCGGGCAGAATTGCTAGGCTGGTCATGGAGGCCTCTTCCCCCATCCCCCCGCACCTCTGTAGCTGCCGCCCATCCTCCTCCCCTTCTTCCATCGCCCTTGCCCTTTTGCACTGACGCTGCCCTTGGAACGGGCCTGGCAGGTGGGATGTTGTCACTGGGGCTGGCGCAATATGGCATGGCTGAAAAGCGCTTGCATCTTTCCTCTTTCCTTAAAACCCTCACATTCCTTTTGTGGCCTCCGGGCTGCCTGGATACCGCGCTCAGCTGTCATGGGATAATAGCCGTCAAGTCCTAATTACAAATCTCCCTGGCTTGATCAGAGGGCGGCTGGGCAATTCCATCTGGATTGTCTCTCTGGGACTGCAGTGGGGAGGACTGAAAGGGGAGGGAGCGTAGGAGCAATGCGACACAAATGTTGTGATACTCAGAAGCATCCAGGCCTCCAGCCTGAGACAAAAATAATCAGCCAGCTCCAGGGGGCACGGGGCCGCAGGGAGGTTTGCTGAAGCAGAGGCTCTGCAGCAGAACGTAATGAGATGTGCATACCTCACCCAGCCTAGCACAACCCTGTGCACACTGAATTGGAAAGGGCAGATGGACTTGATCCCAAAGCATCTCTGGGGGTCCATCCATCAATCCCTCTTGAGCTCCCCCTGGGCTTCCTACAGTGAGGGGGGGAAACCTAAAGAGGTTTCATTAGCTGTAGCATCTCCAGTGGAGACTTTGCAAGACCTGCAGAATCTCCATGACAAAGCATCGCTGTGCACAAAGGCACCTCCAGTAAGGCTTTTCCTTGCTGCCTCTCCCCAGCCAGCTGACTCCTCAAGGAATGGGGAGCTCTCCGAATGTGTGCTCTGTGCTTTCCCTAGTGGTTGGAGCTGTCTGGGCTATAATGACACTGCTCAGAAAAACCATATGAAAGGAGGTTGCCTCCCAAGTGCATTATTGTTAAATGATAAGGCTCGTTTTAGAACTCTCTGTCCCTGAGAGAAAAGACCTCTTGTCCTGGAGGATTTTGAAGTGATAAAGGATCAGGACTCCTGATATTTTACCCAGGTCAGGAGTTAAATGTGGACAAAGGAAGAAGGCAACTGAAAATAAGAGTTGGGAGACATAACCTGAGGGCTGGGACTTGTTGAGCAAGGGGCAAAGAGAGGAGGTGTAGTTTTGTGTGCTACTCTGTGCCATGTTGGTGAAGTGGACTGTTACTCCCCACAAGCTCCTATTTAATTGCTGTGTACACTGTAGACAATAGTGGGAGAGATACTTCAGCACTTATCCATATGATGCTATTTTCTTGATATTAGGAGGCACGGTTCATTTAAAACCCATGCAAGAATAATACGTGCGACTCTCACAAGGCATCAAAGAGTCTGGACCAAAAATGAATGTGTGGCAGAGACTGATCAGCTCTCTGGGGGCTAATGCAGAATGGCAGTTCCCCTGCTTGGCTTCCCGCTTGTGCACCGCCTCCTTCCCCCCGACCTCCCCTCTCCCCGACTCCCTGCAGGGCTTCTCTTCCCGGGAGTTATCTGAGGCCAGCAATGTGGTAGTGGCTGCTGCCGCCACTGCTTCTGCTCCTCTTCCGCTGAGTTTAACCCAAGGTCAAGCAACATCATGGCATTTGCAGCCTCGTGAGTTCTTGAGAGATTTAATTTTCAAAGCGCTCCCAACATCCCCTGGGATAAACCTTGGCTGAGGTCCAAGGCCTGTGACTGCCAAAAGGAACTGTACTAGGCCAGACCGACAATAATAGCTTGCTTGCTCTATTCCAGCAAAGAACGAAAGAAAAGAAAAGCAGTGGGGAAGAAGGGGAGGGGACTCAAAGCCCTTTTGGCCTTAAGCAGGCTTAGTGATGCCGGCAGCAAAGCGTAACCTACAGTTGACATGATAATAAAGCACACGAGGATGAGATGCGTGTGTACAGAGTCTTGTCCCCTCAAAGACAGCTGCTGAAAATCTGCTGCCCAGCACAGAGGGGTTTGTGTGTGTGTGTGCATATAGGAGGAAAGAGAGTTTCCAGGGATTTTTTCCCTTGCAAAAAAGAAAAGGAGTGGCTCTTGGCGCAGAGGGAAGCAATGGGCTTACCAGCATGGCTATGGGCAGATAACACGTAGAGAAGCACCGGAGAAACTTTTATCCCCAGTCAGCTAGTGGGCTTTGGCAGAGACCTCAGTCCTGACCTGTGACACCTTCTGCTGTTCCAGCCCCAGGTTCTGCCGAATGTGAATCTTTTGAAATACTTCCAACCTGCTTTGCTGCCCTGGCTCTTTCAGTCCAACGAGACAGCTCAGCCCTGATGCATGCTTTCTGCTCTTCCCACACTGGATTCCTCCCTTCTGTCCTGACAGACCCACTGTATTTCATCACTGGGTTTCCAGTCTGGTTTCTGGGACTCTTAACTGCCTTCTTTCACCCCTGTGTTCTTGCAGTCCCTCTTTTCTTGTGGTTCTCAGTCTAGTGCTGCAGCAGCAGCAGTTCAAAGAATAGCAAAGGGGACTCAGCCCCAGTGATGTGTTTGACACAGCCCCGTCCTGCTTTTGACCCTCAGAGAAGAGATAACATGCTGATGAGAGGTACCAGTAAGTACGAAAAAATGGGTATGTTTAAAAGTGGGAGAAGGCCTGCCAGAGAAGTATGGAGTACTCCAGGATGCTGGATGCGTGGTTTGGGGATTGTAGGGTTAATAAGGAGGATCTGCAAGGTAAGTGAAGGATGTTATAGGATTTAGGATTTCTTGCCTAGATCATGATCCTTTCTAGAACCAAACCCCACTCTGAAACTTCCTGATGTTTACATTGTGATCCAGGTGCTGTTACTTGCTGCCTGACCACTTTCATTCTGGTATACTTCGGAGTGCAGTTTTGTGTTCTCTGGCTGTTGTCTCAACTGTACATTCACTGCCTGTTGCTCCAGTCTGTCTGGGTTGAGCTGGACGGAGCTGCGTTTGCCTTTCTCGTTGCAATCTTCCTCGGACTATGCTAGGCCAGTCAGGGACTGCATCAGCGGTTGCTGGGCTGCACCGAGGATGACCTTTGTCTATCTGTTTTTACTTTATTCTCTTTACAGTCCTAGAAGCGAGACAGGAATTAGGGAAGGAGATGGTTATTTTAGATGTTGCTGGTCACAAGCCAGCAAGCTGGGAAGGCAGGGGATGTGGGGGGGGAGTGGGGGTTTACTGAGTCTAAAATTCGCTCCTGTTTCTGCAGGCATGAATGCAAAACCCAAACCAAAGGTGATTTTGGTTTTGACCTTGTAAAATGAAAACATGACAACTGAGCTATTGCCAAACCCTATTCCCAGCCGCCTGCGCTCCAGTCTAGCTCTGGTCCACTGTCCTGCCATCCCTCCCGGCTACGCTGGCAGGCAGAGGCAGCAGGAAGCGGGAGGCCTGTTTCTTCCCAGATGGGTTTTAACGCTTGCCTGCAGCAGCCAGCCAGCCAGGGGGTGGGGGGGGGAGATGTCTCAGATGCACTTAAACCTCTGCTCTGTAATCATGGCTTCCTTTGTAACTTTATTGTGCAGACCTACACTGGAATAGTCTCTGGAATCATGTTTTGGGCTCTCTAGCGGAGTTAAAAACAGGAGCTTCCCCAGGCAGGGAGTAGAGCTGCTGGATTTGTTGGAAGGCAGAGCAGCCAGATGGTGACAGAAGGGGAGGGGAGGAGAAGGGGAGTTTGTGAGGGAGAGGCTCCATATTCCAATTTCCATTTGGAACTCTGCTACCATGAGAATGCCCTGATAGAGGCTGTCTGTGGCAAGCTGCAGAGGCCCAGAGCTGCAGGAAGAAGTGGGTAGGGACAGGAGGAAATGAGGGAAGGCAAATAGATATGACCATGGCAGCATGTACTGGAATGAAAATTGATATATGCGTTTTCATCTTCCAAAGAAGAATTTGGGCTAATGTTAGCTCTGGGTTGGAGAATGACTTCAGATACAGAGCTGCTTTGCAGGAGAGGAGTGGCTTTGAATCTGTTTGTTCTGTTTGATGACACGTAGGGAACGTAACGCTTCTGTCCCCTTACAAAGACTGGGAGAGCTGGGATCCCTCGGAGGGTCAGGGAAATCTGTTAAGACTGTCCTTGTCTTTCATAATACAGTGCCTACTCCAACCGGTATCCTGGGTATGGCTAACCTCAAGCTAAGCAAGATGAAGGTGTACAGGGGAACTTTATTCCCTCATGCAGCTTGTCTTGATTCTTGCTTTTTGTAGTTCAAAACTGTAAGTTGGCTGTTTGTGGTCTGGCTATCGAATTATTTCACAGATACTGTTGATAAGGCTTTGCACTGAAGTGACTAACTTGGCAACAATGACCACAGTGCAGGAACTGAATTGTAAAGATATTACTTAACATATAAAAAACCCCATTATTTATCATAGTGTTACAGAAAGGATGTGTGGATTTGAGGAGAGGTTTTCTGATACTGTTGGCTGTTTTCTGTTGTGTGGACAGATCAGAATTTAAGGCATGAATTTGACTCCTCCCAAATCTTACAATGTCTTGTGGAAGGATTTTCACCAGAATTGCCAGACTTTGTACAACAGGAAAATGTTTACCAGCTTTGATTCCACCTACCCCTAAACCAAATTCAAGGAGCAAATTATCGTGGAGGGGAGATATGAACATGACCCTATTTCTACTCTAGAAACTTACTTTGGTGTTCTGCTCTAGAAACTATTATATGTTCTATACCACATCTTCCTCCTACTAAGAATCAATAAATAACTTGAGTATATAGCCTACTTGTTAGGTGGACTGAGTAGCCACAGTTCCCAGTTGTGTGAGTGGAATTTAGGAATTTTTCTAACAGCAGAGCTTGAGTGCTGGACTTGTGCATGTGGTGTGTGAGATCAGGGCCAGTTTTGTCCAACTCTGGTCTTAGCCCTTGGCATTTGTCTTCAAGAAGGATGGAATTTCCTACTGAGCATGTTAACAGCACACTTGGGAAAGTCAAGCCCTGCATGTGATGATGGAAATTAATCTGTTTGGGATTTTTGTTGTCTACATATAATGCCCCTTTTAAAATGGGGTTGCAGGTATGGGGAGGTCTTAGCTCTGAATGTGGGGAAGATTGGCTATAAATAAGTTTGTGACACAGCTACTGTATATAGCTAGAATGGCTGCTAAGTTTCCTGAAGACTGCAGCAAGTGGTAGTTTAAAAAAAAAAAAAAATCAACCAACAAAAAAACCAAACAGAGGAAGGGGGAATCGTCTTCCAAAATATGGAACACCTCATAAAGCTGGGGAGGTAGGAAACAAGTCAAGCAATCCCAGCCATGGTTTAAACTCACAGGGGGCATACTGTACAGTACATAAAGCCCAGGGAATCAGCTCAGGATGCCAACTAATGAGCTTTTTAATTAGCTGCAATTGCAAGAAAGGTTTAAAACCCAAATAAGTAAGTAAATTAAAGATTTAAAAGGCTGAACAGAATCAATGAGGGGTCAGCACTTAAAATATTAAAATGCCAAAGCAGTTAACTTTACAGTAAGTTTGCAGTGCTGAAACAGAGCTGCCCCTTTAAGGAAGCAGAAGGCTCTCATTTTTTCTGGTCTGAAGCCCTCTGGCTGGAACATGCCATCTGCAAAGATCCATAAATCATCCTGGGCTCAGCAGTCTGGAGTCCAGCAGGGTCTCCATGTGTCCCGGCCCTCGCCCGGAACCTGCAGGGCATTTTCTGCAAGCGGAGGGTCCTAGCCAGGCGCTCCTTTTGGCTGCAGTCCAGATGTTTCTCCCCAGCTGCATCCCGTGAGGCCATGGGAACCATGGCCAGGAAACTTGCAGTCAGCTTGGAAGCCTTCACTCTGCTGCTCTGCAGCAGTGGATGGTCCACGCAGATTGCGCTGGCACTCCCTGACTCTGAACACTCGGGAAAGTCCGCTCGTGTTATGGTGGTGACAGAATGGGTGGATTGTCCCCCCGCCCCCAAAGCCGTGTTACCTCGCAGCACTGTCTTCCATCCAAGCCTGACTCCTTCCAAACCTGACTTTCTCTGTTTTACTGTGGGGTGTCTGTAACCGTTCTGATATGTCAGCCTGTTGTCCCTACCCTTTATCTGTGCCTATGAGCTGGTGTTCAGGGGCCTTGAAAAAGCAGATTGTCAGCTCTGTGCAATGCACCTGCAAATGCAGGAGAGAAGCAACTGTGGAGACAGTCTGATGACAAGTGTTTCATGAGAATGACTTCCTTTTTCCTCATTGCACCCAGGGGGCAAGACACGGTCAGGTTCAGGGACCAAAAGGTATTCAAGATCTCTTTATCTACAGTAGCTGAGAGCTGTCGTCCTTTTCAAAGGTACGTCCTTTGGGGAGATGAGCGCGCTTTTCTCTTACTCGTGTGTTGGTTGTGCTATTAGACACGCAGAGGATATAATGAAGAAATCTATAGGGAGGGATTAAGTTTGGGGACAGGCTTAGGTTGCACTGCTGTTGAATCTCGGACTGGCGGTAGGCTTTATCTCAGAGAACCACCACGTACCCAAGTTGTCAGTTTAAATCTACAGTGAGTCCACATAACCAGAAGTGCTGAAGTGGATTTGTATGGGTACAAAAGAATGAGAATGTGACCCATAAACAAAGATCATTGAGAAATTAAAGGACGTGGTTCATATGTGGCATTAGGATTATGCAGTATTTTTTCTAGCTGTCTCACCCATTACTCATCAGATTTGCAGGGCATTCTGTTTTTTTGTATCTTTAGCAATTTTTGTGGCTTATATCATGATTCAGAGGGCAGCAAAATTTAGTTAAAAGTAAAGAGTCACTGAGAAAGCAAAGCATTTTTAGGACCATTTTATTTTAAACTACTGTGAATGGTGTTAGTCTGGTTTTTTGGGATGCTGTAACAGCCTGCATTGTACTGCATCATGTGTCTTGGTGTTGAGGTGTTTGTCACTAGTGATCTTGGTGTGGCTGCATGCACCTTGTGGGGTAGTTGTGCAATGACGCAAGCACCTATCTTCTCTGACACAATTGGATGCAGTGGTTTATTGTTGGGATTCAGGGGAAATGTGGCATTGCCGGCAACAAACTGCCACCTTTTTCACGTTCTATGTATAACGTACATGTCGGAAGCAATTCAAAATCACCAGGATGTCCCCTTGTGCCTTTGCAAGCAGGCAGAGCAAAAGTAGAAACTGCTTTTCGTTATGCTGATGCTCCCAGCTGCCCTCAGGGATGGAGAATGCTGAACAACCTCAGTCCCCCAAGTATGAGGTGCTTTGGAGAGCCAGGCAAGTCCTGTAAGACAGAGCTGCCTCTGACTCTTGACGTAGTACTGTCACATAGGCAATAATCATATCTTACAGTGTTTGGAACAGAAGGAAATGAATGTGTCTGTAATCATGATGGTTTGTTAGGGTCTTTTGTCTGAAGATCTCAAACAGCTTTGTACATATCAATTGATAAAGCCTTACTTTGCACTTCCAGGAAGATAAATATTATTGTCCTAGGAGAAGCCTGAGGCATAAAGAGGTCAAGTGAGCTGCCCCGCAGAGAGGTAGGCATTGACAGAGCTGGGGCTACAGTCCAGAATTTCTGGCATCCTGTGCCCAGATGTCAGCTGGTAGAGTGCTGCTGTCCTTCACCTAGAATGAGTCTAGTATTTCAGAGGACTGAGCAAGATGGTTGCTGTGGAGCAAGTATGAAACGGAGAAACATTTTGCTCTATTTCTATTGGTTATAGTTTCATTTTCCAGGGTTCCACCTTATTGTGTTCTCTGCATTTCCATTCTTGAGACTACCCTGATTAGAAGCTGCCATTTGGACTAGTGTTCCCCTCTGGGTCAAACAATGCTATCATACTTGATAAACCCATAGGGACATGAGTATAATTTGAATCCAGGCTTTGGAAGTTAACAAAAGGGCCAAATATGAACATCTAATAATGAGCTACTCCTGTGGGAAAACTCTTTTTTTCTTCCTTTTTTTTTTTTTTTCCTCCCCCTGGAAGACAATAACACACAAATTCAAAGCTGTTAGAATTTGGATATGCAATAGGGGTAAATGGGGTTGTTCAAATGATGATTTACTGAGACTTGTGTAAAAGAAGAGGAAAGAGAAATTGGAGAGATGGGAGGCAAAGAAGAATCCAACCCCCAGTGGCCTTGAAAGCAATCTGCAAGTGACTGCTGTCTCCATGCTGATGGATTTGCTGTCACCTCTCCCTGGCATGAGGTGACAGATTTCTCTGTCGGATGAAGCCAGAACCAATAGCCATCCATCACTGTGAGGACAGACAGGAGTAGGAGAGAGGCACAGAGGGGGAGAAAGCAAGCCCTGGCGAACTCTTTCTCTGCCCCCTTTCCTTGTCAATGCTGAGTCATGGGGAAATGGGTCTTCTACATACACGTGTTGAGGCTGGGAATACTGGTGGCCATCACTGAAAGGATAGAGGGATCTGAGTGTGGGGACAGGAGTGGAGGGGCATACACTTAGAGAGAAACCCATCTTCAGAAAGGAGAGCACTGTACTTGGGAGACTTCTCTTGGGTTTTTTATTATCATATTATATCATATTGCATTGTATTGTCCAGTCATGGGGGAAAGGTTCCTGCAACTGCTGGTATTTTGGCCTGTCTGTTGAAATTACAGTTCCTAGCGGATGGAAGGGCAGGTCACTGCTGTGCTGCAGCTGGGTCAAGGCTCTCTGACAGGCTTGCCAACTCTGCCTCCTTCTATGCGCAAGCAGCAGAGCCAGAGCTCAGGAACTCTCTTGGGCACCCCATGTCCAAGAGTCTTCTGCCCCTTCTGTCCTTTTTGAATTGCAGAGATAAAGTTTTACGGTTAGAGCTCCCTGTCATGCCTTTTCACTCTTTCAATGAAGTTTCAGAGTTGAACACAAGATAAAGACAATGTTCTGTCCACTCAAACCTGTGTTGTTGGGCAGAAAAAAAATGCTTTCTCTGTTCCTGCAGACTGGAAATATTAAAGACTTAGCCCTCTAAGGGCAACTT
This sequence comes from Aramus guarauna, assembly GCA_013400195.1. Taxonomy (NCBI): domain Eukaryota; kingdom Metazoa; phylum Chordata; class Aves; order Gruiformes; family Aramidae; genus Aramus; species Aramus guarauna. The sequence goes on along the minus strand of VXBL01000139.1, from coordinate 1,110,601 downwards.
TGGGGTAGCAGAAGGATGAGGGACAGGAGGGAGCTGGAAAAACCTCTTTTTTTCTCAGATGTACATCACAGGAATGCTGTTTCTGCTCACTGGGACAGAGTCTTTCACCAGAGAGATACTGGAAAAAACTTTACTTGTTTAGTAAAGGCTGAGAGGGGAAATTATTCTTCTCTATATCAGTGAGATTAAACACCAGCAAAAAGTAAATAGCTATGGCACAAACTGGATGTGAGCATTCTAGCTGGAAATCAGGAGGAGATTGCTTCTCTGCTGCTCTGGGCAATGAAGTTCTAGAGAGACCTCCAAGTGATGGTGCAGCGTAAGAAGTCCAGATTATTTTTAAGATGAGTATTGGTCAATTTTAGGCATGTATGCAACATGTAACTATGATGGGAGAGGCTGGAATCCCAAATGCTGGAGGTCCTTTTCAGTCTTACATGACTGTTCTCCCCAATGAAATAACCATAAATTCCAGGGTTTGATAGGCCTATCTGTGTTATTGCCACCCCTTTGTCGTGTGAAAGTAAACATCAGGGAGGTTTGGAGTGTGGTTTTTGCATTTGACAAAATACAGATACTTCTCGATATAGCTGACAAATGAGAGAAATGCTCCTGTCTTTTATTATCAGTTTGCTGAAACATTAAAAACAAAACCAGTTTCCCTGTATGACTTCAGGTAAAAACTGTTTGTGCTGTTACTCTCTTTTAAGATGACACGTCAGTGGATGAGACTCTGTTTGAGCCTGTATTTTAAGATGATTGTGAACTTATTTTGCTTTCTAACATGTTAAATTGCTCTTTAAAAACTGTCAGTTTTCACTTGGAAATTAAATTCTGCTCTCTTGGTAGGACCTACAGTACTACTCTTCTGTACTAATCAGTGCCCTCTGATGGCCTGCAATGAAATGGAATGATTTAGTCAGTTCTCAGAGCAAGACTGGAAGAGCAAGTCTGAGAAAATAACCAGCAGAGGCTGTATTCGTTTAGTGTATCCTTAAAAAACTGTATTTCTCATGCAGGGAGAACAGAAGTCTAACAGATAGGCCAGGTATGTGGAAACATTTCTATATGCCTGACCATCCCATAAAACCAAAAGGAGTTAGGCACTTCCTTCATTTAGATGTTGTTCTAAATCTTGCAAAGCATGTTTCTCAGTCCTTTATCATCTAAGTAACTTTGTAAATCTGGCCCAAAAATCTCTGTATGGGGTGTTTATTTCTAAATTGTTCTTACAAAGAGCTATGAGGAGAAAAAAAAAAAAACCCTGTAGCTGTTTGCTGAAAAGCAAAGAGCACAAGAGTGTTCCTTCAAACTGAATTAGCATGCATAAACCTTGGGCTGCTGTTGAAGATTTGCTGCTCCCAGGCCTCAGACTTTGCATCTGTTTTTTCATTTGCAATGGGCAAATATGCTTTGACACTGCACCCCTCTGGGAAGTTGCCGACAGGCGGTGTCAATATTTCCTTCTGAACAAAAAACAAAAACCCAACCCAAAAACCTCTAAAGTGTTGCTTTACAATATGCTTTTCAGAATTAAATTACGGAGCATGCAGGCTGGAAGCCTCCACCTGGAGAAAACATTCCAAATTCAACCCGTGCATTTCCTGCATCCCTGGAGTGCAGTTTTTGTTGTCTTTTTTCCTTCTCCTCTTCAGAAAAGAAAGGGAATGCGAATATTCACATTTATTTTTGGCAGCTGCTGGACTAGGTTATATCAGCGTCTAAGCCAGGCTGTTGTGCTGTCAACTGGAAGTGCTCCAATTTTCAGGAGTCAGGCACCCAAAACCTGGAGATTGGCATGAAGGTCAGGAAAATTAAATACAGGCATTTGGAGGACTGTTTCTTTTTAGTTTGCTTATTTTGGTCTGTTGTTTTACTTCTTTGCTTTGACATTGTAACAGTCATGCTTTCAAATTTCTCTAGAAACTCACACAGGCTAGGAATTCTCCTTTAAAGTGAGAAAGATATAGGTCTCAGATATAAACACTTCACTCCAGGAGAGACTTGACTCCAGGAGAGAAGGCTTTGTGAAAACCACTAAATATCAGAAAACTTTTGTGATTAACTCACAAGTGTTGACAGCAGCTGAGGTGTATTTTCCCTGGGGCTCTGGTAGTGCTATTGGGGAAGGTGAAATTCACACCATTGCTTTCCTTTCCGTCCGGACAATTCCGTTCATTACAAGAAAATGAGAAAGGGTACGAAGGATACATCCTGACTCCCACCAGAAACTGGCACACACTACTGACTTCATCTGTGACGCTGCTCATTCCCAGCGCTGATCCAATACTTGTTTGATTTTTTTGGTAGTCCTTTCACTGAGTTCCTACAGCCCCCATGCTAGTAAGCTAGCTGAAAACACAGCTCTCACTAGTCTTGCTTTTATTTTGGTTATGTGTGCGAGAGTTGAATTCACTGTTTGTTAAATGGCCAAGGTGAATTTCTTGAGCTTATATGGTTTATATAGAATTTTAACTAGTTCATTGTTTAACAGTGAACTGTTTACCTTAAAGCAGTCTTGCTGAATTAGCAGCACTGGATTATCCAACTACTGTGCTATTTTACCCTTAAGCAGACTTTCAATAAGCTGACCAAAGTCAACCTTGTGAGGCTTTAATGGCTGGTATTTGGGGACTACGCAGGGGGATTGTAAAGACCAGCATCGTTTTACTGACTTTATATTCTTCAGCAGCAGTTACTGTGAAGCTGTGTTGGCTAGTCTGTCACTGGAGACTTTAATCCCTTCTGAACTTGCAGTTGAATACCATCTGGCCCTGGTGATTTACTGTCTATGAGTTCCTCTGCTTGGTTCATAACTTCCCCCTTGGAGATTTTGGTGTCTGCTAAGGCCATGTTCTGATTTCCTGTGAAAAGGGCTTTCAGAATAGGAATCTCTCCATTGTCCTCAAAGGAAGAGACAAGATATACAATTAACTTTCCTACTACTTTATTTTAAAGAGGCTGAGGGCTTATAATCATGCATACATCCTTCTTGCTTCTTATTTATGTATCCTTCTGGCTTAAGAGAGTCTTTAGTGTTAAATGTATTTCTTCTCATGTTTTCTTATCTACTCTAATTTCCCATTTGAAACTCTTAGGACATAGATGATATTCCAAATGGCTATATATTAAGGGGGCAATTGTCTGTCTCAAGGATGCTGAGAAAATTTTGTACTTATACTTTGAACTGTCCTGATTTTTGTCTACCTCCCTTGAATCCCACACACAGAAGCTCCTGTTGCAGTCTCCAAAGTGGCTCGCCAATTAATGAAATTATTTTGGATTCTTCCCCCCCCCCTCCCCGTTCCTTCATTCCCTTTGCTTTTAGGTAGCTGACTAAGGATCTAAAAGGACCTTAAAAAAAAGCAGCAATCCTATGGTTACTGCATCTTTAAGTTGTTCCGCTTTAAACAATTCTGCAATACAATACTGGTGTATTTTCTCCTACAATTTTTACTTATATTAACTAGGATAAGTGAATCCCCAGTGCTTGCACCCAATGTAATAACAGGTAGGAACAAAAAACCTCGCAGATTTCTCTGTGAAGAGCAACCGAGCACATTCTTGGTCGTGTGGCTAAGCACTCCCATGCCAGCTCCAGCAGGAACACCTCAACAGAGCCAGGTCTGGATGTGCTGTGTAATGGCTCTGGATATGTTTAGTCTGTGCTATGCTGTACATTGCCAGGCAGAGATCTGCCTACCTCTGTATGAGCTAATTGTAACCTGGCAAAGAGGGAGTGCCTGTTAGACAGATACTCCACCTATGATAATTACCTAATTACCTGAGAAGGAGAGGTAATTAACCTGGGCTGATGGCCACAGTCATGACTGTGCTGCTTCTGTGAGCTGAGCTGGTCTCTCTGTGTGCTTGTGACGTGTGGATGGACAAGCTCACATGGGGCTAGCTGTGATATCTCTATTCAAACGTGGTCTGAGATCCCCTTAATGTATCAGGACCTCATGAATGCTGTATTAATTAACATTCACTATGATTTCATGGCTATTTAATGATCTCTTTGTTATGGGTGGAAAACTGAGGCACAGAGCAATTAGGGACTCTCTCAAGGTCACCCAGGAATTCTCTGGGAGAGCTGGAGATTGAAGCCAGCATTTCCTGTCAGTGATTTAACCACAGCACTTCCTTTTTTCTCTTTTGAAGAGTTGTGGACAGGTGCATTGGCTTGGAATCTGCATCCCAAGGATGACTGGCTGCAAGTTGTTGGTGGGGTGTGTGTGGGATGGTTAACTCTAAAGAACTGTGGGTTCATTCAGAGGCTTTTAGAGAAACCCTCACTGTGGCATCGCAGCTCTGTTCAAATGCAGGAATGAGATTAAAGGTGAAGTTTCAGCCCAGAGCTCATCCTCAGGCAGGACAGAAAATAGAACCAAGTGAGTTCTCTGGGTTTTTCCCCAGCCTGGAGATGCCCCGTTGGCCAGAATGTCATTTCTGATTTTATTTCTGCTGTTCTCTCGTCCTTTCTCATTAACCCCTTCTCCTGTGTGAATCCTGCAGACTGCACAGAGCTCTGCCCTGCAGCCGACATGTCTGCTAAGAGAATCATTCTGCCTCTCTGAACAGGAATCCCCAATATGTGGATTTCCTGCTCTTCTCTCTAGGCTCTCCTCTAGCCTTCCCTGCTCGAGGTTTACATTTTAACTATTTTGTGCCTCTCCTTTCTCCCTCGCAACATGCCACCAAGTCTATGCCACCTCTCCCCTTGCTAACATAAAATATTCCTCTTCCCTACTCTACCTCCTTAACACCCTGCTTTGAAGACAGTTGTAGGAACGGAGCCGTGAGCTGGCAAACCTGTGTGCTAGTCCAATAGATCTTGCCGTGCGTTTTGACGAGTTGAGTTTTATCTTCCTACCTGCCTCTTGCAAGTTGTGCCAAGATGAAACCTGGAAAGTTGCTTGTTGAGGTTTCAAGATTTAGTGCCTCACCACTGCTCACCAAGTCTTCTTTCCCATGGCTGCTCCATAGCAGTGGCTGCTTGCCACACTGTGTGGTCTTGTCAGATTTTTGGTAATGCCTTTCTCTGCCGCTCAGTAGGTTTTGGGTAAATCTTCCATTTTATTTTCAAAGCACTTTGCAAATGTTAACTCATTTGTATGCCATCCCTCTGAGGCACATGGCATTATAGTTCTTTAACAGAAAAGGAGAGTAAGTCATAAAGCAACCTCAGTTAATTTACCCCTAATGTTACACTCTAACAACTGTTGTGAAAAAGATACAAAGCGGACATGAATTTGCCTAGAATTTATACATCTCTATCTGCCATTTAACTTTTATATGCATTGTATTATCAATAATATTTCATTTTATAAAGCTTCTTCCTTCTGCTCCCCACTCACTGCCAGGAATGTATTCATGTAGGTCCAGATCCCAAGAATTTTCAACAGGCTTAACTCCCCAGATGCCTTTCAGGAAACATTCCTAATTCTGTTTGCACCTTGGTTCCTCATCTGTGTCCTTTAACCTGGAAGGGTCTCATGTTTTACTTGTTTGATAGATATTAGGTAAGTATTTAGTTCTGGCATTGGGAATCCAAGAATGGCACATCACCATGGTGTACTGGAGTACCCTTTTATGAAACATTAGGCTTTTGAAGAACTAGTGTTGGGTCATTCAGGTGAAGTGTCCTAAGAATTCAGAGCTTACCCTTTCCTGTAACTTTCGTTGCAAGAGAGACAATGTGGGATGGACTTGGGTACTGATGGTTCTGCTGCTAGGCATCACCCTGGGCTGGCTGCAAAAAGGGTGAAGTGTAAAATACAGACATTTAAGATAGATGTTAGTAAAGGATAGTGTATGATTCAGCAGTAAAATTGGAAAAAGAAAGCAAGGAAAAATATATGCATGAAAAGAGAATCATTCCCTGTACTATTTTATTAATGAAATGGACCAGCTCCTGAAGGCTGTACCCTGTCTGTCTTTTCAAATCCATTTGAGTGAATCAGAGGCCTCTCTGTGTGAATACACTGCATGAAAAATGTGAGACACTATCTTTCTGTGAGAATGGGGATTAACTATTTCCCCCACTTCTGGTATGAAGTAGGTTCTGTTGAAAAGGGCTGCCATATGGTTTGTAACTGGGGTCTGGATGGGCAAAGGGTGGAATTTGCTGCTGTCCAGACAGGAGTTCCTAGGTTCAGACTTCATGTAAATTATTAGTGAATAAGCTCTGGAATACTCCCAAGTAATGGTGTACGCCAGTCCTACGTTCACTGAAGCAGAAGGAATCACATCACCTGGGAAAAGGGGAGGCAGGAAACCTGCTGATATCAGGGTTTCGTTGAAAGGTAAAAGGAGGGAGATTCTCCTCTATTAAATGGATCTTGTAGTTCTTGTTTGTGGTGAAAAGAATAGCATTTTGGAAGTTGTTTCAAACATATAAACTAGCCCAGGATTGCTTGTGCAACTGTGACTTGTGACTACTCTTTCCCAAGGTGGCCATAAGGGGCACTGCAGGGTAAGGAATGGGGACAACCACACTGGTCCCAAACTAAGAGTTTGGTTTCAGAGGACACCACGGGACACAAACAGTAAGCCCCAATGACATGGAAGGGCTGTCTGCGCCTCGGGTTCATGTACTGTGGGAGGAATAGGGATGGTGCTCCCAGTTGTGCCTGTAGAGTCTTAAAGATTGAATGCTAAGGGAGACTGTTGGTGGGCACTGCTGAGACACCGATGTACAGGCATAAAACCTGAGACCTAGCCGATGAAACAGTCCAGGCTGTGGGTGGGGTGTGCACACAGATGCACGTGGTGTTTTGAGTAAAGGTTTGAGTGTCTGACTGTGCTTGAGAGGCATGTATATGTGTGTGTGATCAGTCGTGAACATAAGATGCTGCAGGTAGAGGACGTGGCGCTACTGAGTGATAAGGAGAGAGGAGTTCAAAGCTTAGGACTGTGGATAACATTGCTGTGTCTGCTACCAAATCATTATCTGAATGACTTTAGACAAGACATTTAGCAATTGTTTGCAGCCGCTTCCTCACCTGTAAAATGGGGCAGCACTCACCTGCCTGTGGGTGAATTAGATATCTGTCATGTGCCCATGCCTTGCTGATACAAGGCGTAGTATGAGTTGGGTTATTAAGCCAAGTTTGGGTACTTCTTTATGCGCAGAGGGAGTCTGAAAAGAGCTTTGCAACTGAGGAGTGTCTCTTTGTCATTTGTTTGCTGTTGTCATTCTTGTCTTCCTAACAGACTTTTAGCAAATGACTGTGGGATGATAATATACCAATAACTCTGTGATGTAAAAGCTGTGAAGCACAAAGCAAATGAAAGGATGTGTATGTCTAGATGAATGACAACATGTGTCTTAAGGTGTGGTGTATATTTGTGTGTGTACATCTCACACATGTATCTATTACTTTACCTCTAAGCACATGTACTCAGCCCTATGTGTATGAATGGGTACTTAAAGACATTTAGAGGTGCTCTTATGTGTACTTAAAGACCTATATTTGCCTTCTGGAGTGTCTGAATCCGGCACAGATATCTCTGCAGTCAAACACAACCTTTTAAATGTGTGGCTAAATGACAACTTATTTTGGAAACCATGACTGAAAGGCATGTTCCAAGGCATGTCTTGTCTTTAAAAAAAAAACTAGAAACACTGAATGCATCATTATCAATGTTTTGATTCCAGAATACCTAGGGTCTTGCTGCAGAAGCAATGTTTTCTCCTTGGAATATCATTCAAGTTGAAGAGGGCAGTCAGGTTGGCTAATTTGGTTTGAATGAGTACTCTCTAGAGACTACATGACTACACGCTATCATAAGCACCTGCTATGTCTCACCTGCATGGTGCAGCGTACTGAGTGACTGTTTGAGGTAACAACATGTAGAGCAACTGATAGATAGGAATGTGAATTCCTGGCTGCTCCCACAGAACATGCAGTGCTGGGCTCTTTGTTTATCATCTTGCAGATAACTAGTAGCTCATAATCCCATGCTTATATGGGCAAGTGATAATATTTAGAAAACATTTCCCTATGGTACATGCCCCTTAAGGAGTATGTTGATGTAGTTAGTGTGTAGGGGATATTATTACTCCTGAAAACATCATGGTTAAAAGCCACTATTTAAAGCGATCTCGTTCCATCTAAGTCTCATACTTGTTCTGTAAAGAAACACTTACCTGAAGGTAAAGAAATCAGTTCTTAAGGGCTATGGGTAGCAAAGTATGCCAGTGTATGTAATTCCACTGGAAAATCTGAAGATTCTTGAATTTACTTTGCCATTTGCCAAACAGCAACGGTACTCTTACTTCCAGCTCCAGGGTGATGCTCTCAACATGTTGCCTGTGAGGCCATGGCTCATGTGTCCATGTTTTGTTCCTTCAGCTCACAGAGGGCTAGCGCATACCCCTGGTGACCTCTTATGGACCTGTCTGCCACTGCTAATCTTCCTTCTGCAGTGAATCTTCCATCTATTTCCAAAGTCATGAGATGACACACAGATTTTCAGCTGCAGCTCTGCTCCCCTTCACTTTGTTTTTTCTCCTCTCTGCCAGTTTATCTTCCAAGGACCCTATTTGGTTTTAACTGCTGAGATGTCTAGCTTGCATCCAAAGTACTCCAGCATTGTCTGTACAGTGCAGAGCACCAATGCCAGAAAGTCATACAAGGCACTGATTTTGCTCTCTTCTGTGCTCTGCCAGCTCCATGATTACATTCAAGTTTAGTAACAATTTATACATCGTTTCACTTAACAAGTGGGTCTCGGAGTTTCCATCCAAAAGTTCAGCGGGTGTACCTTTTAAAATGCCTGCTCTATGTTGTACAAACTGTTTTTCTATATTTTAAGCATGGGTAGAACTAAAACACACAACACAGCTAAGACATGCTAACAATAAGCTGTAAAGACATTTGGACTGGCAATTCACTCCCACCTTGCTGCAGGCTGGTGGACCTGATGCATCCAGTTTTTCCCCAGTGTTAACTGCAGGCGAGGGCACCTTAGGTTTCTGTCTGGGTAAGCTGGTCCTTACATACTGTTGCAACCTGTCAGTTAGGGAGAGTGGCTGCTGGAATGACAGTGTTTATTCAGTTGCGTCTCGAGATGGTGCCAGCATCTGTTTGAAAAGGAGACAGCATTTCAGCTTGGAAGGAACTGACCTGCAACCCTTTTCCCACTGCAACATCCTGGTGCAGACCCTGCCTGATCACCTGGCATTAACAGGGTCTCCAGGTCAGCCTAGGAAAGGAATGGGGACACCTTTGCCATCATTTCTTGGAATTGCTTTTGTACCTCATTAATCTGATAGCAGACAGGCTACTTAAAGCGTAGTCTGAAACCCATCCATCAGATTATAGAGTCTTTTCTACCACTGAAGTGGATGCAGAGGAATTTTCAGTGGAAGTCTGAACCCGTGTCGTTATAGCCCCAGCTTCTTTTTTGCCTTATTTCAAGCAATTGATGTACACACACGTGTGCACACACACACTGGAAATGTGAAATTATGTGTCTCTTCCAAGACTGGCCTCCAAAGAGTTAATCTGTGCAAAGGGAAGACCTGAGGGGAGAAAGGGGGTGTTCTTATTTTGCTGTTCCCTGGATCCTAGCATTTCTGCTTGGGCTTTGGCTCAGCAAGTCTTCCAATCCGTGCCCCCCCTGCTCCTTCCTCCTTTCCAGCCTTTCATGAGAGCTGAAATCTCCATTCCTTGGCTCTCCCCAGTGGAAGGTCCACTTTGGAGCAGCAGTAAATCTCTTCATGCAACCTGGCCAACTATGCTTTCTCAGGGGGGAGAGCAAGGAGGGGGGAGTCAAGCCTGGGCTATCACCTGCTTGTGGTCTCATCTATCACCTTGAATTGTGTTGCAGGATAAAATTACTCATCCAAACCTAATGTTAAATTAAGTCAAGTCTGCAGCAAAGAGGATTAATGGGCTGTGCACGCACATGCATGCATTTGGCAAAGTGGCTGTGACCCAGGCAAAGTTTGAAATGCTTGCTGGAAATTATGAAGCTGCTCACAAGTTAGGCTTGGGAAGGCTGCAAGACTTCTGCATCCCTTTGCAGAAATACACTGGGCTGTGGGACCAGCTTCCACCTAATGAAAGTGGAGATGACTCCTAGTGGAATCATCCATGTCATGTAAGAATTTACCTAGAGAGGAGGAGTCTCTCTCCTGTGATAAGGGCCTTGTATAGATGGGGTATACCATAGAAGAGGGAAGTTTTTAAATAAAAAACTATATAAGCCATAAACATATTTGATGAAGTCCAACCAGCATCTGTGTTGTTACTGGAGAAACAGTGGGCTGTGTAAGAGCAGAGACTTGGAGTATGAACTGTGTGGGTATGTTTAGCAATTGCTAAACTGAAGCTGACAGAAGTCAGCTGTCAAAACCCAGGACAAAGCAATTCTTGAAGCTTCTCTTTGTGTGCCTGCTGTAAAACGCAGCATACTTTGGAGGACCACATATGGGGCTTAGGTCCTCTTCCCTGCTGTACACACTGCAGTAGTCTGGGACAGACTCTGTGGGTTCAGTGTAGCTTCATCTCTCATGCTAAGTTGGACTGGGAAAGTAGACAGTCATCAAGGATGCCCTTCAGCCTTAAAATCTATGAGCGTTACTGGCCTGCATCAGTGAGGACCTGGCAGTCTTTGATATTCTGTGTCTGTTGAGTAATTCAGGGGTGTAAAACACTGCCGATATTTAGCAACCTTAGAATGCTTTATGTATGAAGCACTTTACAGAAACCAGGCCCTCACCAGTGCTCCAGCCACAGGCATGAATTATTCCCATTTCTGAGATGGGGATACTGAGGCACAGAGTGACTGTGGATGTCAGGTGCTCTGATTATGCCCTCCCCTGGCCTCTCTCCCACTCAAATGGCTAGATCACATTGCCTTATCACCTGACAGTGTTTTTCAAAATCAACAGCCTCATAAAGCTTTTCACATAATCTACAGCAGATGCTGTGAGGAGCCCATTTATTAGCTTCATGAGGGGAAAAAGCCAAAAACAAAACAAAAACCCAACCTTCCCCTAACCCGCCACACAAAACCTCTATCGTAAATAAAGTAAATGTGTGTGTATGTGTGGTGGGTAGTTCATCCCCAAAGCAAACAGGGTATTTCTCTCCCTCTCTCGAGTTTGGCTAAAAAAAGCAAATAAACCACAGAGGAAGTGCGTCATGGTGCAAACCGTAACCAGATGGCGTGGGTGAGAGCGTGGGAGGGGAGAGGGGGTTTCTCCGAACGGAATATGCATGTCAAAGAGGAAAACTACAGAGAAAGGCAGTTATCAGAGACACCTCTTGTTTGTGTGACGGTTTGGGTTGCCCCCCAGCCATGGCTGAGTCTCCTCCCTGGGGGTACGCTGGGGGAAAGGGGAGGAAACTCTGTGACTGAAACAGAGATTGCTGGGGGCTGTGAGTGGAAAATAAAATAGGGCAGGACTCCCCGGAATCAGCAGCAGCCCGCAAAACATCTCACTCAGCTCCTTTCTTTTTCTGTTTCACTGCTGCATGCTATTGAACTTTGTCAGGTGCTTCTTTCTCTTCTCTCTCACTTGCCACCTCTTTTCTGAGATTCCCAGAAATAGGTTTCAGACCCTTCTCTTCCTCCTGCACCTCTCCCTGTGCCTATCTGCCTGCCTGCCCCCAGTGAAAGGGGCCTGCTTGGTGGGGCTGAGGGGCGTGCTGGGAGCCAGCCTGGCTGGGCTTAGCAGAGGTGAGGTGCTTTGCAGGTGTCACTCCATCCCTCTCTGCTCCCACCTCAGCCTTGAGGTAGAGAAAGAATGTGTTTTTCACCTAAGGTGGATATGTAGGGTGGTTTGCAGCAGTGAAACAAGCAAGGCATTCATGCTGTGAAGTGGGCATTGCTTTTGTAAAATGCAAATCCCCTCTTGCAGGGCACCCAGAGCTCTTATTAGACCCTTTTTTTGTCAGTGTTGGTGCTCAGGCCAGCAAGGAATGCGGAAACTCCACCATGTGCTACTACTGTAAAACAGCTCCAGCTGGGGTGGAGCCTGTGGGCATGCAGGTGAAAAAGGTGGTCTCCTCTTCCAGTCCCTTTAGTTTGGTTCAGTCTTGTCAATGTGTTGCAGGTGACTTTTTGGCATAGGGGATCAAGCAAAAAGATAAGGATGACAGAGACTGTGGAGAATGGGCAAACAATTAGAAACCTGGTTCAGCTCTGATGTTTTATTCATGGATGTGCACACATTCTCTGAGCGTCAGCAAACCGTATACAAGTCAAGTATGCCTCTCCATTTGAAGTATCACCAGAATGTGGACAAACTGAGCAGCAAGGAAGCTGGCCTTAGTACTTCTTCAGAAGGTTCATTTTCCATATATCACTTGGTCACAGTTTTCCCAAAAGGTATCAGGGATAGAAACTGCTAATATTTTGAAAAATGTCTTAGAGCACTCTTCAAATATTAACCTTCATTCTCCCTTAGGCAGGAGTGATGACCATTGTCATTTTAGATGTGGAAACTGGGCACAAAGAAGTGAAGGGAATTGCCTGGGGCCTTGCAGTGAATTGCTGCTGGTGCTGGGAGAAGAGTTTGGAGGGTTCTGATTCCCAGTCTGGGACTTGGGCCTCAATACAATTTTCTCTTTTCCTGTCTTTCCAACATTTCTCTCCCTTCCTTCCTTCCCTCCATCCCTCTCTTTCTTCTCCCCGCCCCCACTGACCTCAGGCATCTGGTCTGAAGCTTTCTGCCATAGTGATAGGCTTTGGTGAATTTGAAAAAACATGGCTTGTTTGGTTTTGATATAATGTTCGCCAGAGTTAAAGGGTGTTGGGAGGGTCTCGGGGTATTAACCTGTGTGTGAGTGGAGGGGCTGACAAGGAAAATATGGTGAGGTCACTGTTCTTTAGTTTGGGAGAGGGGAAAAGTATCCTTACAGCCAGGGAGGACAAAGGGAAATGTTTTCTGTCTGTCTGCATTCCTGTGCTGGTCAGTTTTCGATGCTTTAGGGAAAATCACCTGAGAGGGATGGGTGCTCCTGTCTTGGCTCTTAACACTTGCAGGCCTCTTGGCTGGCAGAAAAACCTGCATCAAGAGATTGGGTATAGGTCAGTTTGGCTGTCTCAAACCTGGCTGATTTCCTCATGAAGAGGAAAGTGGTGTCCGAATGATGTGTGGACTGAAAAGCAATGTGTGACTGTATATAAAAATATGGGGTGTGGTATTCAGAAATACAAGAAGGAGAAAGGAGAGTTGTGGTGGTCAGGTTGCAGAGTGAGATCTGCCAGGAGCAAGAAGTAAGGATGAGCTGTGTTTGGAAAGTGGGAAGAGTCACAAACTTGAGGACGAAGATGGGGATGGAGTGAGCATGTGCAATGAGGGAGGAAAATTTTAATGAGGATTGGAGAGGGAAAGGGTGCATGTGCAGGCTTTGGATGGGTTGGTGCTTGGAGGGTTTGGTTTGTGCAGTGCATTAGCAACAGAGAGCCCAGAGTGCTGTCCTGTCAGCATGACTGATGTGGCTCCAGATTGCGTGTTGAGTGTGGGGTTTGTGCCCCGTCGGTAGAGTGAAGTTATGCATTTTCCACCCACAGAGTGTTTCAGAAAAGGGCTGCTGCAGCTTCTCTGGCAAGAGGGAGGTTTGGGCAGATCTGTTTCACCTGCCAGAATGATAAGGAAAGGGTAAAGGGAAAAACCCCAACACACATACAAAAAGCTGCCTGTTTGTTCCCCCAAAGGAGAGGTGGGGTTAGCAGCCCCCCCCCACACACACACACACACAAAGTGACTCCCAGGTAATTAGCATGTCGATAGAACAGAGCTTCTGGCTCTAGGCATGCAAGAATATTTTTCAACAAAATAAAATGCAGATTTTTTTTCCCCAGTAAGTTCTTGTGTTACCTTCTGCTTCCCATCGCAGTTTCCACCCCAGCAATACAGGCAGCTCCCATCCCCTGAACGTTCAATTATTGCTGCTGCATGCCAGTTATGCATGGTGGAGTAGCTTGGGGGATGGGAAAAGCACTGGAAGGAGGGGTGCACAGGATGAAATACACACCAGCAGCACCATCAGGATCCAAAAACCATGTTACGGGAGCAGAGAGAGGGAGTTATCTCTGCTTTAATCCTCTTTCCCCTCCACTGATGTCACTGGGGACAAGATGGAGTCAGACATGGACACACTGATGGTTATAGCTATGTTTCCCTCCACCAAGATGTGATAGTCTCCCATCAGCAGCCAGGAGTGCCAGGTAGGTCCACAGTCTGCTTGGGGTGAGATGCGACTCTGCAGCAGGTAATGGAGATAATCTTGTGTTCTGGCTCTGCGTAAGCATATGGGCTGTGGCAAGCATGCTGCCAGGGATGTAAGATTTCAGGAGCCTGTCTGTGGCAGTGGAACAGGAGTATAGTTTGTCTTTGCCAACCGAGACCGTGATAGAGATACATGGCGTAAAATGTTTTGTCCTTCAGGGTGAAGATGGGTCTAAAAGGAGCCCTTTGAATTAAGTCCTCAAAGGTGAAGGAAATTAAGCCTTCCAGAGAAACTGAGGTGCAGAGAAATAGGAATGAGACAGGTTCATGAGGGAAAATAGTAACAGAGCCCAAAACTCAGCTTCCCAAAGCAAGTCCTGCAGACTGGGGTATCAAGCTGTTGTTTGTATCTGAAATGCATCTTGCGTCTTGCAGGTGAGATCAGAAGTGAACAGAACTATGACTAAATATGAATTGTTAACAGCCAGCTTCGGTGGTGGTAATGAGCTGCTTCGCAGGTGACTGCATTATATCTGAGCGTTACAAGCAGGTAACTCCCCAGCTATAGACATAACTGATGGATTTAATGGGCCTGTTTATATGGACAACTGCTCTTGGAAAGCAGGTAGAGCAATGCACTGCTAGCCTTAGGATTATAGTGCAACGTTTAATGCGATAGGCTCCTGATCTCTGCAAATGTTGCTCTTACAGACAAGAAGTCTGCCTCTCAAAACTTTTTCTTTTGCTTCTCTTAACGCTGTATGTGTTGCTAATTCTCTAAAATGGGGCCAATCACTACAAGCTACTTGTGGAGTTGATACTGAGGAAGAATGTGGCCCTTAGCCTCTAATCTCTCAGAAATACATATCCTTTGGGGTATTCATCTTCAAATCCAGACCGTATGGCTTAGGCTAATCGCTGGCCAATATTAGCCAAAAATATTGACACGATATGGTGTTCACTACAACTTGTTCCATAGTCATTACTTCAGTGAACTCTTTCATGTCTTTAATTGATAAGTTGTCTTTTTCTTCATTTGAGTGTTTGGTATTGTTAGGAAGTGTTTCTTGATATCCAGGTTAAATATTCCTCATTCTAAATTTCCCCACCTTTACACTGTCCCTGAAAGATAGGGTGAGAGTTGGCTGCTGAATTAAGTGCTGTCTCTTGTTCTATGAGAAAGGTGTTTATAGCTGAACGCTGCTGGGATACATCTGTTGGCTGGTACTAGAATGCACCAAAATGAGCCTAGAATTAGAAATCCCACTAGCCCTCCCATCCCTCCCTCTTGGTAAGGGTGGGGCAGGAGAGAGGATGGGAATTTTAGAAGGCAGTTCTGATGAAATCCATCTCCCTGGCCCTCTGCATGGAAGCAATCCTAGCAAAACAGAGATGCAGATGGTCTCACCCCTGGAGCCAATGCCTATGTCGAGAGCCTTAGAAATGTGAGACCATACCACCAATGAAGTTCAAACAGCACGGAATATCTGCTGTCAACGCCGAGTAGACTCCCCCACCCTCCTTTTCCTTTTTTGTAGTTGCTGATGCCTTTATTGTTTTGTTTCTTTTTATTTTGTTTTTGTGTGTTTTGTTTTCTGTCTTTAGGCCTTCTTGGGGGCCTAAAGAAAGACTGATGGAAAAACAATGAGTCCTACTTGGATGGCTTTGCTAAAGGATAGAGAGATCCTGTTTTGAGATCACGTCTGGAAGGGTATTTTCTAGATATATCTCTGCATCTCTCTGCCCCTCCCTCTCCTCTCTCCTATGTTCTTTTACCTCCCTCCAGCATTAACACTCATCAGAGTTTCAGTGGAAGTATTGAATAATGGGTACTGTGGGACCCCAGCCAAGCCCCATGGATCACAGTCCAACATCTGACTTGTGCAAACAGAGACGACCTTCACATTGTGGCCTCGTACCCTGCTCTGCACGCTGTACTCGGGGAGACAGTCTCTCCTGCTCTCTCCAGGCTTCTCCCTCCTCTCTGTGGGCAACACAGCCTCTGTGTTTGTGGTCTTCCAGCATCCACCTTACTCTTTTGGCTCAGCCACTGCTCCATCTCTACTGTGTCCTCAGCACAAGCTCTCTTGCTGTAACGATGCCATCCTATGAGTAAGTCTTGCTGAACCTTCTGTTTTGGTAAAGTGAAAGCTAGACTGCATGTTCCACAAGTCAGGCTTTCCTCTCAGGTCCTAAGTGCAGAGGATGGGCAGAAGTCTCCACTGAACATTATATTTTCTAGGCCACGTATTACGTGAACTGCTAAGCTAAATGCAGTGGCCATTCTCTACTGTAGCGGTGGGTTTTCCAGCATCCCAGTGGCACACTGATCATGTTTCAAGCCCTGCTGAGTCATCAGATACCACACTTTACATTTAGCCATTGGTCCCTCAAACAAAGTGAAAAAGGCAGGGCAGACGGGTCTGGATGCTTCCTGAGCTGGGGCATCCCAAGCCTGCTGGACCAATCTGCCTCGACTTGACAGTGTCTGGAAAAGTGCTCAAGGAGAAAAGCCTGGGCACAGAATGGCCTTTTGGGCTAAATTATCATGCAAGCTCAAAGAGATTAGAAAATGTAATTTGGTGGCTGCTTACATTCTGTGCTACTCTATCTCATGTTAGGTCACGAATCAGGTTTCATCCAGGTCTAAGAGAAAAGCATGCGTGTGAGGTCTGATGGGTGTCCTCTGTGGTACGCATTGCAGGGAACTCAATAAACTTTGTCCATCCATCCCAGATAGTTGTACGTTGTGGGCTTCTTTGGGAGAACATTGTAAAGAGCTACAAACTGAAAGACCAGCCACTGAGCTTGCTTTGAGAAGCTTGGTAAGAGTATGTGTACATATTCCAAGAAAACACACAATAGAGGAACAGGTATTGAGAGGCTGCAGGTACTGGCTGTTTCAGAATGAATTCGTTTGACATTAAGAACTTATTTCCAGGTCTCATTCTTTTTTGCACCTTCATTTTTTTCATCACTTGCTCCCCCACCCCCCTAGTCCTAATTTTGAAAGAGAACCAATATAGACAGCTGACTAGCCCTCTCACTTGTCTTGGCTTTTTCTTTCTGGTTTCTGAAGTAATAAATGGCAGGGATCAAAATAAATCAGTATATGTCTGGAAGAATTCAGAGCACTTGGACATGCAACAATTCACTGAATAGTCAGAAAGAAAGATAGAGAATTAATCAGATCAGCAAGCAACTATGAATCTAAAGGAAATATAACCATGATAAAATTCCTGATGCTGGAGCTGCATGGAGTTTAATCATTGGAGATTTTGAAAAGCTTGTGCATGTTTTGAGACATTTTTATTCTTTCAGTCATGTCTTTTGAGATAAAAAGTAATAAGCTAATTAAAATGTACCCAAGCGTGGCTGTGAGTAATAAGATGAGAGTATAGACATAAAAAACCCAAACAAACATGCATACAATCCTTTCGTCTAGTTCAGTGTGTACAGTCATGTTTCAACTTTCTGAACATCAGTGATACCAGTGGTAATATGGGCTTCATTAAAGTCTTGGACAGTCTGTCCATTAATAGGTCAGACAGGACTTAAGTAAAAGTGGAAAGGCCCTGTTTTGCTCTTTTGCTGGTCAAAAGCTTGCATGACAACAAAGTCAACATATCAGGGATAGTTTCAGAGACAGGTAGCAAGTCCAATGGAGTCATGTCAGTGAAAACGCATAGCACATGAATTGTGATAAAGAGTATTTACCTACTTGCAGGAAAGGGCTGGAGAACACTTATTTAGTAGTGCTTTCTGATTTTGAATGAAGAAGGGAGGTTGAAGGGCATTTATTATTTAACTTGCAGATTTTGGGGATGCATGGATGAAGCAGTGTTATTGATCTTCAGGTGAGCTGCAGGCTGGTGCTTCTGGGCAGTATTCAGTGCAATTGGGCCAACAGAGATGAAACTGAGGGTAGACCTGGACCTTTGTTGGAATGATTGTGTGTGTTCTCTTGCTCCAGCTACGGATTTCGGAAAAGGATGGGAATGCATGTGAGCAAAAAGCTTGAATACATGGACATAGTAAGGCTCTGTTTGATAGGCTCCTCCTTTGCATTTTGCTTAAAAAGTCTGCGTGAATGGTGGCGCGCATCTATTATTTATTTCTTCCTTCAGATTTCCAAGTATAACTGTAGGTGCACCTTGCCTATAAATTAAACATCCCAGCATAAACAGGGCTGCTCATAAATATCTCCACCGTAATCCATCTCCTTTTTAAGAGTCTTGGAGGGAGAGAGCTGGGCTCTATAGCATGAAGCAAAGAGACTTTCTCAGTCATCCTTTAGCAAGATGTGGTGGTTTAACCCCAGCTAGCAACTAAGCACCCCACAGCTGTTGACTCACTCCCCCTGCAGTGGGATGGTGGAGTGAATCAGAAGAGCAAAAGTGAGAGAACTTCTGGGTTGAGATAAAGACAGTTTAAAAGGTAAAGCAAAAGCCACACAAGCAAAGCAAAAAAAGGAGTTCATTCCCCACTTCCCATCACAAGCAGGTGTTCAGCCATCTTCCAGAAAGCAAGGCTCCATCAAGCATAACAGTGACTTGAGAAGACAAATGCTGTAACTCTGAACATGCCCCCCTTCCTCCTTCTCCCCCCAGCTTTATATGCTGAGCATGATGTCATATGGTATGGGATATCCCTTTGGTCATTGGGGTCAGCTGTCCCAGCTGTGTCCCCTCCCAGATGCTTGTGCACCCCCAGCCTTGCTGGTGGGTTGAGGTGAGGAGCAGGAAAAACCCTTGCGGCTGTGTAAGCACTGCTCGGCAATAACAAAAGCATCCCTGTGTTATCAACTCTGGTTTCAGCACAAATCCAAAACATAGTATGAAGAAAATTAACTCTATCCCAGCTAAAACCAGCACACAGGAGGAGGTGCAAATAGAACACTGTTAAGGCTTAGTTCTTCTGATTTTTGTGCTGATAACCTGCTTTTCTCTCACCTGTGTTGATGCCTCAAGCTTAATTCAAACCAGATGATCGTTTGCTGTTGCAACAATTCTTCTCCCTCACCTGACAATGCTGACAAAACGCAGTATCTCTTCCCTGCTCTAGGCTTGTGCCCTCACTTCCTCTGCAAATGGATGCTCTTCTTGTGTCCACAGGTAGTCAAGGCTCATGCTGCTGTGCAGCCTTGCATATTGTCGCAACTTCTGTTTCTGTTGAGACATAAGACTGGGATGGCTCTTCAAAAATGCAAGACCTGCTGGACCCACAGCACAAACACTGAGCTGAAATCCAGTGAACCTGAGCTGAGGTGCAACTTGCCCTTCAGGAATGATTTAGAAGGTAAGCTGAAAAACATATGCCACCTGAGTCTGTAAACCTTCTCCTGGTCTGCGTGTGAATGGTACTGGCTTTACAGGAGGCTGAAGTGGGTCCAGGCCACCCTTACATGCTCTGCCCATAGACTGTCGTGCACAGCTAGAGGGAACTGCTATCTGTTAGTATGTTGTAGAGATGTATAATTAGCACCACTTGCAGCAGCAGCATTAAGAGAATTAGTGTACCCATTTACAGTTAGGCCAAATGTCAGAACCGGAAAAACAGTCCTTGCTGTAGCAAGTACAAGTACTCTCGAGGTGGTGTGAGGTTTTTCACACTTGACTCTGCTGCTGCTGCAGGGTGGGTGCAGCCAGGAGCTCCATCACTCTCACTCTTCCTGCCACGAAAGCACCGTTTCCATTTCCTGCCGCAGCGGTGAGAAAAGCCTTCACATTGCTGCCTCCTCCCTTGCCCTTTCAAACTCCTTCTCCCCAGTTGAGTCTGCTTTTTGACATATAACGTGCCCTGAGGAGGATCTGAAAGACAAAGCATGTTGCAGGGGTACTCCCCTTCCCACACATATCCTTACTGGGCAGGCAGCCCTTGGTAATCTCCTGTGTCTCATTCGCAGAAGTGCTTGCTCTTGAAAAGAAACGCCTGGTGGTTAAAGTGGTTCCAGTAAAATACCTAGTGAGCAGGTAGCTAATTTCCATAATACAGAGAAGCCTCAAGAAAAGAAATCCCTGGGGCTTGGTCTAGAGCAGACAAATGACCTATCACTGACAGCAGGCAGGAGTGCTGTGTTCAGTACTGGTTCAGGTTTGCTCAGTGCTAGTTTTGACCCTTGCCTGCTGTAAGGCTGCTGAATGTGGTTTAAACCACGTATGTCTGAACTCGTATTGAACCTGTTAGAAAAAAAGGTATTTTTCCAGTGTGGAATTGGAATGGGAACGAGTGGGCATGCAGAGAGCTGATGTCATTATTGTGCCCTTTGGTAAGGGAATTGCACCCTACAATTGCTGGTAATTTCTGTCCTTGGAAAACTCTGCTCCAGCTCAACATCTGGTTTTCCAAATGGCTTTGCAATTCTAGGGTTTTTCCAAGTGCTTTTCAAGCTCAGTTGGCTGACTTGCATCTGGAGGTCAAGTGACTTGCCCCCATAGGTCATGCAGCAAGTGAGTACTTTGATCCTTGTCCCGACAGATGAGATCAGTTTGAGGCACTTCTGCTGCCAGTGTTGAGATCTGAGCTTCAGACTTTGGAGGCAGGGTGTTTCCTGGATTACAGAGCTCTGTTTGCCAGAGACTAAAGGGACTGTGGGGAAAGGTTTAGCTATTTGCTTCAAATTTGACCTGATCCTCAGGTCTGAAAGCAGAAAGACTTGTTCTGTAAATGGATTGAAGGTGTGAACTGCCTGTTTTATCGCTCCATTCTTTCACCTCAGGGAAAGCGCAGACCCTGCATCACTCCAGCATTGCATTTTAGCTGCAAGGTGTTTGTTTCCATGGGCCATGTACCCTGATGGGCCTGCTGGCTTTGACAGGAGTTGTTGAATGCTTGACTCTTCCTGGAATTTGCAACCCTTATTAATAAATGTGTTTCAGCTCAAGCAGCATTTTGAGCAGAATAAGAGGTCCATCCCAGGGCCTTTGAATAGCAAGGGACAGTTTTGCTAGCTGGCTGCTCTTGCAGTATGTGCACAACAGCATGCAGCCTACAGGGCTGAGTGGGCATCTATATTGCGGGAGTGGGTTGGAAAGGTTGATAGTCTTCACCGAAAGTGATGCCTTCCATCTGCTCTGTTATGGAGGCCTCTATTGTTATATCAGAGCCAGTCAGTGCAGGTGTCCTCTCTATCATTGTTTCCCGTCATCACTGGAAACCATGTCACCATTAAGAGGGCTGAGTGAAAAGAAAAAAGTACTGCCTGACCACCTGCCAAGAATATCTTAATGCATAAAACCTCCTTTTGTGGGCAGGCAGGCTTGGATGAAGCCTAAGGTATTCCAACTATTACTATTCCTCCTCTTGCAGCCCTTTCTAGCATCCAGCAAGGGGAGCTGAGAACCTGCTCCCTTCTCTCTCTCCATCACAACTGCATCCAGGCTGTCCCCAAGTAAAGAAGGCAGCATCTCTGTTTACAACCTTCAAGGGCTGACTCCCATCCTGCTGCATTTGTCTTGCTGCTCTTGCTGGACTGGGATTCTGACTGAAAGCTCTTGGACAGGAGCCTGCACACCAACAGGCTAATGTGCTGAACAGCTGTTGCAGGGCCATATTTCATATCCACGCTTCACTCTCAGACCACTTGCTCTCTCCCCTGTGTTTCGGAAAGGCCACACTTTCACCCTTATTGCTTCCCATTTCTTCCAGTGTGGGAGGGTTCCCTTTCATGAGATTTATTTTTTCCCCCCAGTTTTTAGAACTCTATTATTCTCGCCTTTTTTCTCCCCTTGGTGGTACCTTAAACTCATCAGTTAAGCTGAATATGCAGAGTCAATCCATAGGGCCATGCCTAGGAAAGTGCCTGCTTTCAGCAGTTAACCTCCTTACTCCTCTGCCTTTCCTGTGAGAGGACTTCACAGGGGACATGCAAAACAACAGAAGTTTAGTCTTGTTTTCTGCTGTCTCATCCCAGGAGAAGAGAGGCTCAGTCACACTTTAGAAATCTGCATTCCATGTGGCAATCTCCATATGCCTGTTCAGAGGCTCAGTGTTCCTGCACTAATTTCTCTGTTTTCCTTTGGTGTCAGCCTTGCCCCGCTCTTGAGCAGCATATTCAACTGGCTTGCTGGTCTTGTCCCACAGGGAACCCACAGATCCCACAGGCAGAATCCAAGTTGTTCACACACACGCTGTGCTCCCTGCAGGTGGCCAGGGAAGAAGTCTGATGTTCCTTTCCATGCTCTGTGGATAGTTCCAGGTCTCTTGCTCAATACTAGATTGCCTTTAGCAAAGTTCGGCTATTAATTTCAATAGGAGCAGGGCTAGGGTTTTGGCTCATGTGAGTCTGGGAGCCTACAGAGGGTTCCATGGGAAGAATTCTCTCCAAGCTGTGTTTTTCCATGCCCATTCTAGGCTCAAGGACAGGATCTCTCCTGGTCAGGGAGGGAAAGTGGTGGTGCACTGTGTTTCTGGCTCTCTGCAAGGTCTCAAATCTATCTAAGTTGCCTCAGTGGTGCCGAGAAGCAGATGCTGATAAATTCCTATCTGAAGTTTTATTTGCATTGGCTTCACTATGGACAAATACAGTTTTGGCGACCTCCTCTGCTTCCTCAGCTACCATCAGGCAAAGGAGAGGGATGTTGTAGATGTGAGATCTGCAGAGCAGGTGATTCCACAGTCACAAAGCACACGGAAGAAGGGAATTAAGGGCTGTCTCGAGCACATAAGTACTAAATGCTTGTAAAACCATGTTAAAAAAGAAGATAGAAAATTGAAGCTAAAAATAAAACCCATCTGAGCAGCACGGCAGCTCCCATCTTCCCTTGCTCTGGATGCCCTTTGGACTGGGGACATAAAGCGCCAATTTTAACTTCTTTTGTTTAGCGTTTCTGGCATTCAGCTTGGCAAGGATATTTGCCTCTGATCTTGGCTTTTACATTCATTTTAATAACTTCCCCTTCTGATTATCCTTTGATATAGATATCCGCATGCCCACAAGCATTCACATACAAGATCACCCTTGCATGCAGGCAGTGAGGCCAATCTTTGAGATCTTGGCAAAAATTAGACTTTAAATTACTTGAACTCTCTTGCATGCATTGGGTCCTTCCTGGTAGTGTAAGGATGGCAGATCTCAGATTTCTCTGTTTTTTTCTGGTAGGTGAAGAGTCATCAGGAAACTGATGAGCAGAGAAGTTAAATGACTCAAGGGTCATGCAAAAAATTAGTGACAGCTGGAAGAATAAACCCCAGGATTCTCAGCTCCCCAGTGCCTGCCCAGTAGCAGGTACATGGTGTCGGGAAGGAGCACTGATTTCCCTGGGGCCCTATGGCTGGTAGACACTGCCCATCATTCTTGCTACAGCACGGCGTAGCCACACTGTCACCACACACATGGAGCTCCAAGGCAGCTTGAAAAGAATGCCATTCATTCATGCAAAAACCCTGAGAGCAATGCCCAAAACTGGGGAGAAAAAAACTTGAGGGATTTGCACATTTTTTTGCTCCTTCTCTTCCTTTCCCTACCTTCATGCTTTGATTAAAAAAAAAATCATCTGTCTCCCATCTAAGCAGTCAAACATTGCAAAATGCAGAGGCACCAGTGTAGGCATGCCTCTGTGAGCCTTTGCTGGCCAAATTATGTGGCAGTGGGTGCTGGAAGTACACATGTGCATGGAGAGGTGGGTAGAGAGGGGACAGAGCTGCTGCCATAAGGCTTTTTTTCCCACTTCTTGCCAACATAATCAAAATAACTCACTTACACCTAATAAAATAAAATGCAGAATCCAAAAGCCTTCCTTCCCTCCAGCAGTTTGTCTGGATCCCATTCCTTGAAGCTGAGCTGAGAAAGCAAGAGGGGGGTTTATTTTGGTTTTGTTGTTGTTTTTTCTAGAAGGAAAAATACTAACAGTGAGGCAGAAGGTGCAGCACATTTCTGGCACAGATGGAAGTCAAGTGCTCCTAAAGCTGTGGGCTTGATGGGGACCAAACTTCATGGTTAAGTTAATGTCTGGGGTTTTTTCCTTTTCTTTCTTCCTTCCTTTCTCTCTCTTCCCCCCTGCCCCCTTCGGTTTAATTTAGTCTTCACTTACCACAGATAGGTGGGGTTTATCTTCTCCTTGTCTGCTCTAAATATATGTGTATGCTTTTCCAATTAGACCTGATATGCCCTTCCCTCCGGTCTGTTTCCATTTAAGATTGCTTTCCATCACAGTTATAAATCTCCAAAGTACTGGACAGCAAATGTGGGAAGTATCAGCAGTCCTTTACAATGTGCCAGGAATGACCAGAGATGACGGATTCAAAGGTGCTAAAAAATAAAAACATAAGGGCAAGAAATTCCAAATGATGTAATGGCAATCCTGTGTATTCATCATCTTCTGCATATGTAAATTATAACAGTGAAGGAGACTGCTCCTGTGGTCAATTAAAATGCAAAATTAATGACCTAGTGTGTTGATGATACAAAGCCGGGCTTGCTTCTTGGAGGCTCTGAGTAACGTTGATTGTGAAATGATCAACTGAAAGTGTGAGTTTGTCAAAAATTGAAAGAGGTCACAGAAACATGTTGATTTTTTTTTTTTTAAAATACAATTTTCAGGGGAAAGGCACTGAAAGAAAGAGTCTTAGATGTCTCCATTTTAGGTTTCTCCTTTGACCAGGATGTGTCATACTGAATCAGGATGTTACAGGAACAGACTCAGCCCTGATGTGAATGCAAGCATAGCTGTGACTGTATTAGGGAACGCTGGAGCACCCCCAACCCACCTTTGTAGGCCATGCAGTGGGGCGCATTTACTCCTCCAGACTGACTCAAGGGGTGGGATGGTGAGCATAGAGCTGCAGCTGGGGACACGCACGTGGTCCTGCAGGCACCTAACCATCCTGCTCCAGGACCCTGCAGGCAGGAGGCAGCACCCCAAGGCCTGTTATCAGAGCCTACACTGAGGACGTGCAGGTTGCCAGGGTGGTGGGAGGGCAGTGGAAATTTGGGTTGAAGGATGGACCGGAGCTCCTTCAGCTCTTTCAGTCAGTCTTCATGGTCATTCCCACAATGGGAGAAAGTGAGATGCAGAAGTATTAATGTGACTCAGCAAGTCAATGCGAGAGTCAGTGACTGAGCCTATGGACACTGATCTCAGCACTTGTTCTTTAGCTACAAGATGATCTACTATATGAGAGAGGTTTATATTCATGTTCAATGCTCTCTTTTTACAGTCATGCATATTTAATATGCATCTAATAAATTACTAAATTCCATGTCTTGCACCACTGCAGCTAGGAAAAAATGCAATAACCCAATGCCTCTTATCTTTGTTTCAGTTTTGATGACAGAGGGAGAAGAAACCTGCCCTCCAAACACAGGTAAATGGTCTCTACTGAAGTCATTGGGGTCTATGCATATGATCTTTAAAGCATAGGTTGCCCATCTTTATTGCTGGCTAAATTATGTCTTAGAAACTATTACGTTATTTCCACATCCATCAGGACTTACAGATTTAAAAAAACCCAAACCCCAATATATTTTTAAAAACCTCTAAAATCTACTGGACAGAGGAGACAAATAAAAGACAAAAAGATGCTGTATGATACGAAGGTAAAGGAGTAAGCTTCATGTGCCTATGTGCATTTCAGAGCAGATATAGCAGGGAGGCAAAGGGGCCTGTGACCCCTTAATTTCCTTTACATGCTGTGTCACAGTGATGAGGGAAAGTTATTCCTGTCATCAACAGGCTGCACCCAACCCTGATGTGACCTATCTACTCTCCAGTGTCCTGTCTATCCCATCAGGTACTGCTCAATGTTTCTCAGGCTCAGGAAATCCTTTTTTATTAAAGCTACAGAAGCTCATGATTTTAACACCAGTGGTTTCCCAAAGTTGGATGCTGTCACATATATGCATGTCATTTACCCTGCAAACTCCAATTTTTTTTAAAGCAGATGCAAAGTAAGTAAGAAAATTAAGAGCGCTGATCCACTCAGAAAAGCCATCTCTTTTTAGATCATTACAGTGTGTAACATCCTTGAGTGAAATGGAGTTATCATCCAAACCTGTAATTTTCAAGTAATCACTGAGTTGAGTGTTGTCATGTTATTACCAGCAGTAGCCAGCATGGAAAAGGAGGCAGCAGAGAGTTTCTATTAAAATGTGATCAAATGTAGTTTTCATCAATGGCATGTTTAAAAGCTGAAGCATCAGTCATACCGCGTGAATCCCTGTCTATATCAGTGGCAGCAGAGCAAACATAGCAAAGAAGGGAAAAAGTTGATCATAAAAAATTAGAGACACCATGCGAGAGGCGTAACACAGTAATTTGCAGGTTGGGATGAAAAAACATCAATGCTCAATTCTGTGTATTGAACTATTAGGTATAAGTTATTATTAACAATATAATTGCTCAGCTCAGGTGCTGGTGCCAAGAGATTTCATATGATAAATATGCCTCCAACATAACTCACTACTGTCTGACTGGGGACAAATTAGGTTGTTTATGTCTGGGAATGAATTTGATGAAAACAGCCTATACCAAAGGGCCTGGAGAGCTGGAAAGGTAGGGTAAGATGGACATAAATGTTTCACAGTGCAGCATATTCTTCGCTCCTCATAGTAAACCTCATGGTACAGGATTCAAATATACAAGAGTCTGGTACACATGCAGTAGCACTGATTCTTTTTGTATGTATCTTCTCATACCACTGAAACTACCAGCTCAATTTTCAGTATTGAAAATATGGAGTAATGGTCACTTTAAATTTCACCTGTTGGAGCAGACACAATGCCATTGACACGTAATTCTTCAACCATTATCAACGCTCAGTACAAAAACTGTTGTCTTCCTCATTATTTCAAAGCTAGATTGTTAAACATCTTAAACAGTTTTGGAGGAACAATAAAAATGAAAATATATCAACAAATCAACCTTATCTCCTTAAATATCAGGGAGGAACGAAGTTCTCTTCGTGCCTTCCACAACAGTCTGTTATGAAGGAGGGGCTATGATGGCTTGCTAAAAAGAAAAAAGGAGGGGAGGAGAACACAGCCCTTGGGAAAGCTCTAGCTCCCTAAATATATTTCCATATCAAGTTATTTGCAGTCTCTGTACCCTTTAGATAAGTTTTGCTCCAGATACATCAGTTCAGTTTTGCTGCTGTTACTGAGGAGTACCAAAATGCTCTGGTCTTTTCTATATGCCACAGGGAACCCAAAGTGCGTTCCGGGAGCCAAACGCATGACTCAGATGTTTCCTTCTTACTCCAGCGACTTGAACTGCATACTGCTTGTAGCGCTGCAAAACCAAACCTGCGAGAGACCCGGCAAAAAGCTCTTCTGTTCAGTGGCAGAGGAAGCACAACCGAAAGCGGCTCTGCACATGCAGCACGGCTGCGGTACAGGTACGACCGGCCAGCGCCTGGCACTGCCGTGGGGCTCGTTCGTGGCTGCTTTGGGCGCACCTGAGAAGTGCGGGTGTCCGCTCAGGGCTGGCCGGGCCACCCGAGCCCTGCAGGACAGGGCAGCACCCTGGTGGTGCACAGTACCGTGGCCTCACGGAAGTGTTTGTTGGTGAGGAAAGAACCGAGGTAACCTCAGAGGTGCTGAAGCACAGCCCCCGTGTTTGACCCGACCGAGGTTCAGCCCCCCAGTCCCTCATCACGCGCTGGAGATCGCCGGCCTGACTCCCAGCACTGNGGGCGGCTGGCTGGCGGTGCGCCCGCCGCGGCCGTGCCCTCGGCTGCCGGCCACCGTGAGCAGCCCTGCGGCTCTCCCCTGTCGGGCGGGGGGATGTCCCCCTCCTCGTCCCCAGCCCGCCCCGAGAGCGCGGAGAGAGCGGCACCGGTCGCGGAGAGCCTCGGCCCCCGCAGAGACGCTCTCCGTGAGCGGCTCATGCCTGGGGGAGAGGCTGTTCTCTGGCATAAATAACCCCGCCCCACCTGGAAGGGGTATGGGGCTACAGGGAAAAGAGGGAGTGGGGAGGGGCAGAGAAGGGCTTGTTCTGCAGCGTTTCTGTAATGTAATTACACAAGATTTAAATGAGCAAGTGTTTCCTACTGAAAAATAATCACTGTTGTTATCCCCGGAGCTCCACTAGTCTAGATTGCCTGATCTATATGTTTAAAACGTCAAGCCTAGTGTAGGAGCAAAGACTNGGCTCGTTCGTGGCTGCTTTGGGCGCACCTGAGAAGTGCGGGTGTCCGCTCAGGGCTGGCCGGGCCACCCGAGCCCTGCAGGACAGGGCAGCACCCTGGTGGTGCACAGTACCGTGGCCTCACGGAAGTGTTTGTTGGTGAGGAAAGAACCGAGGTAACCTCAGAGGTGCTGAAGCACAGCCCCCGTGTTTGACCCGACCGAGGTTCAGCCCCCCAGTCCCTCATCACGCGCTGGAGATCGCCGGCCTGACTCCCAGCACTGTGGGCCGGGGGTGCCGCGGGCAGAGCGGGGCCTTCAGCCCCCCCCCGTACCGGGGAACCCCGCGCCCCCGCCCGGGGGAGTCCCAGGGGAAGCTCCGCGCCCCAGCCCCGAGGGGTCCCGGGCGGCAGCCCCGGCGGAGACGCTTCCCTCAGGCGGANCCCCGCAGAGACGCTCTCCGTGAGCGGCTCATGCCTGGGGGAGAGGCTGTTCTCCTGGCATAAATAACCCCGCCCCACCTGGAAGGGGTATGGGGCTACAGGGAAAAGAGGGAGTGGGGAGGGGCAGAGAAGGGCTTGTTCTGCAGCGTTTCTGTAATGTAATTACACAAGATTTAAATGAGCAAGTGTTTCCTACTGAAAAATAATCACTGTTGTTATCCCCGGAGCTCCACTAGTCTAGATTGCCTGATCTATATGTTTAAAACGTCAAGCCTAGTGTAGGAGCAAAGACTCAAAAAAATCTAATTCTCAGTCAAAAAGAAAATCCTTTTGGAGAGAGAGTGTGTGTGTGTGACTGGCTGGCTTTCTGCAGTGCTGAGAACCTACAGTTCGCATATGAAAATTCCTTCATAATGCTTCCTTCCATGTTTTATTTCTCCCTTCTACAGGATCTGTCCGTTGTTCTTGTGTGGATCCACCATGAACTCAAGCTGAGTCCATGGCGAACTTGTGAATGTGTCTTCCCAAGAGCCATGCAAGGCGTTGGGGCTGTTATCCCTGCTTCAGAGAGAGGGAACTGAAACTTGCCCAAGGTCACCCAAGGAAATCTGCACTAGATTAGCACCTGAATCATTCATTCTGGTCACAAAAATGCTAATTTCATCAACCAACATCTGAGCAGAGGCTTGAAAGATATGACTGTATGGAAGATGTAGGTATTTCTGGTGTTGGTCCTACTCCATTAAGCTCAGTGGTAAATTTCATTGGCAGTGGAATGAGATCTAACCAAATATTTTCTTTGGGTTTGGTTCTCTATTCATTACTGTTGTTTTATGTAAAACTGATGTAAGCAAGAAAAGAATGAGATGTTTTATTTATTTAATACTTTTATAAAATATTTTTTGAATTATTGTGGAGTTATTCAACAAACATGCAGATTTCTTGTAACAGACTGGGATATCTCAAATGAATGTCATAAACTTTTTTTTTTGTGCAATCTTTTATTTCTGCATTCTTTACAGCAGGAGTAGGAGATAATGGGGCTGGAGTGTCCTTCTTGATTGTTCATGTTAGTTCTCTGTGTCAAGCAGGATAAAACTCCAGCTAATCCTGCCATAAATTTAGGTATTCCTAATCCTTCAGTATTCCCTCTTTTCTTCAGGCATTTAGACATGTAATCAGTCCTGTGCCGGGGGTGGGAGGAGGAAAGATAATATTAAAAGAAACTATAAGTAGCTATAAAAAAAGAAAAAAAAAGTACAAGCTGCCCAGTATTGCTCAAGCTCAGATGGTTTTAATAGCTCTCCCCTCTAACCTGTCTGGCTCTGCAGTCCCTTAGCACAGGAAAAATTATATTTGGGAGCATGTGGAGATCTCTCCTGAGACTGTTTACATAGCTCAGTTCTCTTAATACAGTGGTATAGTAGTGCTGTGCTCCCTCTCATTGTGGTGTCCGTTAAAGGTTTCTAACTCTGCTTTTTCTAAGTATGGTCGAATTAGACAACTACCCCAGCTAATGCATGGGGCTAGTGAGAAAAGGGAGCTGTGATATTTGGGGGTAAGAGTGTGGCTAAGCACATCCTCTTGGGATCTAAACAGAAAAGAGTGGTTCCAAGTGAGAGGGGACCTGTTGAGAACTGCTGCCTCACAAGCAGAGGCCCAGGTTTAAGACGGGCTGCTTCTTGAAGAGGTGCGTGTTATCCCTTCTTCCCTGCGGAGCTGCGGTGGGGGAGTCTGTTCTGCAGTGCTCCAGCCAGAGCTGCCGTAGGGACAGGAACAGTAACATTTCTGCCGCCTTCCTCCTCCTTCCTAGCTTGTGTTGAGTTTGTTCTTTCCTCTCCTGCTTAGCCCATGGCTTGTATTACTGATATGTTTAAATCAGTGAGTCCATTTTCCTTTTCCAGGTTATATTTATTTCTTCAGGAGTTATCAGTTTGATGTACAGACACATTATGAGGTGCTGTGCTTCTTGGTCAGTGTTTTGCTGGGGGAGTCTGTTATTCTTGCTGTGGCTTGAAAGGGCTTGGGGGTGTGTGTGTAATTTTGTTATTATTAAAGAAAACAAAAGGAAACCAACCTCAGTCTATGAAACTTCACCACAGTGAACTTGGTGATCAGAATTGCTAAATAGCCATTCCATTTAGCAACAGGCTCCAAATTATCAAAGCGAACAGTGAAAATCAGGCTAGCTATTGGTATAACAAACTGGTGGTTATTTTCAAGGCATCTACCTTTTCTCAGGTAACAGGGAACTGGCAATGGGAGGACAGTGAAGGATATCAACAGCATACGTGTGACCACTGCACGCTCAGAAAAAGCCCAGCGACTGCAGTTCTCATACTATGTGGATATTCCTGCGGTCCATCGACATACCAGCATGGGACAGGAGACTCACAGGCAGACTTTGCCTTACCATCCTGTAGGGTGGGAGGATCCAAAGAAAAGGACCTGTAGGGTTTTGAATTGGAGCTGTCAAGGAAGGTTCTGGCAGAATCCAAGGTGAAGTGTAGCCACTATTCCCAGCTCTGGGCTGGAGTGGTGGTCTTTGCCTCTCACTGCACATTTCTAGGTGATCCGGTCTGCCTGCTTGAGTATCTGTGGGGTCTTCCGTCCCAGCCATCCCTGTTGTGCTGGCCTGTTTGGAGCCAGCTTGGGGAACCACCTCTGCACCACAGGCAGAGACGTTGGCCTGGCCTTACCACCAAAGGGTATTTTCTCCCACTGGGAATGTTCTGTGAACCATATATCTGGTATGTCTTTCTGGCTGATACGGAGGCTTTACAAGCAAGCCAGCTGCTGTGAGGAGGCTACAGCCACACAGCTCCCAACTTTGGCTTTTATAAACACCAAAATAGACAATGGGGAAAAAAAATAGAAATAAACAAGCTGGCTGCTTTTGATTAGGAGCAGCCCTTCTTCAGTCTGCACTAAAAGCACTCATGTTTGCTTAACAGTACAAATAATTAATCATGTGAAAGTGGATTCCTGGACCAGGATAAGATGGCGGGACCTTTTACTTGTTCCCACAGTTCCATTTCTGGTGGGTTACGCTAGACATTCTCTGGGGGGTGAAGCCTGTGGAAATGTACAGGGATTAGTGAAATGGTTCCTTTGTCATCAGGCCCACTGTGCGAGTTTCCCTCTTGTCTCCAGTCTGTGGGAGGTTGCTTTCTTTTGTGCTTGGGTGCTGCTAAAATAAGATTATGGGATTCTTTCTGTAAATCCATGAATCAAAATGACCAACCTGACTGGCCTTAGGGACAGTGGTTTTATGCCTTGATCCTATGGCTGCACACTGATTTTCACACTTGGCAGCAAAGCATATCTCTTCTTTGTTTAGCAAACAGTGGGTTATCGAGCATAAGAATGTGTATCATCTGCAAGTTATACCAAAGGCCTATGAAATTAGGATTTCTTGACTGTATTCCCAGCTTCTCTACCAATTCCCCATGGGCCTCAGTTTGTGCACCTGTAGAGCAGGGATAGACATCCATATATGCCTTACAGGAATGAATAGTGTGATGTTTGAGAAATGTCTGTGCTACAAGATGCGCAGATGAAGGATGTAGCTGTGAACAGTTCTTACTGCTCTTATTACAAGACCCTGCTAGCAGAAGGGAGAAATAGTTCTATGCTGCCTTGCTTTAAATGGGGCAGGGTGTGAGGCACAGATACAAATGAAAACTCTTCAGATTGTTTCTTTTTTCTTTTCCCCTGCAGAGAACCTGTCCTTGATTCTGCTGTCATGCTGGTGTGGAGGAGCAATTCAACGGGTGTCAGAGGATTTCCATTGACATAAATCTAGTGTAAGCAGGAGTATCATGGGGCTCTGTCTCAGACATTTTCCGCTTTCCAGGGTGAACACGTGGACTTCTCGTAAGCAGCAAGCCTCAACAGGCTGCTGGTTTGTTCTTGCCTGTAATTTTTCTTCTACTTGCCTACATTGTTTAACTGTGTAAATTTCAGAATTCTATTCCATAAATGTTTCTTCCATAAATGCAAAAGGAGGTGGGCATTAAAATAAGTCATAGTTAATCATTTTTGAGAGACTTTTCTACTTGCCACTGCTAATCCCTTCCAAATTGGCAAGAACATATGGATTTTGCTATCCATAGGCAGGCAGCTTTGGTGTTGTTTATCATGATTGCTAATGATAATTTTATTAATTATTTTCATAGCATTGAAGTGTTGCAAACTTCCTGTGGATCAAACAAGTCCTTACCCTGAGGAATTCTGCAGCATAAGTATGTCTGATAAAGAATATTGAATTAGACATGAGTATATAAGGTCAAGCTTGCAATTCTGCTTCCATACAACTTCTCCAGAAACTCCCACAATAATAAATAATAATGATTACATAATTAAGTGTAAGGCATAATAGCAGCTTTCATCCAAGATCTTAAAACTCTTTGAAAGGTGGATTTTGCAAATGTAGAACTGCAGCACAGGGATGAACTTGATTTCTGTCAGGCAACGTGGAACTTGCCAAAGGGATACAGAGGGGAGCACATAGCAACAAGGGATTGAATTCATGCTTCTTGCAGCACTGTCCACTGCCTCATTTTTGTGGGTGGTTGTGCCACACAGTTCACACAGTCGCCAGACATCCTTCCCACAGTATGCCTTCTTGTCTGCTTTGCTTTTTTTTTTTTTTATGTGACCCAGAGCCCTGGGTAGTGTCTTTCAGGCATATTGTTGAGACAGGTACTCCTAGAAACTTAGATCTGGCTGTAGAGAGTGTTTTCTTCTGAGCAAGAGGGTTGTGTTTGGAGCAGCCTCACAGGATAACCTTGCACCTGAAATTCTTGTCTGCTGAAAGGTTCTGAGCTTGATGTGCACTGCTGGCAAATGCACAGCTCACACTGTCATGCATGCAGGCAACAATGTGTAGAGTATTTTGAAACATTTGCAAGAACAGAAGAAAATGTTTACTGCTGGTCCCCTTCTGAACCATTTTGTTTTTTTAAAAAGACGTGTGGAAGCAACTTCTCTAATACAAATGTATTTATTGTAGGTTTTCCCTCCCCCTCGTCATTTCTGCCAAAAGAACTGGAGAGCTGTGGTCAGTGGCATCACTGAAGGACATGTGGGCTGATGGACAGTAAGTTTGCTATAGCAAATATTGCAGTCTTTTCCAACAGAGGCAAAACAAATCACGTTGTCAGTGATATTGCAGGTCAAGCATGAAGTTTTGCCAGCTTCCCCAGTCTGAGCAGAAACAGAAATCCAAGCAGTGAAGGGAGACAGAAGAGGTGGCTGACTGACTACCTGCTCAGAGCTGCCTGTTTAATTTAGTTATTTAGTTATCTAGTTATGTCTATTGTTCTATACATGTGTGGTTGTGGGGGGGTTTTGTTGTTGGGTTTTTTGGTTTGGTTCTTTTAATGCTCACAGTCCCCCAGTTTTCTATTATTATAGTGAGGAGTTTCATTCTGTGCCCAGCACCAAAGCTCTCCCCATGGTAGTACATAGTGGACACCATTTTTTCCCTTCCCTTCTTATCAATTTATTTCATATAGTATCCCAACTCATCTCAATGCAGATTTGAAACCATTACCTTCTGCCCAGTGATTTCATGCTGTCTGGGAGGAGCAAGTGTAGAGAACACTCTTAATCCCTCTTCCTGTTGGCCAAAGTGGAAGGGCAGTGTAAATAAGAAAGTCCGTCTCAGCTGAGACCCTCTTTTCCCTGCTTCGTCTCTCCCTTCACGTATCTCCTGTCCCTTCTCTTCCCTTTTGCTGTATTTCCTGCTCTCTGACCTATGTTGTAGTGTGTCGCTGGTGACCTCGCTCTCTTCTTCCCTGTCACTCCTGTCTGGGACAAGGTGCTTGAGAGACAAGGGGCCCCATACAACTGGCAGAGCAGCCTGTGGAGTTGTTCCTCCTCTTTCCAGCTGTGAATATGGCCCAAAGGGGCTTCTAACCACTTTCATTCATTCTGCACACAGTGAATAGAGCAGCAAAAACTCACAACATGGGAAAGAGAGGGAGAGAATTGGCAGAGGAAGAAAAGGACGGGAGGAGAGTGATGGGCTTCTGTCTTTATCCATGAAGCTGAAGACTTCCCTGTTTGGGAAATGAAGGCCCTCTGACCCATGGAATCTGTTTCCTCCCGTTCAGACAATGTGCAGATGTTCTGCCAGGCCTTGCTGCACCCGTTTTGTAGCTATAAAGCCTTTGCATTCAATTCTATCAGGTTGGCTCTTTCCCAAAGACATTAAATTCACATCAGAAATAAAAGCATTTTACAGCGCTAGAGCTGTTCATTCCTCAGGAAGTCCTAGAACTTCATGGGTGGAAGGCAGAGACTCTCCAGGAGACTTTAGGAAGGCTATTTGTCTCCAAAATAATCTGGGGCAAGAAAGGAGAAAGTATGATCAGACTCACCTACAAGAGCAAGAGTTTGAAAATATACTGGGGAAGTAAAAGAGGTTAGAACTGGGAGGGCAAAACCATTTCTTACTCAGTAGAATTCCTAGGGTCATCCATGGAGAAGGGTGGGAAGCAGCTGTAGAATTACAGAATAATGTGTACCTGGAAACCCAGCAATCCATTTTATAAGGAATCCATTTTATAAGCAGCCCCTTTTTAGAGGGGCTCTGCAAATGCTTCCAGCTTCCTGGAAGGCCTTAATTTGAGAGCTTTCTCGGGGGGGTGAAATCTCCTGGCTGTGTTGCTAGCACCTGTTGGAGCCTGGAAGAACTGTATGCGTTAGATGTAAAAAGTTTTCAAGGTGTGACAGGCCCAGAGATGCTTCCCTCCATGCACGCGTGAGACACTGTGATTAAAAATGCCCCCACAGAGAGGAAAATAAAAACAGCAGCCCAGGAACTCCTTGAAGAAAGATATTTATGTCCTAAGTTGTAAAACTAGCCAAGCTCCCTAAAGAAACAGCAGTAACAGAATTTAGCTGTTGGAACCCAAAGACGCATTGTTCTGATTTAATAATTGATGTGGAGCTAATTGAGGCTTTTACTGAACTGAAACAGGATAAAAGAAACCCGCCAGTCTGGACGCCATGCTTCTCTGAGAACTAGTTCATTCTTCTCCCCTGTGACCCCCTCCCTGCTCCCTCTGCCGCACACCGCTCCCCCTTCCCTTTCCCCCGAAGCGGGTGTGGAGCGTGACCGGTTCTGCTGTGCGCACAAAACAAGGAGGCAGGGGAGGTGGCCACAGAGGCATCTGGGGACGGGGCAAACCATGAGAGAACCAAGTCTGGTGGTGAATGGAGCTTTTCCCCCTTCCCTCTCCTGGGCCATTGTTTGACAGGGATTTTCCATATATGCACTGACTTGGAAATTACTGAGCCATGCAGCAGGCACAAAGAATGCCTCCAAAAGGCAGCAAAACGGAGAGAGGCACAGGGAGAAGCTGGCTCCATGTTATCTTTAAGTAAGTAAATAATGACGTGGGGTTAAGGCTTACAATTAAGTGCTTTAGAAATTAAGTCACACAGAACGTATCCGGAACTAAATGGCTTTTAACCCCTTGGAGTATGTGCAATGTGAATAGATACTACTCAGGTTTATTGGGAAAAATGGCAACATGTTGGTGTCAGGGTTACTCGAGAATGGCGTGATCAGAGAACATTTCGTATTAGGGCGTAGCTGCTAGTTTTTAGATCCTCTGGAAGAAAGGCTGGAGTGGCCTTCATCTTATTGTAGTCAGCAGGAGTCTTTATACCAATTTCAGGGACCTTTGGATGAGACTTTATCAGGCTATGATGAAGGAAGAGCTGGTTTTCCTGATGCTATTTCTGATTATAACAGTATTGGGGGAACATGAGGTGCTATGATGGATGAGTCCTGGAGCAGATCTGCCCTAAATTCTGGTCCATGCAGTCTCCAGCCCTAGGTCTGTGTTTTGTGGAAAAACACAGCCTTTGTTTCAGCCTGCTGACTATTATGGTATGTTAGTGGAGAGATGAGGGAGTTTGATATGGAAAGGGTTAAAGAAGAGTCTCTGAGAATGAATGTTCAAGTTTATACACAAACACTGAAGGTGTTTTACCTTCTTCCTTGTCTCCATCCTGTTATTCAAGTGATTTATTAGGGAGGTCACAGAGTGGTGGCTAGAAGAATTACACCAGTAATGCTGACCCAGAGTTAGTTCTCCCTCACTTTCCATTTTCAATTGCTGCTTTCCATTTTCCAACTAAGATCTCTGTGTTTTGCATCCCTCTATGCTTTCAGCCACCAGTCATCCTCTCTCCTAACATATTGCAGAAGAAGGATGCCTTAGCATTCCTTTTGCCATGGCACTCCAGTGGAGGCCTTGTTGCCCTAATTGTAAGTGGGATTATATTGGAAATATGGGAGGACCTTTGTCCGTTTTCCCATTTAGTAACTGCTCTTCAGCACCTGCCTCTGAGGTGGAACTTTTTATTTAAGTTTTCCCTTCATTATTCTAGGTTCACTGAACACAGTAAGCGAAAACTTCTGCCTGGAGCACAAGAAAAAGCAAAGCAAAGCTCTTCTACATTGCTGATGCTCGATGGGATCATCAACAGAAGTGAGGTATGTCTCCCCTATGTGTGAATATACTTTTTAGAAAATTAAGTGTATCACATGTCTACTACAAAGCAAGCACTGCACGCACATTCAGGAATCTACTGCACTCCCCCCTTCTGCTCCACATGAATTGGAAGGAGTTAGGGAATGCTGCCAATGACGGAATTTGCACAGAGAAACACAATGGTAAACTGCTGCTAATGCATGCACTACAGATGTTGGTTGGGATCTGGTACTATACAGGGCATACGCATTCTGATTATGGAAGGGGGCTCTCTGGATAAAACTACACAGCCAGTTAATGTACTATCTAAAAACTACTTTTATATCCTGAAGGGATAAGTGTCTGCCATTTGGGCTTTTACTTTAGAGTCTTAATAGCTAGAGATTTAATCCCTTATTCAGAGAAGTAATTATTGTTCATATAAATAGGTCTGTTGGAGTCAGTGAGCTGAGCTCACTGAGGGAGGGATAGTCAGTTTTACCAATCCAGGTCTCTACAGTGTTGTCCAATGAGCTATGTAGTATTTAGTACCTATAGAAATGGTGGAGTATATTACACTTTTTCAATGGTAATCTGTGGAAACATTACAGTTCGGGTGCTGACTGATAGCCCTTCCCGGGGTTCCATCTACACGCGATGTATATGTCTGCATCAGCCCCTTGCCAATGATGGGTTGGACTGCAGGAAATTTCTTCCTGAACTATTATTATGCAGGGTGAGCCTACTTTGGAGTTGGGATTGCAATCTCCAAATCCCACAGGTTGTTGCTGCTAGACCACCCGACAAGGGTTTGATGAAGGAGTCTGGAGCTGTAGTTTTGCACACTGAATAGAAACATGCGTTGAGTTTCAGATACCTTCATTTTTAACTGCTAAATGCATTAGATGTGATTTCTGTGGCTTGAAACAAGTGAGGTTTGCAGGAATTTATAATGTGTTGTTTCTTTGCTGCCTATACCAGCTGGCAGCTGGGGCTGAGGGGGACCCTGCAGCACTCACACCCTTATTTCTCAAGAGCATTCCTAGCAGTGGTGCTGGGGTTTGTCATGCCAGGCCAGGAAGCAGATACGTGCAGCAACAGAGCTGTGGTTCCTTCCTTCCTCCTATCTCCGTGTGGGGTAGCTCCATCAGCCATCAAGTGACAACATTGCAGCACACAGCACCTCTCTGAGGGTGGAAAAGGGGATACTGGGCACTCGGGGGAAGAGGAAGGACCATGAAAAACAAAAACTGAACCTAATCACAGACTTTGTTAGGCTCACGTGAACAGAGCACATATGTGCCTGCTGCAAGGTAGCAGTTTAGATATGCCCCTGTTTATTAAAAAGGGATACACTCAGATGAAAAAAAGTATGATGTGGGGTTCAAAGAAAAGAAAGGTGTGTGGGATGAGGATCTGGTTGTGGTCATTGTTGCCAAAGAAGCCAATTTAAGGAAAAAAAAATAATATTGCACCTGTGGGATGCTATTATTGATGTGAAATCCCATAGTAGCCAGAAGCCCGTATCACAGATTAGAACCATACTGTAACACACTGAACTCTTGCTCCTCTGCTACCCTTAAATTCTTGTGATTGTGTTTTCATTTCTGGTTTTAGTTTTCCTTTTTTTTTTTTTGATGCTGGTTTGTTTTTTTACTATTGTCACTTCCTCTGAAGATTTATTGATTCTGCATTTGAGTGAGATTTTGAACTGCTGCTGGTGCTGCTTTAGCTTTGTTGCCATTTAAGATAATAAGCTGGTCTAATTCTGTTCACAGCATACTGGCTTCTATAGGAATGCAGTTATACCAATATTGGTAGCTTTGGAAAATCATTTGCAAGTGTGTGCCAAACCCCTGGAGGGTTTGCTGTTTAGAAACACAGAAATTAGAAGAAAAGAATGGGTCCAGTGGTCTAGTTCCTAAACCGTTCATTGTATGACCTTAGGCAACTCATTTAATTTCTTTGTGCCATATTTTATCTATCAAAAAATAGGGATAATATCTATTTATCTTTTGCAATAGGCTGAGAAATCTAATAAATGTTGGCTATAAGATATTTTATCTATCGAAGTAACAGAGAACAGCAAAACACAGTATTATTTACAAATTCATGTTTCATTTTTCATGTAATTGACATTGTTATGGTGCTATTTGGAATTAAGCTGTTGCTAAATAGTTTTCTGAACTAGAATGCAACAGACTTTTGATCCTGGCGTGTGGGAGGTTCTAATGTGACTTTAGAGTTTCTCTTTCGTTTGCTTAGGTAGTTGAATTAAGTCTTGTTGGGCGTGCAACCCCAGACAGGTCACGTCGTATAGCTTCCATGGACCACGCTTACCCGTTCTCCATAGTACCATCCGTCTTCTCTGTTTTAGGTACATGAGATACAGCCCGGGGGCCACACGTAGGTTGGGCAGGTGGCCTTTGACTGTGTCCTCTGTCTTGCTGGAGGTAATTCTGTGGTTTTGGCTTAGTCAGTGTAGAGAAGGGCATTGATTGCGCTGTGCTTTTATATGAAAACCGGTCCATAAACAAAATGAATCGCAGACGCAGCTGGAGTTGGAGCTGTGAAAACAAGCAGCACTGGAA
This sequence comes from Aramus guarauna, assembly GCA_013400195.1. Lineage (NCBI taxonomy): Eukaryota > Metazoa > Chordata > Aves > Gruiformes > Aramidae > Aramus > Aramus guarauna. Next base: position 1,070,822 of record VXBL01000139.1, on the reverse strand, counting down.
AATGAGCCTTGTTTAGGGAGATTTATTGAAATGAGCCATATACTCACACCAATATATATTATCTGTGTGTGCATGCTTATCTGTATCTGTACATGTGTGTATATTAGAAAGGAAGAAATCTAATGGTCATAGAGTAACCATATAAAGCTTTAAGGAAGAAATGAACATAAATGACAAGGAAAGTATTTCCTTTCCTAATGAGAAAATGAAAATAAATTAAAAAAAAAAAAAAAAAAGAAAGAAAGAAAAAAAAGAAAATACACACACATACATTCTAGGAACAGAATGCCGTCAGCTGGATTGGAGGTGCAAATAGGGGACACATCTGGCTCCCAAGCTGGCTTTCTCAGGACTGTGGTCTGCCATTCCCCATGAACATCAAATTGGATGAGGACAGCAGATCACAGATGAAGTCTCTTTCTCAAGGTCCCACAGACCTTAGGAAGGGCCCAGAGGGCACATGCGCATCAAAGAGAAATAGGCAGAATCATGCTGTACAGAGGGGGAGGATTTAATTCAGGCTTTGAAACACCCAAAAGGGGATTAATAGCCATAATTTAAAATAAATAAATAAAAAAAAAAAATCTCCTGTCCATTAGAAAATCCTTTGCCTCCCTGCAGGAGAGAGGAGACTGGGAACTGAACAAACTGTAGGATGTAAGAGCAAACTGTAACCCAGTGAATTAGTCTTAACTATAGCGAAAACAGCACTTGTGTAAATGAGGCCCCTAAGGGCCGATAACCAAGCAGTAAAATGTTACAGGAGGGAAGTAAGTCAGGGCTATAAACCTGGGAAGTCAGGACTGGGTAGCCAGGATCTGGAGCATAAAACAGGCGAGATTAAAGGATGACAGATGAGGGCTGGGAAGGATACATGAATCCTTACCACCATAAGGGTTCTAATTCCTGTGGCCTAAAGACAGGCTCGTTCCTCTGAGTACTGCCAGGTACCAGAAATTGACTGAGGTGCCCACTGAGAACTTGTGAGGAGAGCAGAAGAGTGAGCGATGGATGATAAATAAAATAAGGAAATATAATCAAATCAACATTGAGTGTATTTGATTTAGGAGGACACCAATGAATAGAGAAGGGGAAGAAAGTGGCAGGGTAAGAGTTGCTGTCGGATAGGTCTGTGGCTTGAGTGAGATATAGTGCAAGTCCTAAATTATAATCATCATTATTTTTTGGCTGGGCTGTGTTGTGACATCAATACCAATTTACACTCCGGGTGAGTAGCACTTACTACCTTCTTGTCTTCATAAATTGTGCATTGTCCTTATTTATTTGCTTCCCTGTCCCCTTCCTCTCTTCCTGCACTGCCTCTCTCCTTCTTTATAAGCGTGATGGGGATGGTGTATCATTGCTATGTCCTTGATGAATTTGACATTTAACCCCCATTATGGCTCCCCAGCTTCACTCTCCTTTCTTTTGTGCCAGCTATGGGAATGTGCAACTCATCTTCTTTCTTGTGAGGAGGATGGTGTGCACAAAAGGAGGCAAGGTTGGCATTACTCTTGATAGACCTGTGAGCAAGTGATTCTTTTTATCATCGTGCAGCTGGTATTTCCATGATACTTTGCGTTCCTCATGTCTAGCCAGGAGCAGACCTATTGGCTATTCTGAGTCAAAGCCTTCTCTCTGACGTCATGTGGTATGCATTTAAAGGTCATAATTTTTATACTTGCTTTCTCTCCAAATTTAGTAAGCCACCTCACATTGTGAAGTCCCACAAAAGCACTGCTGTGGCATCACAAGATATCTTCAAAACTATCTTCAAGCATGGAAGAAGCAGGTTACCTCATGTGACTTTGTAGGAGAAAAGGTGTCTGTAGCCACTAACAAGAATAATTATGGAAGAAGAAGAAATCTTGATTTGGGTAGCTGATAAGCTGTCACTTATGTCAATCAGCAGAGATGAACTGGTTTTCACCGATAGTTTATGCTAAACCACTGGATTTTACACTGAAACAGCTGAGTTATGCACATGTTCTACTGTTCTGGCTTTGTGACTGGGTCAGTGAATAAATTAGACAAAGTCCATTTGGAAAGTGAATCTGTGCCAACATCCTTTTTCAGTTTCATTTGAAACTCTGATATAAATTAAACTGAAAAAAAATCTGGTTCAAAATAGGAAACCTTTTTCAGTTGCTTAAAATTACACCTTAAGTTGATCAGATATCCCTCAACATATGGGATAACTCTTAATCTCCTCATGAATTGAAGTTTGGCTGTCAGAGGGGCAGATGGTAAAGCTGAAACTATCAGTTCTCAGAATTACCTGCTCATGATGTTGTAGTGGATAGCTCTTGGCTGTGGCATGAGTGTTAAGAAGTAGAATAGAGCTCAGACTGACTGGTTTATTTTCAGAGCACGGTGTCTGCGTTCACCCACCCAAAGTTGTTCTCCCACAACAGAAGCTGAGGAAGAGGGTGATAACAAACAGCAGCATACTGTGAGCAAGTACTCACACCCACAATCCCATTTAATTGAGAGGGGATTTCTATCTGCTTAAGCACCACTGTTGCATATAAGGGTGCATAAAATGCAAAAATAACAGTGGTAAGCTCAAAAAATAGAGTGAAGGAGAGTGGTAAACCAAATTAATTTGGGAATGCCTCAGTCAGTGTATGTCACTTCATTTGGCACATAGGTGATGGACAATGTCACCAGCAGGAAAAGGACAGAAACTCCTCCTATGCTAAAGGATTACAGATTTAATCTAACAAAACCTGTCTCCTGTTTGCAGCAGTAACTCCAATTCACCATCTCTCCTGTTCTATTCTACACCTAGTTGAATGTTTATTACTATATACAAGAAATACAAGGTTTCTTCCTGATTCCTGTACGATCAGTTCATGCTCTGATGCTTATAGACAACACAACAGAAAGTTGGGGATTTGCTTTCTTTTGAGAATCTGCTTTGCTGAAAAGAAAATAGGTTCAGATATTTGTATAAAGACCCTTGGTGCTGGTGCCTGCCTAGAGGAAGCAGGCAAAGGGAGGGATAGACTGGGGAAAAAACCAAAACAATGACCTTATTTTGGGGTAGTAGATTTAATAATCTCTAATGGAATTACTGGTGAGGAATCTACCTGCTCGTCTCTTTCCTGTAAAGGTTTTTTGTTTTGTTTTTTCCCCTTTCTCTAGCCTGCCTTCTTCTGCAGGGAATCAGTATGTAGACATTCTCCTAGTACAGCAGCTGCGTGATGGTACCCTAGCTGTAAGGTCGTGCCCTAGCATAATACATTATGAGGCAGTGGGTTAGAATATACTTAACCCCATACAGGTGCACAGGGAGGAAGATGGATGCAAGGAACTTTTTTCTGCTGCCTCTGTGCAGGGGGCAGGGAAGAGGCACCATCTCTGAAACTCCTTTTACACACTGTATGTTGCTGTGGGAATCTAATCCAGACTAGAATGGAGTCTAGCCCCAGGCACAGTGCCTTGGGGAGCAGCTGCCAGTGTTGAGTCCTTCGGCTTCCCTACCCGCCCCACATGAGCAGAAACCTGCAACTGTAGCTTTTCCTACAGCTGTAACAATGCAAACTAATTGCCAGGATGCAGCAAAGAAAGCTGAATCACCTGCCAGAATGATAGAGCAGTTCCTTCGTTTCCATTTTCTGCCTGCACGAAGGCAGAGCAGGAATTAAAATCCTGGGGAGCACTCACACCCTCTCAAGCTGCAGCTGAATGATGGAAATGTTTGGAACTTCACTGCTAGCTCTGTGGTTTGTTTGATTTGGGGGAAGCAGGAGATGCAGACCTTCCTAGTGCCCCATGCAGAATAACATGCCTTTCCTTAAACACTGCCTTAGTAAATATTCTGGGTAAATACTGGGTAAAAACTGCCATGCTCCATTTTCCTGGAGAGAATTTTCTGGGGTTTGTTTTAGTCTTAGTGACAAAGGAATCTCCCTATAGATAATGACGTGAGAGCAGTGTCATTTCAGTTCTTATTGATGCCGTGGTCTTGCACAAATACTAAAGAATAACTTGGCAAGAGGTGGTGGTTCGGTGGACGGTAGATAGATACCCCCACACACACTAAAAAGACATAAAAATGGCAGCATTAAGTTTAGATTTTCCAAGAATTAATGTTTAAAGAACTGCAACCCTGTTGGTTTGTTGCTTGTCTGGATCAAAAACTTAGTAGATTTACTGTTAAATTGGTTTTACAGAAAAATCACTCCTCCAATTTTATTTCTAAATATCAATCCACCTAACACTTCAGTGCATGAATGGCCCCATTGTATTCCCTAGCACCAGGGAAACTCTTAGCTGGATTAACTCATTAGGCCCTGATCCTGCTCACAGTATTGTGTTATGGGTAACTTTACTCAGGGATTATCTGAACTGACATTTGTAGACTCATCTGGGTGGAGCTGTTTGTAAACAACAAGTGTTTGCTAGACTTGAGGTATTAATGAATTCAGTGGTACGGTTCATTTACTTAATATTAAGCATTTCTATAATGCTGAAAAATTGGGGCATTGAATGAGATAAGGAGCATCTGAAAGGAGTAGATGTATTTGTGCGTATTTCATCATACAGTTTTTGGAGGTGAAAGATGCCTTAAACTAAACTGTGTTAAGTCATTCTCCAGGGCTAAAACTATCTAAGGACATTTAGTTTATAATACCATATAGGTGAGGTCTGGTTATTCAACACACAGAAAAAGCATCTAAATTTTGAATGTAGCAATGTCAGGATGGGGCCCAGAGCTGGAAAAGTCTTAAGACTTTACCTTCCTTTGGAGCATCACGCACTGTCTGCTGCAGGAGGCAGGGTGAATGCTGAACTCCTCGGAGCACTGATGCAATCTAGGGGCAAATCTTCCATCCTTCTACAAGAAGCAAAGCACAACTTTCAGACAAATGATAAACATCCAATAATTTGTGCTTCTAATAGAAACGCCAACAATCTGTTAGCTCCTTGGCATTGTGGAAAGCCAATTTGCAGCAGACACTGGGATTGCCCAGTTCCCAGACACCCGTCCTGGTTGTGGCTTCTGTGGTGCAATCAGCCTGGAGCAGGGCGCAGGCAGTTTTGCTGTGTCCGTAGTTGACTCACCCAGAGCAGTTCACATGGACTTCTCACAATCCTAGAGACACCATTACCTCACACAACACCCCTGGGCTTGATGGCTGAGATTACAGGACTGTTACTTGGGCCATGAGGACAGGTTCATGCCGTGAACACATCACCTTTTTGCTCTGGAGGCTGAAGCATTCTGCTAATCCCCAGGTCTAATAGACCAACTTCTCCCTCCTGCCCTCCTCGTGACCTCAACCTGATCTGGAGGAGCCGCTGCTCCTGAAGGTCAGGGATAATTCATGTGGTGTCATGCTGTGTCATTCATGATGAGTGACTGAATTGGTATGATGAATGGGGAAGGGTCAGTAAGAGATCTAACCCTAGAAACAAATTTGTGGGGCCACCACTGTCATTTTATTTAGAGTCTGCACAGAGCCCTCCAGGCTTTCTGCCTCAAGAATGAACAGCTCGTCCCTGAAAGGAACTTGGCTTTTTCCTCAGGGTACCCCCCCGAGTCTAGGAGAAGAAGAGAGTGAGAAGCATTTGCAATTCTCTAAAAATTATGAGCACAAAGGGTAGTCCGTCTAATTGATAAGAAGCCTTAAATCTCATTTTTCAAGGGTTTATAATGTGGCACTGAAAATTGCTGAAACTTGGCATTCAAAACTCATCTAGGGAGCCACTCTTTTCTTCCCATCTCTCTTTTTTAGAAAGAGATTATTTTCTCACATCATCTTGGACCTCTTCTGCTCCGCACCCTCCCCTCCACCTCCCACCCCCTCCAAGTTATAATTCCCAGCAGAGTTTCTCAGTGAGCAATTGCTCATGCAGGCTCTGTGCTCACCCAGTGGAGCTGCATCCCAGCATTTTTCTGGAATTAAAAAAAAATAGTTTCTCAGGATTTTCTTGCCTGAAACAAAGAACAAATGATGCAAAGGCTTGGACAGAGATTTCTGCAGTGCTGTGTTCTTTGCGCCTATGACCTACATGTTAGTTAAATTCATGTCTGCTGAGGGCCCACAAAAACACCTTTAAGACAATTCTTTTCCATTTTAGATCAGAAATTAACCCCATTTACTTAAGGTTTTACTCCGCTGACTATACCAGTGTAATTGAAGCCATATAACTTCTCTAAGCTATGCTAAGATAAAGCACATATCAGGATGGTATAGCTGGATCCTTTTAAAAGTTGTACTTACAGAACTTTTCTGATAAATTCTTCTCTCCTCTCTCTCCCAAATACGATACTGGGATGCTAAAACAACTTTTGAAGGCCGTACCTGAATTAAGAGATTAACCTAGTTGCCACCTTCCGGTTTTCAGTGTTTCTGAGCAAGCGCTGGCAAGGAGGAGGGTTGGGTTCCAGGGGCCAGCGTGCAGGGACTGCACCGGCACACAGCAGAGGCCTGAGTTTTAGGGAATGTTTCCTGCTGTGTTAGGGCCACCTCCTGTAAGTTGTGGGATGGACTGAGGAGCAGATTCCTACCCAGTTGATGTAGTGCTATTTTCTAGTTGTCTTCAGCTTCTTGCCCCAGGAACACGCTAACAGCATGCTATCAGTGTAGAGAGGAATCTGCTCCGATGTGATGAATGTGGCCCTTTGTCCTGAGCAAGTGAATTTTGTTACGAGGTGTGAAATTTGGCACCCCTCCTTAGGCAAAGTTTTCACTGAAGTCAATGAGAGTTTTGCCAGAATCAGATCTGCATTGTCAGGACTCTTGTTCCCTCCTGCCTTCTGCTTGCACAGCAGGATGACTAAAATTCTCCACACTTATCTCATTGCCATTTTTTATTCACCTGTTCCGGCAGGGGTAGCATCATGTCCCTGGCCAACAGGTTCTTACACTGGGATGCACTCAGGTAAAATTCCCTCAGATTCTACTGGAAAGTTTGCCTGGCTCGGGTCTACAGGCATAAACACATAAACGCCTTTCTCATGTTTCCATAATTCCAAAACAGCTTAAATTTTAATAATAAAATATTGCAGGTATTTAGCCCACAATATGGATTAGCCCCTGCTTAGTCCCTTAGGAGAAGCAAACATAATTTAAATGGCAGATAGTTTTGTCATTTGAAAATTAGCTGCTCTGTATCTGAAATAACCCTTTTTTGTAGTTGTTGGCATGGAAACAAGTATAGCCTGCAAGTCCTCTAGACACCTTCGTAACTCCTGTAGAAGTCAATGAAAACTTGTGGAAAGGCTCTGCAGCTCTGAAAATCAGATGTCAAATACTTTTTGAGGAGAAAAGTGAGGTATCTGATTTTGAAAATTAGCTTCATTCTGAATAAAGTCGTTCTTGAAGTAGTGATTTGGATCAGTCTGAAGTCAGGATGTATATTTAGAGTTGAGGTTAACTATTTCAGGCATAACAGCTCTTCCACACCATCTGGTTCCTATGTATTGCATAACAGTGAGATCAAATGCCTTCCTGTAGCTGAGTGGACACAACTCCACTCTAAGAGGTGTCATATCCCGTTTTGCTTGAGCTGAATGTTGCTTGTGACGCACTACTTCTTTTCCTAATCCTTGTAATCCAAACCTAGTAGAAGGGCACTTTGATAACCGTGGTAAGTTTTGTCCCATTTTTGGATCTGTCTTAGGCTGAGTTTAGTCAGTCTAACCGATTTTTTAACACCGATTTTTCTTTCTGCAATGCAAAGTCAAGAGAGAAAAAAAATCTTCTCCTTAGTATATGACTTGATGATATGGGGCAAACCATCATTTTGTGATGAGAAGTGATGGCATTTTACTGAAATGTCATGGCTTGAGATACAATCTGTCTTTCCCATTCCAAAATGATTTCCAGGAAGGCAAAATTGAAAGTGGGACCATGATAAATGAGTGAGATTTTTAACTGTCTCGTTGAAATACAAAAAGCCCTTCCTCTTATATCGGAAATATTTTTTAACTGTATGAAAATGAAGCCAAAAGGAGGACATCTCCTTCGAAACCTGACAGGTCAGACAAGGTGGTGATTAAAACACGCTCTTAGTCCTAATGTAGTTTTTAAACTAGCTGCCTTTTGTGGGATTGCATCAGATCTTCTGATTAAGGGAAATGCTGACAGAGGGGAAAAAGGAACATGCACAGGGAAAACAACTTCCGTCATGTTCCTTATTTTCCCAGGAAACAAATGCATCTCTGTGAGGGAGCGAGAGAATAAAATGCTTCCCCGGTTTCATCTCTTGTACAGTGGGGACGCACCTCTTTTAAAGATGGTCTGTCACACTGAAAGCAGATAGACGTGGGCAGAGGACACCGGGAGGTTGAGCCTGGTGTTGCTGCATCGTATCTGATGTTGCAAAGCTTCTGATGAGTGGCAGGTAACTTCCATGTAACTGGGGCGAATGGATGTACCTTACAGCTGAGCAGTACACCTTTGTGTAGGATAAACGGGGAAAATTGAATCTTGAAACTGTATGCTTAGTGCCAACGCCTGCCTCCATGAAAGGTCTTGCTAGGTGTGGAGAATCTTCTGGCAGATGTGGCTTGAAGGGACGGGGCTCTGATTGTGACTTTGTCCTTTTGCCACAACACCAGTGCTTGAAGACTATTTCTTACTTAGCCGGAGTGTGGCACTTGGTAATTTAGGAGACTTGTCCTATGTCTAACACCTGCACCTATGTGTCCAAGGGTCAAAACAGAATTGTGCAAGTCTCAGGATGGAAGCTGTTGATTGCTAAAATATTCAGGGAAGCACCAATATTGATGTGCAAGAGGCTAGTAATGGTGCACTGGTCTGTGCTGGTGCAGTTTGATCATCATATATACCCGGCACTGCGTGCCAGCAATGTATCTCGACGTCTCATGAAGATGAGGCCACCATGTGTGACACTGTTCTCTGTTGTTGCTGCCCTGAGAATTCCTGTAGGTTGGTGCTTAGTGGTTGCGTGTACAGAAGATGAAAGGTTTTCGGTGACCGTGTTCGGTATGGCGGTATGACTGTATGTGCATGTCTAACTTCCAGGTTTTATTTCTGCTCTTTTGCGAGGTTGTCCACGTGTGTTGTAGCAGTACATCTGTGCGCCCTCCGTGTGCTTTGCGCTCTCCTGCTAGTCTGTGGGTGCCCTTGCCGTGCTTCTCCAGCCTTCAGTACTGTTTCACCGAGGGTGGGTTCAGTAGCTCCAGTTGCGGGTGCGAGTTTTGCACGCCTCTGCTCGCTGTGTGGCCTCCCAGAGCGCCCCGTGTTGCTCTGCACCCACCCCCGATGCCGCCTCGCGTGTTTCGCAGGCGCTGCTCGGTGCATGCGAGACTCCGGGGCTCTTGCGGGATGCAGCTGTTTTCGCAAGCCTGTGTGTTTCCAGGCTATCGCCCTTTTAAGCCTCCCCCCTCCCAGCCCGCCCGCCGAGCGCCGGCCGCGCCGCTGGCTGCCTGGCCCCGGCCGCCCGGGGAGCGCGTAGGCGGCGGCGGGCGTGCCNGCTGCTCCGGGGCGGGCTGGCTCCTGCAGCGGGTGAGTCTGGTCGTGCCTCCCCGCCGGCCCCGGGGGTGCTGCCTCGCTGGGAACCCCCGCGTCTGCGATACCAGCGGAAAACAGGAAAACCCTTCCCTAATTCCCGTTCCTTTTGTTGAGTAATTCAGCACGATAAACCATTCGCAGGGATGGCGCTAGGATTAGGGTAAAACCTCCCTCCCTAGCTGTTTTGATTTCATAGAAGAGATAATCAGATTACTCACAAAGTCCATCTGATGTGGAACTATACATGTACAGTATAATAAAGTATTGTTTTGCCTCCCTGTGGATTCTCCCACCCACAGTACTAAATAGACACCTCGAAATGTTGTGCATCTGTAGCACATCTTTTTTGGTACATTTTTTTCTAAAAAAAGAAAAAGGTGTGTGGTCACCATACAGATTAAGAGCGTTTTATGAGGGGTTTACAGGTCTATAGGAAGGGCTTGCATGTAAAGTATTTGGTTGGAAGGTTCAGTTTTCATGCTTTATAGACCTATTGTGACATCAGTTAAAAACTGAGCTGTGTAAATTTTTATACCTACATGCAGTAGTCCACAGACCAAGCATGTATATTATTCTTTCTGGTTGGACTGCTGACAACATTAGAAGTATAGTGAATCCTGAGGAGGAAAATTAGAGGCTTCTATTTCCTACTGTGGTGTTGTATAGGGAAGGGATTAGGGAAGGTGGGTCAGTGCATTGCTCGATATCAGAAGCTCGTATCTGTGGTTCTCATTTAACCTTTTTAGGCATACACGTGAAGGTTTTGTTGGCAGAGTGTAGCTTCCGGAAGAGTATAGCTTATACCGGGTTTGAAGGTAAAGCTTGGATTAGCTTTCGCTATTCAAGTAAGAGGGAGACGCAGATTTGGGATTAATGAAATGTTAAAGCAGGAGGGGAGACAGAAGTACGAGATTCTGGATACAGTCATAATTCTTGCTCTTTTTTAATAAGAACTACAGATGCTTATCATCTCAGTAAATAAGGTTGTGTCAGGTGCCTAAATTCAGGCACCCAAGTTTGAAAAATGCAACCTTCCTGGCTTGCTGTCAAGGTCACAACAGCTCGGTGACAGATCTGGAAACAGAACCTGGGAGTTCTAACCCCTTAGCCTCTTGCCTCAGGCAGGAGGGAAAGGATCCATGGAGCTATAACTTAAGGAGAAAGAAGTACCATAACAAAGATCATGCAGGAGCCAACTTGGATGCCTGGAAGGGAGAAGCACAGAGCTAGAACTGAAAAGATGAAGGACCTCATTGAACCTGGAGTGCCTCATTAAGGGCAGTACAGCTTATGCGTGCACAGTGGCAGATTTTTCGGGAGATATGTGCAAACCTCAGACTGGGAAGGGTGGGAGAAACGGGGAAAACAGTTCCCCTTCTAGAAATACTAAAGTCAAGTATCATTATAAATAAGGAAGAGAATTGGATTATTTTATGCTTAATAGGCAGTAACTAACACTCACGGTCCGTTTTAGAACAGTCTGGTCGTGTGGAACTGCCTGTGTATAAGGAAACAGAATTGTCTGCTGTTCCTGCCTCTTGATTCTGAAATGCCAAATGCTTGCTCTCTGCTTTTGTTTTTCCACAAATGAGTTGAGGCTAATAAGTTGATTTCTTGGAATTTTTGTGCACAGAATTGTAAGGCAGCAAATATCCATCAGGTTGAACACTGTGAAGTAAAAAACAAAAGCAGAATAGATAGAAGAAATTGATTTGGAAATTCAACTATGTATTGAAATATTCAGGAATACTGAATAGCAAAACGTTTTTATGAAGGTCTTAGTCTTTTGGGGCACTGCTGCTAAAGCATGGGGTTTCTTTGGCATTATTGCCACGCACATCAGAAATCACACTATTATTCGCTTGTGTTTGGTGCTTCCCTGGCTCCCCGCAGTACTACCGGAAAGCTGAGAAAGGACTGTTTGCCAAGTGTTTCATGAACTTCAGGTGATGTTTGTTATTGCTGTGCAAAGAAGCATCATGAATTAAATCGGTGTCATGCTGGCTATAGGAAAAAAAAAAGAAGAGAAAGGGGTCTGGAGAAGGACATCTGCTTGAAGTGGTGACCTCTTAGGAAAAGTGACTGAGGAACCCCTGCCAGTGGTGCTGCTATAGTGTTGAGATTTCAAGATGTGAAAATAGGAAGTGCGTCCTTTGTTTTAAAGGGTCTCAGCCACGCGTGCTGCTTGCTTTATCTTCCTGGCTGGTCCTACACTGATAGCATTTAGCCTTGTAGGGGCCATTTCTCTGTTATTACTCAGATTAAGCTGGCAAGGTTTGAGCAAATGACGCAGACAGGATTTCCAGAGACTCATTTGAGAATGGTTTGCAACCAGACTACTCAGCTGAAGAGTTGTCAGGTATCTTTTAACCTTTAACCGGATGCTCAATTCCAGTTCCGTGTTGTCTGTCATGTAATTGAGATACCTGTCTGCTCCTTTTAAACTCAGAGAAACTTTGCTGGACAGGTTCCCCTGTAACCTCCCCTCAACGTCTTGTCATTGCTTCACCAGAAATTTTAAACACTTCTGCAGTTTGGTTTCATCCTTTGCATGAGAGCTGGTATTTGACCAGCTGTCTCAGTGAGGGACGTGAGGATGGGATTGGGAGGGCATGGAAATGTCACCAGGTGTGGGTCCTCGAAGAGGCAGCATGGAGACAGTATTTGGACAAGTCCTGCCTGCGGAATGCTGCCGACTTATTTTACAGAAAGCACGGCCTTGGCAGGTGTTGATGGCAGCAAAACAACTTTGGAATAGGTTGTGATAAAGGGAGTTCTTTTGGGAAGTGGAAGGAGGAGTGATAAATATCTTAAAACTGTTTGATCACAGGAAGAGTGAAGTTGTGCGTGTTGGAGAGGAACTGTCCTCCAATGCACCAAAGGTTGCAATACAATCTGGAGGCCTGGTGAAAGCCTAAGATGACTTCCATTGTGTCTTTTCAGTATTTTTCTCTCCAAGGATGGAAATTTTCCTGTCCCAAGGACTTAAATTTCCCAGGATTTTGGGTCCCTTGGCCCCAAAGGGACAGTCGCCCTTTCTTCTCAATACAATGAATCAGGTACCCTCTCAGTTGATTGGGATTTGAACCTTGGTGGCTCTATTTCATCCTTATTTCTGGGTCTTTCTGCAGCTGCAGCCAAATTACCTTCTGCTCACTCTTTTTTTTTTCTTTTTTTCTTTTTTCTTTTTTCTTTTAGTATCTGCTTTCAGTCACAATCTCAATCCTTGATTTCAAAAGGAACTAGATGGTTTTTTTCTAGCCTGGTCTGCAGTTTTAAACTGGAGAGTCCAAAGTGGAAGCGAGCTAGGAAAAAATCAGAGTAGTGATGGCAAACAGTATGGGATATGTGCATCTGGTAGTGAGAGAATCAGGGAAAAGCCCAGGATTTGTGTCCAGTAACCAGGAGCAGGTACACAATCCAAAATGATTGCTTGTGCTTATGTAAAGATTCTTTTCTGTCCGTTAGTGTCACTTTGTGATAGACTGGAGATCTACTTATAGATCTTTGTTCTGAAGGAGTTCTGTGATGCTGATGTTCCTGTCTTTGAATTTTTTCAAGGATAGATTGGATACGTGATAAAGCATGCAACTATTTTGTTTACATTAATTTTTTGTTTTAAATATGCTTATACATCTGTAATGTGACTGCAGCTATAGTCCCTCCTGCGTTAACATTTTCAACATAGACTCACTCTTTTCCATGGTGGGGCTGAGCAGGGAGTTTTCTAACATAGGTATTCAGTGAGAGAGCGGTAGGTGGGCTGGGGTTTTGTGTGTGAGCAATACTTCAGTTTGATAGCAGTCTGGGGGACGTTCTGCAGCACATGGGCTTCCTAAACTACCGTGGGGTGGGCATCCTGCTACACTTGATGAGGACGGTGTGCTGCTCTGCAGCTCTATTACATGCTGGTGGCTAGTGAGATTTTAGCTGTGCTGTGGGGGGACGGGCTGCTCTTTGATTCTGACAGAAATTAACCCAGTGAAACAGAGCCCTGGTGATGCTCCTTCAGCAGATCATAAGAATTCAGAGTGGACATTTGGAACATAGCGTGAACCATGGATGTGTTAGATGTTACCCTGTAGACACAAGCATCACTTTGAAATGATCAGTGACTCCCCAATGCAGTATAATCACCAGAGACATGCCCAGCACTGAGCCATCAATCACTCTAGAGCTGACGATACACCCTCATGTGTGTGCTATGCCTGCCCAAGATGCCTGTTATAAATCCTCGTGGAATGGAGGAACATGTGTTCCTTCTAACATACATAAATACGCAGGGATGCCCGAAGCATGTCACATCATTCTGTCATTGTTGGACAACATCAGGCCTCAGTAGGGCTGCTTGTGCTTAGCCATGTTGGCAGGAGAAAGTGTTCCGTAAAGCTGAATAAAATGCCCCGTGATCTCCAACCTGTGGCTCCACTGGAGCTTGTTGCACGTATGCCCTTTGTAATAGGCACCTCCGGTATGCACGGTCATTCTTGGCCTCCCACAACCTGGTTTATGCAGCAGGTATTCGGCATTTCAGGAATCCGGGAGGGAGAGCAGTGGGCTTTGTCTGTGAGCAGAGGAGTGGCTAGAGTTGCCAGTGGAGTGTGTAAGGAGAGAGTAAGAGAATGTGGACCAAACACTGCTGTGAACGGGTGCTGCATAGAAAAGCACTCTCAGTTAGTGGGTAGAAGGCCGAGCTACTCCTGCACCTCCTGACTTCACTTATCTGTAGAAGCGTATGGTTTGCACAGCCCTTGGCAAGTACGTTTGCAGATGCCAGACTTGCTCTGTTGTCTGAATCTGTCAGTACTTCTTTTGAAGTTAAGCAGATGTTGGTGCAAATGTTCCTGGGACACAACTGAAAGAGGCACGTTGAATGGAGAAGACCATGATGCTGACATATGGAAAGGTCTAAGAATTTTGGTGTGGTTTATATGTGAACTGCTGTATTTAACAAAACAATTAGCATCACTAAAGCACATTTCATCGCTGTGTCACAGAGACAAGAAGGATGTTTTGATAGCTTTTAAATGAGTTTGAATCCTTTGTGTATCCCCACACACACACTGAACTTCAGATACTTTGGAAATGTGAGTAAAGCATCCATTTTACAGAGGAGCATTGAGGCGTTCTTATCATTCACCTGCTTAATGCTATAGAAAGAGAAAGCCCCAGCATTTCCTCAGCTATGTGTACAACCCAATTCTATGCCAGTACTTTCCTCCTACTCTCTCAAGGGTGGTATGAATTCCAGTCTCCTTTTATCCTCACACCGAGATGCACACATGCAACTTTCCTGCTAGTATTCCAAACAGATACCTGATAGAAGCTGGCAGGGTGGTGGAAGCCTGTCATTTCCTTACTTTGAGCGTCGTCAAAGAACAGCGCTTTCATTACAAATGTAGCTGGCAAATGGCAGAGTACCTGCCCATCTCCACAGTCAGCGGCACGCGCGCAGGCACAATGCAGTGCACACACCTGCCAGCGTTCAGGTGGGGAGGAAGATTGGGGGAGAGGCAATGCAAAAGTGAGTTTGTGTAATTAAAGATGGAATAGCCATCTTTGCTGCCTTTCTCATGCAGCATAAAATAAGACCGAGACTGAGGGGTTGGCTTCTGGCGATCTAGCTGTGGCAGCATGAAAAATGAGGAGGAGTGCGATAAGAAACTAATAATTTATGTTCCAAGCACAGACTCACACCAGTGTGGAGGGAAATTTGTGCCAATAACTCCTACTAACTCAGAAAGGCACGCAATCTTTTATTGCACAAATTATTAACGACCAGAAAATAAATGACTCTGTAATCAGATTGGTGCTGCCGGCGCTTCTCGTTTCTTCTTTTATTTGTATAAATTCTGAAGCCAGTCCACCCCTGAAGCTGAGGCAATGGGAACTTTTACTGGCCCAGCGCCCTGCCTGACAACAGAACAGATTAAACAACGATGAGACAGGAACGTCCTGGTATCTCATTGCCTATCAGCGATGGGTTTACTCAACAAACGTTTTCTGGCTCCTTCAGCAGAAACAGCTCTGTAGGTACACAGGGATCTCTGGTTTGGGACTCCATTGCATAGCAATTGGAATAGTCAAACAGCGGCACAGTAAACCATTATTTATGAAAATGTACAGAAAAATAACAGCTCCTCATCATCTCCTCTTGGCTCTTTCTCTTTTCAGGCTCCTTTCTTCATGTCCTTCCTGTGTCCTCAGGGCTGCTGGTGTTGCATTCCATATGCTTCTGCTGTAGTTTTTTAGCATTTGTGCTTAATATTCAGCAGTGCTGGGCATCTGCAGCAATTACTGAAGTATACTGGAATTGTGGATTGTCAGGCCAAAGTGAATTTGGGCCTTGTACTTGCATGGGGAAAGGAGCATGAGGAGTTTGGTTTATTTAGGCAGAGTCCATATGCAAGCAAAGCATGGAACATTTTCCCTACCACCAAATTATTACATGCTGTGATTTGAATTAAAATCTTTATGATGATTATGATGATGAAAAGAAGCATTGCTGAAAAATGATAGATCTTAAAGAAGAAAGATGACGACTTTTGGATTTGCTGCAGGTTTCCTTCTGTTTACGTGGTGCTTTGTGTAATCTGAAGGGGGGCAGAGTTCCTGTGTTAGGTAGAAGTAGTTAGGAGTTTGGGTGTGATGCCAAAACAAGATGAAGGATTTGTTTTGGGCTTGAACTAGTAGTTATTTGCATGGAGACACAGAGTGAAGTAGAGTGGTAGAAGCAAACAACTTTGAGCCCACAGGTAACTTTGGATCAATATCTGAGCATCACTTGAAAGTTATCATGATAACATACTTGAACCTAAATCTTGGTCTGGGTTCCCACCCTGGGAGATATTTGAATTTGAACCTAAACTTTGCAGGACTAACTGCATCCGACCTGTGGGCCAAACCAGCCCTGTTTTGAAGCCCAAGCCTGTATTCTGAACGACAAGGCTTTTTGGCTCTAGGTCCAAATGCCACTGTGAGGCCCGTTTCTACCATTTACACAGCTTTGCTCGGATTCAGATGCCCTACACAAGCCTGTGACCTGGCCAAGATGCATTTAAGCCCTGTGTTTAGGGTTTGTAAGGTGGTGTTCAATAAACAGGGTTCCTTGAAGGCAAGGGAGTTGTTCTGTATGCGACTAGAAGCTGCTGGTCTGTGTTTAGTCCATATATTTTTCAGTTGGTGGAGGAGACCTGTACGTGAGCTTAGACTTTTCTTCCCCCCTCCCCGTTTTGATTATGTCAACCATATGATAAGGAAGAAAAGTGCTTCTATTGTTAAATCAGCCCATTCGTTATCAATGGCACCATCTCCCTGGTGGCTTCATCTGAATAGGGAGGAGGGGGAGAATTGNTTTTTTTTTTTTTTATTGTGAGGGGGTGTTGGTGAAGGCGACCGCAGCCGGGCTGCAATAATGAATAATGTGCAGATTGTTCCTGGGGACTGCAAGTGTTTTATTAACGCAGGTTTTCTTAGACTGAATGCCCAATCACCACAGAACCATGAAACTCAAATTGCCTTACAGCTCTCTCATGAACATACTTTTAATCTCATTGACCTGTCGTTATACTACAACACATAAATTCAGATTTGGAGATCTTATGTCCAATCATAAATTGGGCTGGCAGACTTCCGATCAACAGAATAAAACTGTCTTCTGTGAGGTGGGTTTTTTATTCGTCAGTGCTGTTCCAGCAGTCAGAGTGGAGGTACAGTCAGCTTTTCTTAATAAACTATTCTTTAAAAAATGGAGGGAAATAAGAAACCCAGCATGAAATTCACTGGAGGGAGAAGAAAAAAAATAAGGTGACAATTAAATAACATTAACATTGGACGTAAACTTAGAATGTAGAAAACTGTGAATTAAGGGGTGTTAGCTTCGGCTAACATCATGGAGAAATGATAGAAAAATAGAAGAGTTTATGCAGTGGCGTTCAGGCAGACAATTTTGGCTATAATTCTATGTGTTTTCAGGGGGAGGCATGTATATACCAACTTCATAGAATTCCTTCCTCTTTTCTTAGCTCTTTTCCTTCTTTTACTTAAATGAGCAACCCAGAGAAATCTAATTTATCCCTCCCTCTTGTTTTGCAGTTTTATTTGGATTCAGCAGCGAATGGGGGATTTGAAATTTCTATGGGTCAGTGGGAATTTGGCTATGAGGGGAGTTTGCTATGCTGATATCAGGCGCGGGTACTCGTGCAGAAGGGTTTCCTTGCGTGAAGAAAGACTACAACCAGTAAATCCTGCTAAGTGCTGAACGTGTTAAGAGTGGTGCAGCAGGCCCATCTGTGAGTGCTGTCATTGCATATGGACAATTCCTATTGTCGTCAGCCAAGATGTGTCATCCTAAATGCTGGTAGAACAGGTCAGATAATGTTTTGCATATGCACATTTCCCCTTTACAGGTCATTGTAGGAGAGAGTCCTGTGATGATCTAGAGCTGCTAGCAGTATTTCTTGTATTTTGTGTGGAGCTGCCTCCTCAAATACAGCACACAATGTTCATGTATCATTACTGCTTTCATTTACATCAATTTCCCCTTTTTAATACTCCTCAGTTGTATGAATTAGTCCATTAGATAATGCACAAGAGAAAAAAGGAAGGAAAGTATATCAAACTCTTGCAGTGTGCTGAACCAATATTTTCTCTTTATCTCCAAAAGGGTTCTAACAGAGACCAGTGCAGGCTTCCTCAAACACAGCTGACACCAACGTACTTCGCATCCTACCTGTTACGACCAGCTCTGCTGTTAAGAGGGTAAGTCAGTAACATGCACCATCATTACACGGGGCTCTGCCAACCCATGTTGGAGCTAAGCTGGCAGTCTAGAAGTGATGTGCATCCTTTTCTCTGTGTGGCTTCACTTGGGGGCACGTTGCTGCTAAAAGGAATCCCTCCCTAAAGACAAAGAGCAGCTAAACTTCTGTATTCCTCCAAGTGTGGAGACCTTTTCCCAAACTTTCTAGGAGAGTCTGTGGTGGAAGTGGCTCATTTAAAGAGTATCATGGGCTTTTCAGTGTCTTTGGAGTGTTATCAGGTGAGAGCAGCACTAGAGCCTGAAGAATTATTGCATTAATATACCTCAGGCATCTGTATGTCACTTGAACTAGATGCTGGGTGGGCAGGCAGTGCCCTCTGGTTAGCCCCTGTGGTGGTTTACTTGCTCTCAGACAGGCAAAATAGGACAGTGAAGTCTGGTTTTGGACAAAGGTGCAACTTCTGGCAACTACTTTCCTTCAAGTGCTGTCCTGTGACATCGCAATTGCCACTGGCTCTGGCTTTGTTCCACTCAGAACTCCATCCTTGTACCTGTAACAATTTAGCAGCAGTCATTTGAGGAAATAAAGCACTTCGGACTCCCTCCCCCAGGGTTTTCTGTCCTTACAGTAATTTTTTGAAGGCCTCTGTTTTCATAGCACTGGGATAGATGGACTCCTAAAATATACAGCCAATTACATAGCAGAATTTATTAGACTTTATTCTGGTGCATGTTACATGGTGGGGGTGGGGGAGAAAGAGTGAACTCTGGAAGGAAACCCATAGCAACTGAAAATGTAAGTGTGAGGATTAGAAGTCCCCATAAATATACCTGACTTTGCCATCTCTTTTAATTAAATGCAAGTCATGAAACACGGGCACAGAGTGTGTCAGTGACAGGGTGCAGTAGTGTTCAGAGACAGGAAGGAAGAGTAAGTGGGGGGAACTGGCTGCATGGCCTGGGGCTGAGATGCAGAGCAGAGCCAGGAGGGTTAAAGCTACGTGGGTGATTTAGAGCGAGCCCTTCGCAGCAAGGCAAAGGGAACTCTCCAATCAGTTATTAACGTTTCCTGTTTTATCTTCTCATCTTCATGGGTTTAATTGTAAATTATCCAGCATGCTATGCTTCTCCGCTGTGTTTTCTTCTCCCGTCCCAGCTGGGTGGTAGAGTAGAACGTGCTGATGCTAACAAGGGAAGAGGGGTTATAGGAAAGGCCTGTCCCCTCTGAGCTTTGCCTCAGGGTTGTGCAGCTATGAATTGTGAAGCTCTTTGGACCTTATGCTGTGATTCACTCAGCTTCTGAGGCCGCCTTCCCTCAAAATGCTGTGCCAGAATTTCGCTTCCATGAGCAGTGGTGCTTGGTTTCCCTCCAGATATGTGTGGCCCAGAGGGCCCGTGTCCGAGAGACCAGGACGAAGTACTGTGTTAATTCCATCCTCCTGTAAACAGCTTCCTCATTTTCTCCCCCTTCTACGTATTCAAGTATTTTTCCATCCCCAGCTCTGTTTCGCCTTTGGTAATCTCCCCGGCATGTACTCCATCAGCACTCCTGTGGGGCTTCTGTGTGTAGGAAATAAAGCCCATAGTTCAGCACTATCCATCTAATATCTTCTGACTGCCTTTAATCATAGCATTTTCCATTTAATTGGGAAGGCAGGCACACTTTGCATATTAATACGGCACAGCCTGCACCTCCTAAGCATTAAAATCCTAGATGGCTGGGATGTGTTATGCAGCGGCTGTGAACCTGCTGGGTGTCCTTTAGCATCTCTGTGAATGGGTTATTTTCAGCCAGACTGTGTTTTGCCCTCCTGATGGAATTCAATTAAAATAAACAACAACAACAAATTCCCCCCTCAAAAAAAAAATATTTGTATGGATTCTCCATTTAAATAATTGCTCTGCAGACAGTGCTGCCGTGCCTCTGTCTGTTGTGTCCATTGTCTTTCTTAGATCATAACACTGCTGGTCCCATTGTCTGTTCAGGACAGCCAAAGGGAAGAAGATCATCTTCCCTTCAGAACTGCTCGTTGTGTAGCATATTCCCCTTCTGTGATCCATCTATCCATGAAAGACCCATTCTTTATTTTCTTGGCTTCATACTGCCACCCAGGAGTCTGTTTCTGTGAAACCAATAGTTCTGTCTTAATGCAATTGTGGTTTTCATGACTCTCTTTCTTCTCCTTGATCAAAACTTGCCTTGGGACAGACATATTTGTTTTGATTTGGAAGAGGTCTCGGTAGGTCTTTCGTTTTTATGTTGAAAAAGCTTTTCAAGAGCATACTCACATATGCACCTTGCTATGTGTAAGACACAATGGGCAATTGTTGCTGTGATTTACTCTGTTAGTTGATTGTATGTAGATGCTCTCCAGAAGGACAGCAAATGTGCAGTTCTATTACAAAGAGGAGGCATACGCTTTAGACACAAGATAGGTCCCACTTACAACCGAGCTCTCCCATTCTCCAAAGTTCATGGTATATGTCTTTAAGGTTCCTGTTCAAAGTCAGTAGAGGAAGAATATTGATGAGCTGAGTCTGTACTAATGTTTGAATATTTCCGTTATTCAGAAGAATGCAGATCTGGAGTCCTGGCCACAGTGCTGGGTCTGTGTAAGTAATGTCAGTTAGATAAGTCTCCCATTCCTGCTTCTCCATTATGCCTGTTGAAGCATTCAGGAATCACCTGGATTATTCAGCACCAAAGGGGTTTCCACTTCTCCAGGAAGAGATCTGGAGTGTTCAGGCACTGTTGTAAAGCTGTTAGACTCCCATGCATTGATTCATAGCTCCACAAAAGCACTTAAAAACGGCCCCTGTGGAATGGTGCTCTTAGCTGGGGATTGTAGGGTACAATATAACACTTGTTCTGCGTTGATCATTGTGATCCCAGGGTGAGATCCACAGTATCCAGAGGGCACTGTCTGTGGCTTTACCTCTTAGCTTGAGTTCAGGGCTGGGTCTGTGAGAAAGAAAGGGGTAAACTGATGCTGCTGCTCAGCCTCACCTGTTCTGGAGGCCAAACTTGGGTGGGCACTGAATCATCCTTATGTATTTATCTTCCAAGCTTGACAGGGTAATGTAGATGACACCAGAAGCAAAGTAGATAGATGGGCTTGGATTACGGATTGTAACCACTGCCAAGGCAATGTAACATTTTAGTTTTCAGGAACATCACAGCACCCAAGCCATTTTTGTCCTGGTTATCAATGGATTCAACAGTTTGGTGAACTTTGTCTTGTTTGAGACATTATCAGCAACCATAAAGGCTTACTTCTGCTATTTGTCTTTCTGCCATTCGTCAATGTGACAACTCCCCCAGAATGTTTTTAAGCATGGCTGTACCTGGGACCTTCTGGATCATGGTCTCATGACCTGGTATAATCTGGGAATTATGACTCTTCTGGGCTGCAGTGTGTACCAGTAATTCAGCTAGAGGGGAACATAGCCAAATCCAGCAGAGCACACAGTTTAATTATAGTGGAAGGATAGATACGCTGTGGAAGAAATCATAGCTTTTTGGAAGTTGATGACATGGTAGCGGAGAGGATTTCAGTGGTCCAAAATGAGTCACTTATACACCAAACCTCTCTCTGACTCTCCTAATATCTCCACCATTCTTCTGTGGACAAAAGAGCCCTCAGTCTTCCACACACACATGTTCTTTCATGTCTACATCCATCATCTCAATGCCCTCTTGTCTGATCTCGTCATTGCTACCCCACAGCACCCAGAACAGCCCTGCTGTCCACTTGTGACTGCTCCTCTTTACTTTGACACAATTCTGCACAAGTGTGCGTTGTGTGTGCCTGTGAGAAGATGGCACAGCATGGAGAGAGCCATAGCTTGGTCAGCAGCTTTTTTTCATCACTCACCAGGCTCCATTTTTTAAGTTAGGGGACTTTCTGTCTGTCTCAAATTCATGAGTCTCAGGAGAGTCTCAGGCTTGGGGAACTGTGATTCAGGGAGAAAGGGTAGAGGTCTTGCATTGCTGCCTTAGGTGATGAGAGAAAAAGAATGTGCTGGGCTCATGCTGTTGCTCTCATTTGTGGATGCCACGGACCACCCTTCCACATCCCATCAAGGTTTGGCATAGCTTCTGGGTTTCACTAGGATTCAAAATAGCAGTCCGGATACTATAGAGCAGGAATGAGGGGCTGGTAGAGAGTTTGGGACTGAAAAGAGTTTGCAGCATCACACTGTATATGAGGGACAACTTGTTGCCTGTCTGGCATTAGCAAATTAAGGAGAAAATCAGATGAGACCTTACCTCTTTGGGATGCTTCTACTCCAGGAGCCACATCCATCCTGGAGCTTGGATTCCCTACTGCATGAAGCAGTCTATTGATGTTGCTGATTGCTCTGTCAAAACTGGTTGCACTTCATAGAACTGTGACCTGTCCTTTTACAGAAATGACAGCGCTTCATCATTCCCGGTGCTTGATTATCTCTGGGTTGTGTGTCGATACTGGGTCTTGATCATTGGGATACATTTGGTTATAATAGTTGCTCGCACATATGCAGAGACATGCAAATATTTTTTTTTTTCCTTAAAAGCATGCCTAAATTCAGGTGCCCTTTGCTTCTACTCCAGTCTGCTTTACTGGATTCTGATGTTAAAAAGTTGATAGTTAGATTACTCCACTGCAGGTATTGTGTTCATGTTTTGAGACTGCTGCTGGGGTTTCCAGCCAGAATTTTGGAAGGAGGACAGTTCTAGTTATAAAAATTAGTCGGATGTTTTCCATAGCTCTGAAAATACAGCTTGAAAAGGACAAAATAGAGCCAGATCTTGCATACTGCAAGTATTTTCCTTACTGATCTGTCATTGTTCCTGTATGGTGTCAGTAGTCCTAGTCATTCCTGTTTTTCTGGTCTAGCAAGGGCTATGTCATTATGTCTCTGTCTTGACCTACAGTTCCCTGTAGACTTCATAATTATGGCCTTCTTTAAAACAGACATCACTTACCATGCCAGAAATTGTCACAGTGTGGAGAAGTAGATCAAAATCCATTAGGGAACAAGAGGTGACTAGATTAATTTCCACCTGAAATTTCAATTAAGCTTTTCAGTGTAGAGTTAGTGTGTAAACTAAGCCTAGACATAATGACTCTGTTTTTTTAATTTTAGAATTGGTCTGATAGGAAGAAATACATGGAGCTTTCTTGAGTTCTAAAGTATGCGGCACTGCTACAAACAACTAAGTAGAGCTGTAGATAGCTGTAAATATTTCAGATGTTGAAAGCCACAAATATGTAGAGGTTCTCCTCATGTTAATGTGTCTGATGTGCTTAAAAGCTGAATATCCCACTGGAAACAAGTCAAAACAGATTCTTCTACTCATTGTTATTTCAACTAGAGACCCAGTCCTATTTGTGTCTGTTGGAGTATGCAATAAACTGGGGCCCAAGGTAATATTGCTGCACATGTATCTAATAGGTATCTGGTTTTCTGAAGCATCCAAGGACACTAGTAATCTGTTAACAGTGTGCTTGGGCTCAGGGTACAATATGTGCATTGCTGGACCCTTTTCAAAATTTCTGACAATAGCAAACACCTTTTGAAGAAGCATTTCCTATAGAGGAACTATGGTTCACCAATTACTGCTTTTCACTACGTGCTCTCTTTTATGGGAAGGAGAGGGACCAATAGCTGGCCCTCATCATCACTGTTCTTATAGACAGTCTAAATAAGACTTGTGCTGCAAAGTGTCTAAACCATTTCTGAAAGGAGAGGCAGGATCCTGTGTGCTGAAACTGGTTTGCTGTTTCTGTTAGTTCTGTTATTTCTGAAGTACCACACCTAGCTGTTTCCTTGTGCTAACAGTATGGCTGCATCCCAACAATTGTTGGGCTAGAAAACTGGAGTTTTCAGCTGAGACACACAACCCTGACTCCCCGTACCTTTGGGGAAGACAGTTAGCTCTCCGCACCTTAGCAGCAGCAGGCAGAGTATACACATTCTGCGCCTTCAACACTGAAAAGCATCTGTTTGAAGCACCACTGTGGAAACAGAAGAATAATCTTGCTGGCATTCTGTGCCATGCAGGAATATAGAATGCAGGATAAATTGAAATGGCAGTTGATCTTTTTCTTTATGGGGCTTTGGGTTTCGTTGCCTCTTTAAAATGTCTTTTTTTTGTTTTGTTTTTAGAAATTTTACAGGTTTGGGCAAATTAACACTGACACATAGTGATTGAGCTTCTCTGAGAAGTTTGGAGGTTTCTTCTGAGAAGTGACCGTAGCCACAGAGGTCTTGCATAGCCTTTAGTGTGTATTAACATTGAGCAGAAGCAGCTGCATATCAGGAGGAGGAAGACCTGGGTGTCACAACACCTCGGGTCTTTCCCTGACTCTGCCATTTCCTCGTTCTGTGTCCCCTGGAGCCTTATTTAATTTCTCTCTTCTTTATCAGACTCTAATACTGTAATCACTGACCACCTCTATCACATTGAAATTGTGAGACTTAGTTACCAAGTACCTATAGAAGTAGTTGGAAGTCTGAGGAAAGCTATAGAAACATTAAGTTTCTTATTCTCAATGGACAGAAGAGAAGGAAGGATTGTAGAGTTTAGTGGTTTTCTTCATAGCTTATAGTGAGATCACGAATTGCTCCAAAAGAGCACAAGAGGCTGTTCCTAAGGCTGGAAGGCATTAAAGACTTGATGGGCCTCTTCTCCAGGCTACAGAATGTTTTTTGCAGGGGCTATTACTGCTCAAAAGATGCCAGTGTGTGCATGCCACTAGCAGATCTGCGCTTTTGGAAGTTCAGTGCTGGCAAGGAGAAGGGGGTGTTACATACAGGATAGCAGAGATCTTGGTCATTTCCTGGGCTGTGAAAATAGTTCTGTTTGTTCTTTTGACTGGTAACAGCAGTAAGGTGCCTTCTCATTTCTTAGACACTCATGCAGATGGATGGAGGGGAAAAAAGAGAAGAGAGGCAATGGCTGGAAAGCTACTGAACAGGCTTAATCAACAACTTGTTACTGTGAAATACTAAAAGGATACCCCCGAAATTTAGGGACTAGGAATTCACTGGACTACTTTGAGTCCCATTTTTTTAATTTGGCAGAATTAAATACTTCTGGCACCTGCAGTACACATCTTCTCAACATGTGCTTCCACATTGTCAGTGTGTGTATATAAAATTAGATTCGTACAAACTGTGTGTGGGTATAGATCTGTACAAACTATGTGTGTGTATACATCCATATGTGCGCATACATGTGCACACACAGAGCCATATATAGAAACTGCAGATCTTGGGGACAGTCTTGGGAGTCCCTGGAGAACAGGCTGTTATTGCACTTACTTTGTGTCACCCTTATTTCTAATCAGACACACACACACACACCTCTCACTGGCTCACTTCAGCTCTGTATCTATTTTCTTTTATTATCCTGGCAGGAGACGAGCTTCATTAGGGGGAGTGGAGTCTCTAACAAGGATGGGGAATGGCAACAACAAAAGGATGTAGCAATATAAAGTTATGTCAAAAAATCTTTACAAGAAAAATGGCTGACATTAGAAACAGTATGCATTAAAAATTCAAGACAGTTGGAAGGGGGGGCAGGACTGGAGAGAGAGAAACAAATAAATACACAGGCTTTAAACTAATAAATCTTTGTATTTGGGAAATGCATCAAACCCTGCATGCTATTAAAACTGGTTTTATTTCTATTATTGTTAATAACGATGATAAATACATTTTTTTCCTTGGATCTCAGTATGGGCTATCGGCATTTAAATACACATTTAACCAGCTAGGCAATCTTTCCCTTGTACTGTTGCTAGTATTCAGTTACTGGGAAGTCTGTTTCATCGTACCTGAAATGGAACTGGCTAATTCAGCCAACAAACAATTTTGGATGTATCTTGACTAGTAGCCCCAATTTAGTCAGCTCTGTAAAGTTATACCAGCCATCCACCCTGTTTCCTTTGGCTAATCAGATATGCTAGCAATTTGGTTATCCCTGGCTTTTTCTAGTTTAGCTCTTGTGGAGAACCAGTTGACCCAAACACACACACAAAAACCTCTTTAGGCTCATCTGCAGGTAGTAGATTAGTCAGTTTTTGCAAGGAGCTGAGAAGTCCAAATGTACCTGTAAGGGAGAAGGACGTGGGAAGGAAGTTGGATTGCTGTGCTGTTTAAGCACTAGGAAATGTACTTCTTAGCTTGATCTGCATCTAGCCCTAAAGATCTCAAACACTTATTTTCTTCCCTCCTTCTCTGCAAATTGACAAACACATCTGTATAGAGTAAAACTGGATCACTAATCCAGTTCTGCAATTAGCAGAATTTGAAATTAGAACTTCCACTTCTACTATCTGCCTCATTAGAGAGGTGAAAACTTGTGTGATAGGTAGCAAGTGTCCCTGTTCCCATACGGCTGAGCTGACGCCCTGAAGGACAGTGGTAGAGGTCAGTTTGCCATTTTTCTCTCCTAACTAGGAGAATTCAGAAGAGGCCTAAGGTCCTCTAGTCTGACTGGTCTAGTCCATCTCACCCACGCTAAATTCATATTAAAATTGTGATTACTCTCTCCCAACCCCTGAGCCTGAATTTGCAGTTGCAGATAAGCATGCAGGGATGTTTTCCAGGTGGAGAACCTCTTGTGGTGCTGTTCTTATCTGCTTCTCAGGGTGTATCAGCAGATGCCTATGGCTTATAGCATTGTGTTTGGATTTCCTGCAGTGGGGGGCCTGGCTTCCCAGCTTCTCCTTTGTGTCAGGTTTCTCCCACCTTTTACAAGGCTCAGTCATACTGTTTATATAATTATAGACTTTTACAGACTTTCACCAAACCAGTTCTACCCACCTTTGGCTTTAAATGCAGTTAAAAAATGACACAGCACTGCGCAGAGGTTACGAGTGGTTCTTGGGAGTGCCAGAGGCTGGACAGGGTGTGGGGCAAAAGATTCCCCTTGTCTGAGGGTACAGCTCGTCTTGTTACTTTTGTGCAGCCAGAATGAAAAAATGGTGAGGAAAAACCCCTCCCAAATACATAAGTCAGGTGGTAGAACCATCAGCATAGCCTCTCCTAATTTCAGAGAGCTTCAGATTAAAAAGGTCCCACAAAACAAAGGAGATAAAACCAGGAACCCCTTTGACGCTTTCAGCTGTATTGCTTTAGAAGTGGAAGCAGCAGAGCTGTCCTTAATAAATCCTGGGATTTAGGAAGTGTATCAAACTCTGCATGGTATTATAGCTGGTTAAAATGCCTGGTGCCACTGTCCGTTGTTCTCGTGACTTTCTGAATAGCTCCAACAGTCTCCCCGGTGCTTCAGACAGGTCAGAAAAGGAGACTCCTGCCTACATCTAAACTCTCTCCTTCCCAGTGCCTCTCCTTTTGTGTCTTTACCTATTCATCCTTCCTTCCTGTTTCCTCCCTAGCAGACAGCCATGGACCTGTCCTTCTGTCTCTTTTTTTGTATGAATGGATTGGTTTTACATGAAGAATGGGCATCCTGCTGGACATTGAGTATTTTTTCCTTTCTGTTTTCTTTTTGCTACAATTGCTACGTGTTCCTTGAGGTCTTTTTTTCTCACCATTTGTGCTTGTCTTCTCCACTTCTCTTTCCTCAGCAGCATAAGGTTGGATATTTAGAGCTATCCAGGTGGCAGCTTTTTGAGTTCCCTTTATTACAACTGCTCAGGAAGGGTGAAGTAACAGAAAAATCTCCTGCAGTTTCTTCTAGCCTTCAGGGAGCCATATCTTCCCTAAACAGCCAGGCAGCCCTTGAGCAGGTTAGGATCTCTGTTAATGCTCTCTGTAGTAGTAGTGTGGAGTGTAGAAAGAGAGTTATGTTGTTTGGAAGCATCAGTGGAAAGGGACAGTTGTGTGTTGTGGTTAGCGTAATACCCGCTCCTTGATTTGTTCAGGTGACTTAATGCAACCCAAAGCAGAGGGAAAACTTTGTATACAGACAGACCCAGGACCTGTGGGAGCTGGCTGGTTTTAAACTCCCACT
Organism: Aramus guarauna; assembly: GCA_013400195.1. Lineage (NCBI taxonomy): Eukaryota > Metazoa > Chordata > Aves > Gruiformes > Aramidae > Aramus > Aramus guarauna. The sequence continues at coordinate 1,042,600 of VXBL01000139.1, read as the reverse complement.
GTAACACCAGTTCATAACCCTCTGAGCAGTATAATACCTGCACACGTTTATTCACTGGCCTTCCATGTGCAGCAGGGTAGGGAAAGTAGGAAGAGAAGGTGGTGAAAGGAGGCTGGGATCAATGTGTTAACAGCAAAATATCCACTGAGAAAAAAAATGTTCACGTTGAAAAACAGTAACAACCACCTTTTCTATCTGTATTTGTACAGTTGTGTGTATAGACATGTGCAGGCTCTCGCTCTCTTTCACAGTTCTCCTCTTAATATTATTCATCCTTATTACATATCATTATTCTTTATTATGATTTATATGCCATGCCATGGCTTTATTATGATTTATACCCCTGCCCCCAAAAGAGCTTACAGAAGGCATCACATAGCAAAGACAGGCGTCCCTGTACAGGGGAGGAAACATGGCTTTCTCCCTAAGCAGCGACTCTAATGTTTCTTCTAAGCTATAATGATCCTTATTTCTTGGCTTCTGCAAAAGGATTTGGTTGTAGTTGTATCAAGTCTACAAGTCAAGCTTTTATCCAAGGTTATGGTCCCCCATTCCTTTGCTGCTGAGTGTGAATAACTGCCAACAGTGTCAATAGGAGTTGCTTGTTGCCGGCAGCAAGGAACAATGTCCCTCCCTTCTCCTGCTTATTCTTCTAGATCTTGATTTTCATCCTACCTATTAAAAGAGATTCATTCAATGATTGCCCTTAAAGCAGGCTGATCCCTGTTCTGGTTGGGGAGGAGCTTTTCCTGGAATGCTTTACAACAGCAGCTTCACTCAGTGCTACTCTTAAAATTAGTCACAATTTAGGGACATTTCCACAGCTCAAAATATCATAAGAGGCAGCATTACATTTGGGTACGTATGTGTAAATAACAGCGATCAAGTGAATAATGCTTTTGAAGTTGCCAATAATGTTTCAGTGTTCACCTGAAGGAACCTTAGCTTATCACTTGGTTTTGAGCAAAACGATGCCCTGTTTTGTCAGTTGTGTTGTGTTGTTGAAAGACCTAAAGAAGTGAAGCGCCATGTCTCCAGAACCCTGGAAATGTTCTTCTCTCTTTGGTAACAGAATAACTTAGCTCCCCAAACCAGAAAACTGGAAGAAGGAACCTGCTCTGCAGGCTAAAGGCAGAATCTTCAAAGAAATGTAAAGGAGACTGGAGCTGTCTCAGAACGAGACTTTCAGAAGTAAGTACCTGGGGAGCCCAAGGACATGTGCTTTCCACTCCCTCAGACCTTTTGTCTTCACTGAGAAAAATACGTGTATTTTTGAAGTGTGTAAACTTCAATTTTTTATGGCCAAGGCCTTAGTGCTTCATCCACATAAAAATTTAAAGCTGGGCCAGTCCTTGAGCTCCTTTGGAAACGCCAGTCAAGGCCGCAGCAGGTAACAGAGAAAAAACAGGGGAGATGTGAGACCATAGGAATTAGGAACCCATGACTTTTCCTTAAGAAAATACTGCTGTTTCCTTTGAGGTGACTGTGATTCTCCACGTACACCCCAGGTTTGCTTTCTCCATTGTCCTCTGTGACCCAGTGCGCAGGCTCTGCCCCCAGAAAGCCCACCCTCCGCCACCGCTGCGCTCCCTGTGGCCTCCTGCTCTCTTGCCCCTCACTCATTACTGTGCTTCTAGGACTCTTCCCCGAATGCAGACAGGAAGTGGCAAAGCTGTCAGAAAACCCAGATTTCCTGGAGCTGATGTAGTTCATGGCAAGGAGGGTCAAATTTTTTGTTACGGGAAACCCATGACAACGATAAAAATAACAATGCCCCACCCTCCCACTTCTTTACTGGCCATGATTTAGATGAGCATGATTTAGGCAGCGAGGGATAATCTCGGCTGGGCAGATGAGTCTAAGGCAGAGTCAGGAAAAACTTTTAAGAACCATTTTGGGGTTGGGAGTAGAGCAGTGAGTGGTGTGAAGTGCTGTTTCATGACATGGAAGCTCGCTTTTTTTGCAAGGGTTATGCATTGTAAAATGGCAGAAATTATCTTTGCTGGGTATTCAGTGTGCAGCCCTGTGTGGCTTGTGGATGCTCCGTGATGGAATGATGCCAGTGAGGAGTAAAGGAGGAGTTAACCAAAACCTTCAAATACAACCAACTCCCCTGTGGCAAAGCAAAGGAAACAAACTCTGAGCTTAGGTTTCTGCGCTGTGTTTGGGTTTTTTGATCTGGCATCCAGTTTGGATGCCAGAAGTTTCTAAAGCTGGCCTGGTGTGACTCTGCTCCTATTTGAAACATTGGCAAAACTCATGTGGAATTCAGTAATGCAAAAAAAAGAGCACTCTGGAAGTGCACCAGCTAGCTCTTCGGGACCTGGACCCTCTTTTGTCCTTTGTCTGTACAGCACCTCATACAATATGGTCCTGGTTCTGAGATGTAACAGCAATGCAAACGATAAATAATAATGGTTTGTGAGTTGATCAAGGCTTAGGGCAAGCATACATGTATGCCGCATGTCTGTATGTATGAGTAAGTGACAGAATTAGGGAGTAGCGAATATTTAATCACAATAGACTCATTTTCTTCCCTTTTCCTGCAGAGCTGGTCAGCCATCCTGCTATTTTATTTATTTATTAAATATCACTGGAGATAGTTCAGCAGCAGGGGAGCACTGCTCTGTCTCCCGAATGATGATTGCCATCAGGCTTGAGAAATCAGTCATTTCTGGCAAGAAAAAAACCTGTTTGGGGGGTTAATGATGCAGGGTAAATACTGACAGTGGCCAGTGGTCTGAGCACACCAGACATGACCTAAGGGAATCATAGATTCTGAGGGGGGCTGTTGCTGCTGCTTCTCTGTAATGTGATTGCTTCTTTATAATGGCTTCAACTTCTTCTCCTTTTTTCCCCCCCTTTATCATTATTGACCAAGGAGCATCAGTAAGGCTAGAGAATAAATAGTTCCCTGATGGTTAACAACAGGCTCTCCGCCAATTGGAATTCAAGCTGTGCTCCCTGTTATATTCTTTATAATCACACTTTATTGCATAGAGCAGAAAATAAAGCATCTATCCCCCCCGCCCTTTTCCTCCTCGCTACCCCTGGGAAATTGGGTGCTATCTTCTCCTGGAGCAGGTGAGAGGAGGCTCTAGGGCTGGGCATGCACCAGCGGGACGGGGTGTCCCTGCAGACTGGGAGCCTCGCTCGCTGGGAGCCCCATTCCCACCGGCGGGTGCAGGAA